>CM031234.1:771673915-772019908 GCA_018340775.1 Taxus wallichiana var. yunnanensis | reverse complement strand
TCCTTGCATCAATCACTTGCTAGAGGTGAAAGAAGAAGTTGTTATGTCAAAAATGTTTCCCCCTTAGAAATGAGCCAAATCTAGCTTTTACAGTGCAAGGGTCGAGCCTAGGAGACAGAAACGTACAAAAAAATATGAGAGCCCATTCCTTCTTGACTGCAGGGTGCATTAAAATATCATGGGGTCCTTACAAACCATACCCTATCATTTTGACTGAATTACGAGAGAATGCAACCCAATCTGCATTAAATCAGTTCTTTGAAATGTCACTCGGCCATGAACACACGTCAGATCTGTTTCTCAATTTTCTCTCTCTAGACTACACCAAAATTCAAGATTAACCCTAGAATCACATAGAGAATTTCATAAGCTTTCGTTGATATAAAGAACGTGCGAATCCGAGCTCTGGATCAAAAGATATGGATATCTCAAGATCTAGGGCACAAAGCAGTGCTTAAACGGATTTTTAAATTTCTTCCGCGCTTTGCCACTGGATGACACGTGGCATGCGTTGATTGGTCGTCAGGCGCGCAGTGAGACCTTTACTTTTAGCTTTTGGGTGAACTTCTTGCCAAATTCTCTAACTCCTTCCCGGGCTCCGAGCTTATCTGTTCCATTGGACACGTGTCCTCTTCTGATTGGCTCGGGCTGACCCTTCAAAACTCGCCCTTTGACTTTTGGACTTTTTCCCTTGTGACACGTGTCGTGATTTGATTGGTTCTCGGGCCTGCCAGATTTTCACGTCCATCGCGTCCATTTGTCCCGATGTCCCAGTGCTGTCTGGGACAAAAACTTCTCCGATCCGCCCGAAATGGGCTTCCCTGTCCCTTTTCTGCTGGTGACACGTGTCGTGATCTGATTGGCTCTCGATTTTCGGCTATCCGCGTCTTCCGCATCCCTTTGTCCCACTTGTCTGGACTGTTTGGGACAAATTCTTCCGATTCACCCGATTCGGCCGGTTCGCGTCCTCACGGCCCAAATGTCCCGAACTGCTTAGTGCGAAAGTTCTCCTTTTCGGCCGATCTCAGGCGGTTCGCGTCCTTCGCGTCTTCTTGTCCCAAATGTCCTAGAGTAGTTAGTCAATTTTCTTCTCCTTCGGCCGAACCGGCTTTCCGCGTCCCTCGTGTCCCGACGGCCCGGATGTTTCTTTGCCCTGACCGACTGCTGGCGGCCTTTCGGCCGATTCGCGCCCCGACGTCCCAAATGTCCCGACTGTCGCGAGGACTAGGACTTAGCCAATTTTTACAATTTTTTCTGGCCCAAGCTTATTTGCTGCAACTTTTTTGCATTTTCTCGGAGCTTGCTTTTTCCTTCTTCACCAAGGAGTTAGAAAAATCGAGGGGACCCTAGAAACATGATTTTTGCCCCAATCAATCCATTTGCCTAGGACTTGAGAATTTTGATGTATGTTATCGAATTAACCCTGGGGGGTGAATTTGGATAACAACTCTTCCTTTGTTGAAGATTTGGGTGAATCCAAATTCATCTCTTAAGTCATCATCTTCTCAATCTTCCACACCAATTGGACCCATTTCTTCTAATCAACCTCATATGGTCAAAGAAAAATACCCCTAGTGATTGATTCATCTCAAGATGAGAAGATGATCGGGAAATTCCTAGGGTCAATTGTTGGCATTCCCTTAGAGGATTATAATAGAGGATTTAATCTTGACTTCAATACGCTTGTGTATTGGGAAGAAGAAATTGATTCTTTTTATTAGAATACTAAGGAATATCCTAAGACCTTTGAGGAAGATCGTATATTTTCTTCACATAATTATTTATCTATCGTGGATTCCTCCATCACAATCTTACCTTGGGTCACCACCTAGTATCTCATCATCTTCTTCTATGTGGGGCCACCTCCAAGTAGCGCCACATCCTCTATATGTGGCTTACTTCTCAAAGAGCCCATCTTCGTCTATACTTTGGGGAATGTCTTAGAAGTCCCTCATCTTCGATTCTTGGTCACATCCTAGTATCCCATCATCTTCTATCTATGGGATGCCAAAAAGAAATCCTTCATCTTCAATCTTAGGGCCACATCCTTGTAGTCCTTTAGCTTCAATCAATGGGATGCCTCTTGGTAGCCCATTCTCTTCAATTCTTGGAATTTATCCTTCACATCCATCACATTTTCCTTATATCAATGATTGTGGAAAGCTCACTATCATTCCTCACATCAATTCTATTCGTCCACTTTCCTCTCCCACTTCTCGGGATCAAACAAGTCACGTAGTAGCTTATAGGAAACCAAAATGGTTCCTTCATTAGGCTCACATCAAAAATTCCAAGATCTCTAAAGCTCACAACAATTTTAAAAATCTAGAAATTCATAATCAAATGCACTTCAAAATGCACATCAACACACCCATCAAGTATGGTGTAAAGTGAAGAAACCTCCGGATGGGGACCTCAATATCCTAAATACAAAATCCATGTTTCACAATAAAGAGATAGTCATCTATTGAGTATGAGCTCACCACAATCATTGAGATCGGGATACTATGAATCTTGATTAACAAACATGCATAATCTTCCTTATCAAGGAAATTGCTAACATTGTTGTTGGATCCTATCTTGTCAAGTGACCTTGTTGGTCCCACCTTTCTAAAAAAAGATTAAAAATACCAAAAAATGAGAAAACATTTCAAAAATCAAAGGTAAACGAACACACATTGCAATCGGTTATTACATACACACGGATGTTCTTTCTTCCCTTCCTTGTTATCCTTCTGCGCAGTCTTCCTACGATTTTTATCCCTTCGATGATATTTTGGTTAGCCTATTCTCACATATTTTGTGATAGTTATCTCTAGGGCATCCGTTTGGCCTTGGTCTTTTATCACCTTGGTAAATTAAATAAAGACTCGACCTCGTAGAGATCATATCACAATTAACATCTAAAAAACTTGTTGTGAAGAAATTTTGGACATATTTGGTGACACGAGCCAAGTTCCTAATTGTAAGCATTTTCACCTCCTTCCATCAAGCCATCAGTGGTTCTTAACCCCTTATCAAACAAGAGAGCTAAAATAATTTTTCAGAAAGCAAAAGAATCAATCAAATCAAAAAGCACAAAGCTGAAAGCAAATGCTAAAAGCAAAATCAAATTGATATATAACTCTCTCTTGGGGTATTTCCAATAATCTCTACCAGGGCTATGGATGCCTGATTGGTAGTAGAGAAATGTTGTGATTATAATCAAATGCATCTATTTCGGTCTATGGAAACTGGATGGTAGCGGAGAAATATACGAATCACCTTCCACAATCCATTCACAAAACAAAAATCAACTTTGAAAAATAAATTGTTCCTACACAAATTGATTAGGGTGTCTTCACTTATTGTATATCAAATCTTCCCTCCAAGAGGTAATAAATTTCCACGTGCAGACACTAGATCTCTATGAGCAAACATGATTAGTATGTTACCACGTGTATTTTTTTACCTTATTCGATTCTTACTTTAGTCCGTATCTTATCTCACGATTCATACCTTTGGCTAATCACTTCTTCATCGCGAGGCTTATAAGATACATTCATTCACATTTATTATTATTCTACTTCGTTCATAACATCCATGTGTATAATATTGCCTTTTTCCATGTTTGCAAGCACCTTTGTCCCATTTCTCAAAGCATTAGAAATAATCTAACACTTAATTCACCATATGTGGATTAATGTGTAATAGTAATAAAGTAATTATTTAATTACTTTAGTTAGCTTTATTATTAGTGTGTTGTTATCATCCCTTAGATTGTGGAGGATGTTCTTTAGTTAGAATATTGTTCTCGGATGATTTCCTGTAGAAGCTTTTTAGGGGCAATATGTTATTTCTGCATATTTGCTTTGTTTAGGAGATTTGTTCCATGTATTGTGGAAGAGATAGAAGCTGTCCAATATCTATAAATATTGTAGCTCTCTCTTTTGATTGTAATGCTTCATTTTATATTAATAAAATCACAGCAAGCTCTGCCTTGTTTTTGCAATTTAATCTGGTTTACAGATTTCATTTGGTATCAGAGCTGGTTGATCCATGTGAGGATCCCTCATCCTCTAAGGAGAGTGTTGCAGAAGGTTAAGGTTTCATTGCTGCAAGTTTGAGCTTGGAGGAACCATAGTTGTCCCTAGCCTCTTGGAAGCACCTGCCTTACTGCTTCCTCATCCTTAGAGTTCTGCACATAGTGTTGTAGACTCTGCAGATTCATTTGTAGATTGTAATAAAATCTGTAGTTAAAAAAAAATTAATATTGTTCATTGCATATGAACTATGTGCTTTACTCTACATCAAGATACAAGCATCAAGTTGGGGTTGTAGAGCTGCATTGATAACCCAAGTTGGGAGGTATTGGCAAGTTATTGTTGGAAGTGTTGGTGCATTGGCGTCCTCACCTCAACCAATCAAGCCAAAGGAGAGTAGATCGACCCTCGTTTCAAGTCGTAGGCGAGTTTCGACCCCTGAATCCAAACCAGAGGCGTCAAAACACTCCACCGTGACCTGTAAAGCACACAGATCTGGTCGACCCATCATTATTTTGAAGCTGTGCGCTGAAGATCTCCATACCTGCTAAGCACAAATGGAAGCAAATAAAAACGTTGCAGAGGCAAAGAAAAACGGGAGGAGGAGAATAGAATAAGAGGCGGATATAGTTGAATGCGACGGAGAAACCAAGGTGGCATGTGCCAGGTAAGCCCTAAGCGGGCTGCGTATATTAAAAAAGAGAAAAACAAAACTTTCCTTTTTTGGATTTTGTGGAATTTTTTAGAAGGATAGAAAAAAATTCCATTTTAGGAAAGGGGTCCGGAAAGATCATAAAATCAAAACTTGTATTTGTCATTTCTTTCCGCCGGTACCTCGGATTGAGGTGCCATTTTTTTTGAAAGTATATGTTTTTTCAAGCTCTACGCTTTGGTCTAGTCAAAGAGGCCAAAGAGCCCAAAACTAAATTTGTAAGGGAAAAGAGGCCAAAGTGCCCAAAAATTTAAAAAATTGCGAAAATATTAATTTTTCGTAAACAAGAAGGGGGGTGCAATTTTCTTTTTCTATTTACAAGATGTTTGTAAAAATGGCCGATAGTGCCGAAAAATCATTGTAAAAGGCCAAAAAGGAGCCCACACTCAATAAAAATCAATTTTGGGGGGTGTGTACTGATTTGAGGGGGATTTGTTTCGTGTTTGATTCTCTATCTCTCTTTTCTTTCGTGCAAAAATGGCCAACAATGCACCTAAATTCTTTTTGCCCGATTCACAACTCCTACGAGGAGATAATTATGCTACATGGAAAATGAAAATTAAAACTCAACTTGAATTTGAGGACATAATTGGTGTAGTTGATGGCTCGATAACGAGACCAGAAAATGATATTGCTCAACAACGTGTGTTTGATCATGCTAATCAAAAGGAAAAACTTATAATTTTGTTTGGTGTAACTGATGATGTATAACCTCATATTTGTCAAGCGACAACTGCAAAAAAGAAGCATGGGATAAACTAGCAACTGTATATGAAGCTAAGAACAAAAATGCTATTTTGCAATTACAAACACAACTCCATTGTCTCAAAATGAATTCTAATGAGTCTATTGAAGGTTTTCTAAAGCGTGTTGCTATATTGAGATCATCTCTCCAAGCTTTGGAAGAAGAGGTCACTGATGAATCTCTTGTCCCTATTGTATTGAGAGCTTTACTAGCCTCATACAAAATATTTGTCACAACTCTCAACATTATGGGTCCAACTACAAGTTTTGAAGAGTTAGTGAACATGTTACAATAGGAAGAGTCCATGAACAAACTGTAGAAGATGAGGAACAAGCCCTCTCTTCATTCCATAAGGGAAAGAAATAGATTCATACAACTGGTAAGCAACACAAGTAGCATTCTCAACAGAATAATCAAGGGAACACTCAACAAAAGTAGTGTCAGATTTGTGGCAGAAAAGGACATGACTTAAAATATTGTTGGTATAACACATTTCAGAAGGGTTCATCTAGTGGCAAGAAGCCAAATTTTCAACAATCTAGTCAGGGTTATCAAAACAAACAACAAGGACAAAGGAAAAGTAACTGGAAAAAGAAAACACACAACATGACAACATTGCTGAAGAGGAAGATAACTCACCAGATGAGGACTTCCTATTTGCTGCACAATCAACTCAAGAAATCAATTCACCACAGGCAATTTGGTATGTTGACTCAGGAGCAACAAGACATATGACCAGGAGAAATGATTGGTTCTTAGAGTTAAAGAATACACCTAACAAAGACTCTGTTTCATTGGGTGATGATTCATCGTACAAAGTACAAGGAATTGGAAACATCTCCTTACCTCTTGGATCAAGAAAGTGCACAATAAGAGATGTTCTATATGTTCCTGGATTGACAAAGAATCTACTTTCAGTAAGTCAGCTTTTGGAGCACAACTTAAAAGTGGATTTTGATTGTACAGATGGAAAGAAGATGTGTTTAATCAAAGATAAGTCTAAAAACTCCAACATTGTTGCACAAGCTTCTAGTGTGGGTCGTATGTTTCAGTTGGATTTTGTTCAAACCAAAAATCAGGCCCTTGTAGCTAAGGATACATCATCGGCACAATTGTGGCATCGAAGATTTGGCCATGTAAGTTTTGGCTATCTTGAAACACTTCAAAAAAATAACATGGTAAGAGGACTGCCAAATTTCAAGAAGAATACAGACAAGTGTACAAATTGTTTGGCAGGAAAACAACATAGAGCTTCTTTTCAGAAAAGCAGTACATTCAGGGCCCATGGTAAACTTGATCTGGTGCATACCGATCTGTGTGGACCTATGAGACCTAGTCATTCAGGGTTTCAATATTTTATGCTCTTTGTTGATGATTACTCATAAAAAATGTGGGTATACTGCATTCGCACCAAATACCAAGCCTTTGAAACTTTCAAGAAATTCAAAGTAGCTTGTGAAAATGCAACTGGTAAGAAAATAAAAACACTCCGCTCAGATCGAGGGGGTGAATACACCAGTAATGAGTTCAAAGCTTTTTTGGAAACACATGGAATTCATCGGAAAATGGCACCTCCATATACACCACAACAAAATGGTGTTGTTGAAAGAAGGAATAGAACTATAATGGAAATGGTAAGGTGTATGATTGATGACTCAGGCTTGAGTAAAACATATTGGGCAGAAGCAGTAAAAACAACAGTTTATCTGCTGAATAGAGTTCCCACTTCCGCACTTGATGGAATAACACCACAGGAAGCTTGGTCAGGGAACAAACCATCTATAAAACACCTTAGAGTTTTTGGATGCAAGGCAAGTATGCACATTCCTAAGAAAAAGAGAACTAAACTTGATATGAAATCAGAACAACTTATATTCTTGGGATACAGTGATGAAGCCTTGGGATACAAGTTAATGGATCCAAAATCAAGGAAAATTTTCACAAGTAGAGATGTTGAGTTTTTTGAAAATAAAGAAGCAGATGCTCCTTCCATAAACTCACAAAACAATCCTACTAAGAAAATAGAAGATGTTCTTGATGAAGATAATGATGATAAGGATAATTCAACTCCTCCATCTATAGGAACAACTAAATGTATGCCTAAGTGGTATACTAATCTAATTCGAGATGCTAAGTTGGATAGTGATCCTAACACATCCACTTCAGGACCAAGAACTTGTAGTATGGCTCAAAATGAGGTAAACTTAGCCTTGATGAGTACAGTAATTGAATCAAGTGAGCCCACTACAGTTCAGGATGCCAAACAGTCAAAACCTTGGTCAGATGCTATGAATTCAGAATTCAACTCTTTGATTAAGAATAATACATGGAAACTTACAGATCTTCCACCAGGAAGAAAGAAAATAGGTTGCAAATGGATATTTAAAACAAAGTACAAATCAGATGGAAGCATTGATAAATACAAGGCAAGATTGGTAGCTAAGGGTTATGCACAAAAAGAAGGCATTGATTATGAAGAAACATTCACACCAACAACTAAGATCAAAACAATCAGGATGATATTTGCTCTAGCTGCACAATTTGGTTGGAAAGTTCATCAAATGGATGTAAAAAGTGCATTTCTCAATGGGGATTTACAGGAAGAAGTCTACATGACTCAACCAGAAGGTTTTGTCATACCAGGTAAAGAAGGAAAGGTATGTAGACTCATAAAGTCACTGTACGGTCTCAAACAGGCTCCCAGGGCATGGTACATAAAGATTGATGAGCATCTCATCAAACATGGATTCAAAAGAAGTCCATATGATCCTAATCTCTATCTCAAAAAAAAGGGGGAGATAGTGATCATAGTAGTATATGTCGATGATCTAGTCATCACTGGAAGTTCAGTGAAGATGATTGAAACAACTAAGGAAGATCTAAATTGATCATTCGACATGAAAGATCTCGGGCTTCTTCATTATTGTCTTGGACTTGAAGTATGGCAAAAGGAAAATCACATCTTTGTTACTCAACTAAAATATGCCAAGACAATGCTCGAGAAATTTAGAATGATGGATAGTATACCAATGGCTACACCTATGGAGACAAGGCTTCAATTGTCTCACACAGATCCATCAGAACAAGTAAATGTTACTCTTTATCGACAATTGATTGGGAGTCTCATTTACTTAACTTATTCTAGGCCAGATATCAGCTATGCAGTCAGTTATCTTTCTCGATTTATGCAAGAACCAAGGGTTTGTCACTGGAAAGTAGCAAAGAGGGTACTGAGATACATCAGAGGAACCATGGACTTTGGCCTAGAATACAAGAAGAATGATAACTTCTTCTTGACAAGATATACAGATTCAGATCATGCAGGGAACGTTGATGATAGGAAGTCCACTTCAGGATTTGTGTTCTTTTTGGGATCTGGACCTATTTCATGGGGGAGCAAGAAACAAAATTGTGTTTCAAGGTCTTCCATAGAAGCAAAATATCATGCAGCAGGAGGAGTTGTCTGTGAAGCGATTTGGCTCAGATGGATACTTGAAGGATTGGGAATTCCACAGGATCATCCAACAATCCTACATGTAGACAATGAAGGAGTAATAAAACTTGTTTGGAATCTAGTTTTTCATGAATGCACCAAACACATTGAGGTGTAGGTACATTTCATTCGCGAACATGTTCAGAACAACAACATTCAGCTTCAGCATTGCCCGACAGAACATCAACGTGCAGATATCTTCACAAAATCTCTTGCATGTCCTAAATTTGAGGCATTTAGAGTATTTCTCTCCTGTTCACTTCAGAGTATGATGAATTAAGGGGGAATGTTAGAAATAATCTAACACTTAATTCACCATATGTGGATTAATGTGTAATAGTAATAAAGTAATTATTTAATTACTTTAGTTAGCTTTATTATTAGTGTGTTGTTATCATCCCTTAGATTGTGGAGGATGTTCTTTAGTTAGAATATTGTTCTCGGATGATTTCCTATAGAAGCTTTTTAGGGGCAATATGCTATTTCTGCATATTTGCTTTGTTTAGGAGATTTGTTCCATGTATTGTGGAAGAGATAGAAGTTGTCCAATATCTATAAATATTGCAGCTCTCTCTTTTGATTGTAATGCTTCATTTTATATTAATAAAATCACAGCAAGCTCCACCTTGTTTTTGCAATTTAATCTGGTTTATAGATTTCAAAACAATCTTCCACTTCTTTCTATCATGTGCTTCTTGGCCAGCATACACTGCGAAGGCACCCTTTCTCCTTCCTAACACATCATTGGGTTGCATCATCATCGTATTGAACGTATATATATTGGCCATGATCCAAATTTTTCACGTGAAGAGTTTGCCTTAGAATATCTCCATCTAACGTTGGGGGAAATTTTACATCTTCACTTTCTTGCACATGTGTGTGGTGTTCTACCCTTGTACATCCCATCTGTCGTAAGGGCATCCATGTTTCTTCGTTTCCTGTACATAGCTTCAGAAAACTTCTCAAAAATAAAAAACATTCAAATATGTTTCAAAAATAAAAAAACATTCACATATGTTTTACAAATCAAAACATTCAAATATGTTTCAGAAAATCCCAAAAAATTAGTAAAACAATCAAAAACCCAAAAAAATGGTTAAATCATTAAAAATCCAAAAAATTGCAAAAATTAAAAATTAAAAAAATGGTAAACAACATATACATAGCTAAAGCTGTATGGTCAATTGCATCATCCTCGAACGTTGAAATATGTCTTACGAAAGTGTTTTTATTGTTCTTGCTTGTTACGGTCTCGGAAATGGCATGCGAGATCATCATGATCTACCTCCATTAACAAAGTTGGGTTTGCTTATTATGTCGGTACTCCCATGCAACAGTGAGTTTCCAGGTACTGTGTCATAATGCATGAATGCTTTCCATGGGACTACTTGTGTCCTCCATTTTTCCCTCGCATGTGTTATTGCTTGGGGCATCATTTTTAACCCTTGTCGTTACAACACGAACATTCGGGAATTGCAGCTTGATGACAAAAACATTGGTGCAACTATCTTAAACGTTGTTTGTTTGAGTGTGTGTGATTTTATTGGTTTCTTTGTTAGGTTTGTTGGTTTAATTTCTCATATTGCATTGCATAATGTATCTTACATGGAGCTAAATATCATTTATTTTCTTATATTGCATTGCATAATGTATGTTGCATGCGATTCACGTATTTTTAGTAGTAAACAATTCTTAGTAATTTAGCTTTTCATGGTATCTTACACTTTTTTCATTTAAAATAAAGGCTGATGATGTAGACCTAGGGGAAAAATGATATAAACCGGTTACTTATGGAAAGGTTGGATGCAAATATTGGGCTTGTCCTATATTCTCTATTAATCATTTCTTCTCCATTATCATTTATTACCATTACTAATTTTTCTCCTAAAAACTCACCCGAGGTAATAAATAACCACGTTTATCCCCATCCTTATTCCTTCTCAATACCTAAGGGTTTCGTGCCCGTTCTGACCTATTTTCTTCTATCCATTTCAATCATATTTTTAATTGTTGATTTACTTCTTCTATCACCCACTCGACACTCAAGGGGGCATCCTTCATCTTGCTATTTTTTCTTCAAAATTTACCTATTTATGTTTGTCTACTATATTTGAAGTGAAGTCACAAACTTCACCTCAAACAAGGGCAAATGTAGACACCTAAATTCCGCTTTTGCAATCTTATTTCCAAAATGCACACAAATCACTCTCATTCTTGCCAATTCTATTATAATTAGTGATATTTACTAATTAACTAATGTTTCTTACCACTTTAGCCAATTAACAATGTTTTGTTGATTGTGTAACCCTTTCGCATTCGGGATGCCATTTTACAGTGAATCTTAAGTCAAAATCCCCTTCAAAACAGACAATTAGTGTTTATTAGCTAATTAAGCCTATTTTGCCATTGTTTTGGTCAATATACCCTAGTATTGACTCAAACCCCTCTTCCAAACCACTCAATATCACCCCATTCACCTCCACACATCTCAACAAGCTTCCAAAGCTTATCCTAGCCTCTAGTTTACCCTAAGTGGTTGATTAAGGCTTCACACCTCTTAATCACTTTGTAATTCACTAATTGTGATTAGAAAGGCCTAATTATGATTAGCAATTCTAATCTAATTTGGGGATTTTAATCCCACATGCACCAAAATACAAGTTTCTCCCAAAAGGAAAACTATAAAAAGGGTGCACCTCATTCCTTTATACTTTACACCATGCTTTGATTTGCATCTCATATAATAAATATGATATATAGCCAAGTTCAATCCTTGCTTAAAGCCTTCAATGGGGTTAGTAGATGGATATCCAAAATGACCAAGTAGTCATTTGGAGAGGCCATTTCAACTTGTTTAGAGTAGCAACCATAACCATTTTATTTCCCTCTTAGGTCTATTCATGCCCATGTTAGGTGATTCAAGCATATTAGTAGGCATGTTTAGTTAGATTTTGTATTGTTTTCATACTAGTTAAGCATTCTTGTAAGCTTCTATCTTAATGTTACATTCCTAGACTTAGAACCTTGGCTAGATGGATGACAATGGTGTTAGCTTTCTTTGTTTAGTCATGCAATTTTATTTGTAAAGTTTAGGGTGTCATCAATAAGAAATAATAAAGTATAAAGATTAATAAATGAAAAACTTAAACCATTTATTTTAGTACATATATCCCTCCCACAACCACATATACCACATAGAAAATAGTAACACACTCATGTTTTAGGCTTGCGATTACCAAACCTAATAATTACCTTAACTTGGGCTTATTCTTTTCTAATCTTCATCATGCAATAATCTGGAAATGACATATTATCTCTAAAACCCCTACTCAAATATTGGTATTTCCTCCAACAAGAATCCTCATCAATCACCTCTATTGGCTGCCCTTTATCACTATTCTCACCATGTTCCTTATTTTCCCTAGATCTGCTTTGATTCAAATTCCGAGTGAGTTGGCTCAAATAAAGGTTAGTGGCTTCTGTTGTTTCACCATGTTGGTGAACATTTCCTTCATAAAACCCACATTGAGATCTTTCCAAACTACCATATTTAACCCACATAGGCTAGAGGAACAACATCTCTCGATTCCACTAAAATATCCCTTGTGGGATACCACTTAAAAATGCACAAAATAATGAAAATTTGCAGCCAAATAAAATACTGATTTTTGCTGATTTTTACAGTTAGGGCAGTGAACTAAAGAAACTTAATATCTCCCAAGATATCCACCTGAATTACTTGGAAATTTAAAGAGAGCTTGCTATTATTATAAAGGACATAAGAAACTATTTTTGGAATTTTACAGAAATTAAAATGCTACCAGAAAATTACAGCGTGCCCTAGACAGCTGGAACTCTTCTAAAATTTGTAACTCTCCAAATACAAGAGAAAAAATTATGAGACTTTGGAAATAACATTAACAAATATAGGAAATGATATTTCAACCTTCAGATCTGAAAATGGCCAACTGGAAACCCTCCAAATAAAGGTTGCAAGTCACCTAGCTTGGAAAAGGGTTGAAATTGATGAAGATGCCTTCAAAGTGATGCTAAGCCCTACCCAAACGGCTGCCGTAAATCTGATTTGAAATCCCTCTAGTTATCTTCCCCAAATGCCCCAAAACCTCAAAATCCTTCCTCTGAAACCTCTGATAATATCTCTATAACACAACCCAGAAAGCTGGCTCTAAAATGACAGCTAGGGTAGATCTCTCACTACCAAATAATGCCATGTTAGCTAGGGATAGATCTCTCACCACCAAAGCTAGGGTCCCCATGGGATTTCACTCCACAAGTTGTAGATTTGCAACCAACAGTTGCACGTGAAGGGAAAATAAAATGTATGCAAAAGTGCCCCTTTTCTTTTTCCCCCAACTCTTATATAACTTCTCCAAGGCAAAAGAGCCCCATAAAACCCCAAGTCACATTTTTCCCTTGGAAGGGTCAATAAAATAAAAGTAACTTAAGTTAATTTTCCCCTTTTTAGTCGCCATGGTCCAAAAGTGACCCTCAATGCAAAATTAGAATATTAAGTGTCATGTGGCCCCTTCCTAAGGACAAAACATGATATCTAGTCCCTCTAAAACACCTTATGCTTATGTCAATGAAGAAATATAAAAAAATGAACTAGATATTCATACCCAAAAGCTCCCTACATCCCTAGCCCCTTGGGTATGACCAAGTCCTAGACTCAAATTGGCCCTTAGGCCTTAGGCCTAGGAAAAGGGACATTCCACATTGGGACTATTACTTGACCTCTCTTCCTCTACGACATTCATGAAGTACACCTTGAGAGGTTTTAATCGGTGCACACATGGAGAAAATGGGGCCAAACATCATTCCATTCATGTTGAGCATAATGATTCAGACTAACTTCTTCTTACCAACAAATTTTCCATTCTTGGCTCAGAGGATGGAATTCTTGATGGGCAGGGGGAATTTGATATGTCTGATTTTTCATGAATTTTATGTCATGGAATGTTCAGGGTTTGACAGAGCCCTCCCAAAAATTCTCTATTCGTTTAGCTTGCTAGTTAATTAGCAATTTAGATGTGATTTGTTTACAAGAAATCAAGATTTCTAGTTTTTTTCTTCAGAATACTTTGACGTGTATTGCCCCTGATTTTATGCATTTCCATACTCAGCATATTGATGGTAGAGGTGGTGCTAGCATTTCCATTGTGCTGAAATTTTTGGCATTAATTATTGCCTCGGGCCAAGACCCCAGTAATAGGGTTGTGTGGGTGATTATGAGTATTAATGATCTTTCTTTTGGTATTCTAAATATTTATGCCCCTAATGAAGGTCCTGAAAGAACATTATTATGGAAATGGTTAGGTGACAACTTACCCATTTGCTTATTGGTTGGTGTGTGGTGAATTTAATATGGTGGAGCACCCGGATGATAAATGTGGTGCCCTTCCTATGTGCTAGTGTCTCGGAAAACGTGTGGCTTGATATTACTTTAAAATCCATTGGGGCCTTTCTAATCCATTGCTAAGATAGCGGACATGAATTTAAAGATCAAGAATGGTTCACTTGGACCAATCTTCGAGAAGGATATGATCAAGTATTAAAATGCCTTGACCATACACTTCTTTCACAACAACATTATTTTTATTTTAACATGCAAGGATCCTCCGTTATCAATGTTTGGTCAAATGTTCATTTATCATACCACCATCCGATCACATTTAAGGTTGTTTATAGGGGGCCCTCCCAAGGTGCCCAAAACTCAATTCTTTCTTAATGTTTCTCTACTAAGTCATCTTGAAGTGATCCTGCTCATTGCTAAGATATGGAATATGGTGCCATGTCCACCATTTTCTGCCAGCTAGATTTCATGGTGGGAGGTGGCTATTCACCGCACCACCAAGTTCCTCCACTAGTTCGGTAAATAGGTTTCCGGGTTTGAAGATAGGCCGACTCGACTCTGCACAAATAATTTAGATGGGTCTCCCTACTTCTCGAGGCCAATCCTTTTGACTCTCACCTTTAGAGTCGGCCGTTGATATTCGACACAATCATAAACTCATTAAATCCCATTCGGCCCATGTCTGCACGTATATCTCTTTGAGAGTTCACTAGCTTAGGGTGGGAGATAAAGCCTCCAAAATATTTTTCAAATCCCTCTAGGCCAAGCATGCTCAACAACATATCAAAGCTATTTATGATTCTCACCAATGGCTTACAGAGCTCTTAGAGATCACTGATGCTTTTGTCAAGAATTATCGTCTAGTGTTTTAAGCTCAGGAGGATTCAATTAAGTGTGTTATTGCTTTACAAAAATGTATTGATGTTATGCCTAATATACTTACAACCAGAGATTGTGTTTGTTGCGATACCCTCTCACTTTGGAGGAGCTTCATGCAACTTTTCTCTGTCTTGTAGATGACAAGTCTCTAGGTCTAGATGGATTCCCTAACAAGTTTTACAAAGCAACCTGGTCCTTTGTGGGACCTGATTTGCTTCGAGTCTATAATGAAGCTCTTAAAACTCACTCTCTTGGGAGTTTCATCAATCAAGGAAACATCAAGTTCATTCCCAAAGTAGACGATCCTCAACAGATACATAATTGATGACCGATCACCCTATTGAATCTTTCTTAAAAAATTATTGCTAAGGCATTGGCTCTCCATATTGCATATATTATGCCTAAGATCGTTCGGCTTGAGCATAATGGTTTTTTCAAAGGCCATTACATCCTGGGAAATATTATTGTTGTCTAGGAAGGCATGGAATGGCGTGTGTGTTTCAGATAGAGGCATATCTTCCTCAAGATTGATTTTGAGAAAGATTATGATTGCATTGAATGGCCCTTCATTCTAGCTATGCTTAAAGCCTTGGGGTTTGGTGAATTCTTTCAAATGGTGTTAGCACACTTTTTTCTAATGCTTATGCTCAGCTCTCCATTAATGGTCACCAATCTACTTGCCATTGGCCTTTTCCACTCTATCAGACATGGGTGCCCTCTCGAACTATGATGTTTGTGCTTGTTCTTTGATGCCCTAGGTTACCTAATCGCCCATCGGGATGCCCAAAGCCACATTCGGGGGATTGTTCTTCTAGATAATGTGACGTAAATTATCAATGGGAATTTCTCTTATGATTCCTTTCTTACTCTCGATGAATCAAAGAAGAATGTTGCTACGGTCTTTGAATGTCTTGACACCTTTTGCTTGGCTTCAGGTTCTAATATTCAAATGGCTAAATTTTTTAGATATTAGAAGAGTTCTTTACGTCCTTTGGACTGGTTAAAGGCCTACCCCTAGAAATGGATTAGTCATGGAGAGAAATTTAGATTTCTTAGCATTCCCTTTACCTTCGACAATGACTCTATGACTTTGTGGAATTATGTTCTTAACAAAGTGGAGTAGAAAGTTACCAAATGGTCTTCTAAACACTTATCTTTGGCTAGTAAATTTCAAGTGTGCACCAAAATCCTTGCTGCTACTCATGTTTATTATTCTTCTTATTGGTGTCCTTCTCATAATTCATTCCATCGACTTTGCAAGCTGCTTTAGGATTTTTATGGTGTAAAATTTCTGGTTCAACTGGTTTTCACAAAGTTTCTGGGATGTCTGTTGTCTTCATCGTGATCAAGGTGGCATGGGAGTCATTGATATTTATCGAAAAGTGTGAATTTATGTGCCAAATGGGTTATTCATATGTCTTTGGTAATCAAACCTAAAAATTCTTCTCTGTCATTACATTGAATCTAGATCCCCTTACAACAAGAAGTGTTAGAGTAGAATAGGGTTGCATTATCTTATTATCACTTCGGCTCCTATTAAAATTATTGGTACTTTTTTTGCCAAGAGTATTTGGAAAGCCTTTGAGTAGGTGAAACCATTAATGAGGTGGATTGGTGATGGTTTTCACATTGGGATTTATTTTAATTCGTAGAACATTTGGTGGTCTCCTATCATCATTGAAGGCAATCTTCCGCTTGCTGAAACTCCTGGGCATTAAAGCCATTTGACTTTACCACAAGGGCATTCATACCATTCAGGATCTTGTGCATAACAGAGACTAGATTCCTTGGCCCAAGCTCAAAGTTAAATTCAATCTGAACAATTCAGATCTCTAATCTATCTGTAAAATTTAGGAGCTCCTACCTGATGTTATGCTCCACAAGTTGGGGCTCCAACCTCCGGCTGTAGCATGGTGGTGTGATTGGCGGTGGAATTGGGAAATTAATTTTCTCTTATATAACACTCAAACCATTTATCAACTGTTAAGTCTACTCTCACCGGCCATTGATAAACTCAATGATTGGTGGGGTTTGCACTCTACACAATCCACTTGGCTTTGTCGACTTTCCTATACCTAGAACCCTCTTCTTAAGTCTAGATTTAACCATTTTCTATGGTGTCTTGTCTACCAAGGCTTTCCTATGGGTGAAAGGCTTAGGCATAGTGGCATCCCTAATCCTAATTTCTCTTTTTGCTCTACCCTGAGTCGTTTATATACATTTTCTGGTCATGTTCTCATGCTCAATCTATCTAGAGGTGGATTCATTCTTTGTTCCAACCCTATCACCCTGACTTCTTCCCATGGCGCCTGGCTTTATTTGGTGACTTTAGTCCTTGGCCTCATTATATTGATAATCTTTGGCATTTCTTTTGTGTATGTATTCTATTTCATATTTGGAAATCTTGCAATGATTTTATTTTCAAGCAAGATCATTTTGTTATATGCTTTTCCACTAATGATAAGGTGGTTATTTTGTCTATTGTTTACATATAGATTCAAGCTCAAGCTATCAAGGTCACCTTGGAGTTTGCTCATTTGTAGGAGCTTCTTGATCACTAGGGGAGTGCATTATGTACTATGAGTAGGGTTCGTCGTATCTCAACTACCACCATCTCATCCTTTGCCACCCCAGCGACCACCTCATGTGGTTCTATGCATCGAGGAGTCGCTTGCATAACTACTATTCCTCCTCCCCATGGGGCCTCCCTTCTAGCTCGTCTTACTAAGGACCGAGGTTAGAGCCGCCCCAAGGGAAAGGTGTTGCGTTGTTAGCACTCTGTGGCGGGGCTCTCTGTTCTTATCCATGTAGACACTTGCAGGATCTCCGCTCCTGGTTGGGGACTTATGGCTCCATCACAAATGTTGTATCTTGATCACGAAGGTTGGCGGGTGGAACCTCCATCTGCAAAGCCTAACCATGGATCTTTCATCCCTCCTCGAGATGATCCTCCCCTCCTCGGTGTGGCGACATGTGCTTGATGGTGGCACTTTTCTTTTGTTCTCTGGTTTCCCTTGTGGGTGTCGTAATATAACCCCTATTGGCATTTTTGTTGATCGATGCTTTCGTGGTGTTTGTGGGATCACATGTTATCCTAGGTCACCCCTTACTATGTAAATCTCTTTTATTTTATTAATATAAAGGGAAGTTCCAATAATATAAATATTTATTTAATGTATTTCGACATTAAACTATTAATACAAGGGTTTAAATTATACAACACCTAGTCATACTTTATCTTTTCGATGATTTTTTTCTACATAGATATAAACAATGGTACCTTCAACATTACCAGAAAGATTCATGCCTTACATTTACGTATTTTCTTACCCAAAAAACATAAGACCTAAGCTTGTAAACTACTACTATTAGCGTGGGAGTATTATTCGACCACACTTAGCATTTTTAGATATCTTTGAAATATGTTGTATAACCGACTTACACAACACGCTATTTCTCCATCTTGTGATTGACAAAAAATGACATGATGTTATAGGAGAGTATAGTTTCCCATTCCACTTACCTCCCTACCTCTGCCTCGCCTCTTATCCTCTCTCAAACTCCTCCCCCAATTTCTCTTCCCCTATTCAACTTCATCGATGCATCTCCTTCAACATTTCAACCATACATTTTATGGTATGATTGCTAGAATATAGTCATATAGTCGTCCTTCCACATATATGAATTGGATGGGGGTAAAAGAATTATTTACCATCTATATAGAATAGTCCTTTGCCACATATGGATTGGATGGAGTAAAGTAGTTCTAGTAGAATGGGATCCCACCTTGATTAGAATAACATATAAAATTAAAAAATAAAATAAGTTCGAAAACGTCAAGATATCACCACAATGGAGAGGTAATGGTTAAGTCATAACATGTGAGAAAATGATTCATGACATGCGATAAGATGATTGGACATAATAAAATTTTTAATTTAATAAAAAATAAATTTCGTCTAAAATGTGAAACAAAATATCAATAATTAAATATAATATCAAAGGTGCTTATATTTTGGAGAGATCACGCATAAGCCTATAAACACCTTTTTGAATTGTTCAACTAAGTATTTATGGTTAAGCTGAATGTAATTGGGTGAAGAGAGTTGTTTGAACCAGAATGTGAAAAACAAAGCTGCTGGATCTATATTAGGAAAAGAGTTCGAACCGACCTCTTCAATTGCAATGTTAACATCATGGAGACGATTTTAATTTTGTAAAAACATTGTTTGGGTATGACATTCTGAATGTCCAAAATTGACTCAAATTTTCCACTATTCCATTGAAATTTAACCTCTGGTAATTTATTAGTAGCACCTTTTACTACAATCATCCTCACCATAAACCACAACCCACCTGGAACATTCACATTCACTTACGTTGACAAAAATCATTTAAAATTTTTGGCACATCTATTAATTTGCCAGATTTATTAATTTAATCTACACCATTAATTTATTCTTTCTCTGGCGTAAAATAGAAAGGGATATGGTTTCTTCTCTCTTTACTGAGGCAGTGAAAGTAACTACAATCGTTTAGGTAATCACAGAAAAACACAAATATAAATAATTGTATTTACTTACATTACGTCACTTTACAACAAGAAAATAGAGCAAGCCCAAATTTTTACTAAGAACAGCAACCGAAATCTCACAGACAATCCATCCCAAACATACCAAACAATTATAAACCCAGACACACATCTCCGAGCAATTATTAAGAGGTCACCGGCAGAGCATTCATTCACAAGTGACGTCGATCGGTATGGCCGGTCAAGGGATCATACGCACCGGCGGTACCAGTGGTGGTGGTGGTGGTGGTATGACCGTGAGTAGCCAGAGGGTAGTGTGTTTCACTTCTTCTTTCTGAGCTGCGTCTTGAGCCTTCTCAGCATGTGCCCTCATTTCTGCTTCGGATTCTTTCGCCTCCTTTTTCTGCCGAGCCATCTCCTTTTCAGTTTGGTCATGTGAAGAAACCTTCTCCACCTGTAGGACAGAAATAATTCAGCTAATTACAGTAGGAGTTCTGGTGAATAAGAATAAGAATAATGTAGAAAAATGACCTTCTCTTGGGCAGTAGCCTTGGTTTTTCCCATGCCCTCCTTGGCAGAGGTGGTGACGTTGCTCAGCTTCTCCTTGGCCGCTGCCGCTGCATTCTTCGCCGACTGCATCTTTGCTCAACAACGCTTTCGCTTCTTACTTGCAAATGAAAATAAATGGATCGATTTGAACCTGTCGTGTGGTCGAACTGCTGTGATGGATTGAATGCGTTGAGGAGATGTTAAATAGGGATAGATGTTAGATGACGAGCTGCTCGTCGAGCTACCGGAAGAGGGACACGTTTCAGTGAGAATCGATACGTGTATAGCTGCCAAACAATAGCCAAGAGCATGCCTCTGCACTTCATCGTGTCTTTCCTAATCTTTTTGGGCATCTGTGAAGGAAAAGTTTTGAAGTGTTGAAATTAGCGCCTGTGGCGACACGACTCAACAAAACGTCGTATTAAACAGCAGGGTAATGTTTTATAATTGTTTTGCGTGTTCAAATTTTGAACCACTACACTGGAAGTCTGGAACTATGCAAGTGGAACGAGAGGGGTAACTCGACTATTTGCGATGTACTTTTTGATTGGAAGAAATAAAGTGAAATGGTTTTGAGAATAAAGGTGTATAAAACTACAAAATATTAATTATTTAAAGATGTGCGGGTTTAGTGGTATTTTGTAAAAGGTTATTTCTCTTTTTGTTGAATAGAAATAGTATTTCTTTTAATTTATGTATTTTGTTTTTGTTGAATAGTTTGTTTTATGAAATTAACTTTTAAAATTTATTTATACTTAGGTCCGATGTCCATGTACCTTAGATATTCAAGGATGAAATGTTCCTCCATTTCAACTACCTTTGTATTGCATAAAACACAAGTCCTCTTTTCCTATTGTTCCATAGGCATTATCCATCTTTTTGTCTCACATTTGAGTCTCCGGGAGCTAATCTTTAGTTGAGTAATGACAATTTTTCCTTCCATTTAATTCCAGCCCCTATATAGGATTTTTCATTTTCATGTACGACAAATTGAACTTTGTAATATAGTGTTGGCACCTCCTAATTGCTTTCTTCCTCCACATTCCTTTTATAAACTTTTCATTCACATGGTTTTTATGTATTTGTTAAGATTTGAGCATTCATCTACGCTAATATCCCATATGTAGTTCTACTTTATCCACGTGTTCTTTCATCTATGAAGCTCTTTGTTATTTGTACCCATAGGCCACCTATCGGCCTTCATGTTTTGTATTTTTAAAGTAACATATAAGCCTAGTCATAGTGGTTGCCTCTAGAAGAAAGGTACATGTTTTGGCCAACATAATTTCATAGAGAAGCGTAGTCTCGATTTTGAAATTTTTGTTATTAGTCGTTTTGGATCCTTTCTATTTGTCTCCAATTCATACTTGTTGCTCCACTAGCTTATGCCTCACAAACGTACAATACCACCGGCATGGCGAGTATCCCAAAAAGGACCCTTTCGGTCTTCCAATCCCATAGCTCAACATTCTTGCACCTATTTTAGAGTTTGTAAGGAGCTCCCCATCCTCCTTATAGTCTCTTCATCCTACATGTATCCCAAAGAGAGCTGTTATGTATATAATGACGTGGTGCTCAACCGACAACCCCAAATAAAGATACATAATCGTAGGACCTATGAATCTACTTGATTGGCCTCCCACTGTATATAACGGAAGCATCCCTATCTCCACATCTTTATATAGGGTAGTGGGGAGGCATCTATGGCTTTATAGAAGGGTGAGGTCCGAAAGATCTAAGTTCTAAATTTAATATTATATATTTAAACAAATAGCCACATATATATATCTAGATGGATGGTTTAGAGGGGGATTATATTTTAGAGAGGCTTATTCCCTACTCTATATATATTCATAGGGGGTTGTGTCCCCTCTTAATATATTGAGTGGTGGGGGAACTCAACTAATACTTGTAGATATTCAAGAAGGGTTATATGGGGGTGTGTGAAGGGCATGTTATAGATAGATATGACATCTTCCCATTGTGTTTGGAGAGAGACTTGATTTCAACATAAATAATATATGTAGAGAAGGGGCCATCTATATCTATATGGCGAAGGAGGTGGTGGTTAGGTTATATATACTAGCCTCTACTCTATAAATTGATAGAGTGCCCTCTATACCTATTCTATATGAAGGTTTATAACTATTATATATGGAGGTTATCCTATCCCTCCTTTTAATATATTTTATATGTGCGGGAAGGTACAACTATAGAGGTACTCAAGATAGAAGAATGCATATCGATTATGGGGGTGTTGGTTAGGAAGGGGGTTATATCATATATATAGATACTATGTAGTGCTCCTATCTATATAATTATGTGGTGCTCGATTGACACCCCATATAAAGATACATAATATCGAGTCCTATGAATCTACATGGTTGGCCTCCCCCTATGTATATAATGGAACATGCCTTATCTCCACATATTTATGTAGGGTGGTGGGGAGCTGTATATGGCTATATAGAAGGGTGATGTATGAAAGATCTAAGATATAAAGTTAATATTATATATTTACAACAATAATCACATGTATATATATCTAGATGGATCATTTACATTTACTTTCAAATGTCACCATATCCATATATTCTCTATGTAAAACATTACTCTCTCTCTCTCTCTCTCTCTCTCTCTCACACACACACACACACACACACACACACACACACACACACACACACACTATATGGATGGTTTGTATGGGGGCTTAACACAAGTACTCATAGAGGTCACCATATCCATTTTTTATATGTAAAATAATAATCATATCCTACAGACATCGCCATATCCATATATTATATAGATAAAAAAATAATCACACACACACACACACACACACACACACACACACACACACACACACATCTAAATTTATGGTATAGAGGGGGAAACACACCTACCTATAGATGTCATCATATATTGTATATAAGAATCCAATTAAACTATATATCGTAATTGACATATAATACATTCTCATATGTAATTACAAATTCCAAAGTTGCAAATTTATTTTTCAATTTAAATTTGGCAAAATGAATTGACAACATTTAATAAACCATATGTGTATATAAGAAGCTAAAGAAATTTTGAGGTGGATGGATCAAGAACATGCTTAGGAAGAGGGTCATTGAATATTTTCAACTTAGCATTGTTATTAATAGGCTTGGAAGATTCAGTGGGATCATCCCATTCAATTGCATTAGTATCAATAAGATCCTGAATGATGTGTCACAACTTAAGATACTAATATATAGAGTGAAAAATGCATCTATGATAATCGCAATAGGCATTAGTAGATCAAATCTCTTACTTTGGGGCTTACTCATATCAACATCAAATTGTGGAAGGAGAGACACAAGATTAAAATCAAGAAATTTTTTAAGAACCATACGTGGAGGGAATGGAAATTGTCATCTTATAGGTTGTAATTGTATTTTAGTAGGTTAAGAAACAAAATTTACAATGCCTTTAGAAACAACCATAAGAGCTCATTGGTTTTCCTTTGAAATTAGGTTTTATTTGAAACTTAATTTTGGAAGAATTAGAGGTGCTAGTAACATACTTGAGTTTATTCATATGTAATATCTTATCTTCATGCTCTTTCAATGTATGACATAGATGGTTGAAAGATTGAAACTTGTTGAATATGACTAATTCTTGCAAGGAAGTAAAATTTGAATAAAAAGGCCTTGTAATTCACTATTAGCTAATATATTACTAGTTTTAGTAAGCATTGTGTAATAACACACGACATAGTCACTGATATGATCTTTATATCCTTGTCTCGATTTTGGACATTTGTGCATAAGATAACTTATCCTCGATGTTGATTGAAAATTGTGCCAAGAATTGATTTGCCAATGTAGTAAAAGAATGCACAAAATGTGTGGGAGATTATAGAACCATTGCAACACAAAGTCCTTAAGGATCCTAGGAATAACTTAGTAAGCAATATATCATTAGATGCATAATCAAAGCAAACAATGTGAAAATATCGAAGATGTTCTTGTGGATCACCCTTTCCATCATAGATAGGAATCTTAGGTGTAGTGAAACCAATAGGCAAAGGGTATGAAACAACATCAGTGTGAGCGGGTTATGAAATAATTGAGAAGAGTCCATAACATTAGAAGTATGAGAAACACCTTATTGTAATTGTAAACTTTTTCTTAGAGAGAATGAACAAGGGACTCAAGAGCTTATGTGCTTTAGATGAAGAGGCATGTGAGCCATTATGATGATAGATATGAGATGTAGTAGCAATAATGGTCACGCAGGGAATAGGAATAGACACATTTTGCACCCTATAACAAATATGCTAGACGCCCTTAAGCAAGTAGGAAAAACAAATGTGGGTACAATAGATGTTGGTTGAGGCCTATTTGTAAAATATGTGTCATTAGATTGTTGGTCACAAAAAGCTTGGCAACAAGTAGAATTTTGATAATATGCTCAATATGATGTGGATTAGCAAAAGTTGAGCACGAAAATGAGATAGGAGATCCACTTTATTTTGATCTACATTAGTGTCTTCATTATGGCAATAATCACATGAATGAATGTTCACTATGGGTCTTAATTTCATGCAAGGGAACCTCATGTGTAGGAGGGTTAAGGAGAGAACTAGAATTAGCAATAGAAGAATCCATTGCACTATGACACTTGCAAATAGGAGGTGAAATCTCATGATGCTCAATATATTGATTGGAAAGATGAGCACTACACGATAGGGCATAAAAGGAAAGCATATATAGTCTAAATAAAAATATATCTGAATAGAAGATGGAACTCTAAGGCCATTAGGTTAGGGCTATAATGTACGATTAGCGGTCGGGTTCACGAAATGATTTCACTTTTTTGTGAATTTTCATTTCATTCCCTTTTAAGATTTAATGTGTTTCTAATTAACATGCATAAAAAGATGAAATAACGCAACATGTGGATATTCTCGATTTAGTTAATTTCCAATATTAATTGCCCAAATCAAAATAATGATTTATAAAGTGACTATTGATCTAACAACTATCAAAACTTAAAGGAGAAATTACATTTTTCAAAACTTTGAAATCAAGGAAATCGACATAGCCCTTCCTTTTTTAAGATTATGTGAGGATATGTGAGATTATGAGTGATATGAGCATAGAAATAAACCTGGTTTAAGACTAAAAGTGCTTCATTTGTTTTCATTTTTCTAAACCGAACCCGAAACTATATATGTTCAAAATCATACAACTAGGTTGAAATCATTAGCATGCTCTTTACACGGTTGTATAGTCTTAGACCTACTTGGATTCTGGATCTAAAACTTTATGTATGCCTCACATACTTCAAATTATTTTCAATGTGTGTCGGTATTCTTTGCTATCCTTCATAATGGCTTTGTAACTCTTCTTAAAAGCCTCAAATCCTCATAGTGCAAGATGAAGTTCTTGAAAAACAAAGTTAGGTGGGTTGTGGGCACCCCTATACACCGCTTGTCGACATTGCCACTACTTTGAAGAGCGCTCAAACCACACATTTTTCTCCTAGTATGTGATATCTACCATAGTGCAATTAGAATTCGCAAACATGCTTTGAAAATACCTTGTTTGAGTATCAAACTTGCTCAAATATATGGTTGTCAAGGGTGATGTATGAAAGATCTAAGATATAAGTCAATAATAATCACATGTATATATATCTAGATGGATCACTTGGGAAGGGTCACTTTAATTACTTTTGGAGAGAAAATGGACTCTTGGACCTAGGATGAGGCTTCGGACCTATAGAGTTTGCTTCCTAATGGATTTGCATTAGTTACTTTGTTGTTTAGGAAGCAATAAGTGTCTTTAGTGCTTGCTTTAACATGAGGAGAACATAAAGTGCTAGGACCCTAAATGAGGTATGATTGACTTGCTTATATAGGCTTCCGATGGTTATTATGTCATGAAAGGATGACCAAGAGGGAATATTAGTCCATATGAAGATGATGTAATTGAAATTTTTAGTGCATAATGTGTCGATCCAAAACCATATAATAGGGACATGTTGTAGATTTGGCCAAACCAACCCAAAGTCGGTGGCTTTGACCCGAGAGAAAATTCACAATTTGGCTTTCTAGGTTGGAGAATGGATGTCTTTATATGCATTTTATACTATAAAACCTCAAGAACTGATGACATAAAGGTGTGCAAAGATAAGAAAGTTTCTAAAGAGCTATCAGGGTGTGCTAAGGAAGAGTTAGGGGATGTATTTGTGCATATAAGTGTACAATGCCAAGACCAATAGTGTCAAATGATAAATTGATAAATTCAAGTGTCTACACCAACAGAAAACATCATTATCCTCATGAAGCATTGATGTTGTTTCACCGAATACAACCATGTGTCTAATTTGATTAGATTGCATTTCCTAATATGCTAACAACGTGGGAAAAATGGAGCTTTGAAATAGGGCATGGGCATACATAGAAGCATTATGATGAAGGGACTTTGAAAAAAACATATTTGCAAAAGGTGGAATTATGTGAATTTTTTAATGACAAAATGCCAAAAAGATGTGTGGTGTGATAGAGTGCAATAATTATAGGATATGCACAAAATGGATTTGTTGAAAATTATGTGGAAACTTTATAGGTATATGTAATTTTCAAAGTGGATTATTTTCAAGTCCTTCATAACCATATATGAAGAAAAGACGCATGAATTGTTTGAAAAAATTCCCATCAAAATGCCTAAAAGTGGCAAATTTGGAGTTTGTGGAAATGGGCACATATATCCATCACAAAATATGTGAATGTAGATTTTTGTCAAGTATTATTGTTGCAAATGCATTAATATGCATTTATGCAAAATGTGGAAGTTTACATAAGTCTCAATGTTTGTTTGATAAAATGTGTTTTGCAAATGCATAATGTGGAAGTTTATGTTTGATAAAATGTGTTTTACAAATTTGTACTTGTGAACAATAATAGTTAATATATATATTTAGTACACATGCCTTTGAACTCTTCGAGATAATGAGTCACTTTGAATTCAATTTTGAATGATAAGATTTATTTTTATTTTATTTCAGTAATCATGCCTACAAACTCTTTGCACTTCGAGATAATGAGTCACTTTGAATTTAATTTTGAATGATAAGATTTATTTTTATTTTATTTCAGTAATCATGCCTACAAACTCTTTGCACTAATGAGCATCTTTGGATTCAATCTTAACTATGTAAGATTTGTTATATTTTATTTTCTTACAGTCATGAAGGTTTAATGTGTATATAACTATTGTAAATATTTCAATAGTGTAAATGCGTCTTAATGTAAAATATGGAAGCATACACTAGACATGTGAATTATTTGACAAAGTACCTCAATGGCCTTATAGAATGTGATTATTGTAGGTATTTCTACAAAAATTGTTCTTGAATTTCCTATTTAATTATTATTTTTGGCTAGATATATGGATACAAATAACATCATTATGTATCAAAGTTTTTCGCCTTTATATTTCTTATTTAATGTGTTTTTTGGCTAGATTTTGAGGTAAAAATAGCATCCTCGTCATGTGTCCTTTATATTATGTGTTTAATGTGTTACTTTTGCTATTCGTTTGCTAGATATTATAGTACAAATCCTAGCCTCCTAATATAAATTAGAGTGTTTGGTCTCAATTTAGAATATTTACATATCTGAAAAAGACAATACATAAATACTCGTATGAAATATTATACTTTACGATTATATGATAAAAGATGAGGCGCATTTAAAGTCTCGAGGGTTTTAGACTTTCACATTTGTTTCAAAAACATAATTTTTACAAATGTTTGTATTAACAGGAATGTAAAATTATACATAAAAGCCGTAAATTGTTTAACAGAATGACACATCACAAAAAAACAAATTAACATATGGAAGAATTGAAAATTGACTTTCCTTTCCCATTAACTTGCAACTTGCAACTAACAAAAGACATTATCCTTATGAAGCATTGATATTGTTTAAGCAAATAAAACAAAAAGTGCCTACTTTAATTAGTTCACCTTTGTTATCATACTGACATCATGTGCAAAAATAGAGCTTTGAAATAAGACATGAGCATCTGCCAAAGAGCTTTGAAATGAGACATGAACATCTGCCAAAAGCTTTGAAATAAGACCGCTAAAGAGCTTTGAAGGGACTTTTGCATATCTTTTTGTTGCAAAGACGTGGAAACATGTGAACTATGACAAAATTGCATAAAAATATATGGTATTATAGGTTTGTTAAAAATGTTTCGACAATTTTCAAGTAATATATGATTTTTCCAAATCTGTCATAAAAGATTAAAAAAAGATTAAAAAAGTGAATTGTTTGATGAAATGTGCCAGCGAAATGCCTCAAAATGGAAAATGCCAACAAAGTGAATTATTTACTTTTATTTAAATTTAAATTTTAATTAACAATTGATTTTAATTTGAAAGAACTTAATTTCCATTTGCAACATCTTTGATAATTTATCTTTATTAAAATTTAAATTTTTAATTAACAATAATTTAAATTTACAATAATTTAAATTTACACACCTTAATTGTCAATGAGTGAAGAGTTTCTATTATCTTCCAAAATATAATCCCCATGTGATCCTTTATTTATTTGATCACATTTCTTTGATCATATGACTCGTACAATTGTTTAATACACTATTAATTAATATAAATATCCACTTAATACAAACAACAAAAACTAGGTCTAATGGGTATAAATAAAACATGTTTGTTGCAGTTATCCCTCCAACCACTTCATGAGGCAATTCCCAGAGGTTAAGGAACTTGAGTCTAAGAAACGTAACATTTTTTTATCTTTTTACTTATTTATATATTTTTGATAAAACTCTAGCATATTTATTAAACAAATAAAATTATCAACGTAAAATAGAAATAATCGTTTAATCACAGGCGAAAAAAGACAAAAATAATTTTATTTAATTAATTACATTTCAACACTTTAAAACAAAAAGATGGAGCACGCCCAAATTATAATCAGAATAGCAACCGAAATCTTGCACCCAACAGTCTATACCAAACATAACAAACAACTTTAAACACAGACACACATCTTCGAGTAATTATTGAAAGATCACCGGCAGAGCATTCATTCACAAGTGACGTCGACCGGTCAAGGGATCATAGGCACCGGCGGTACCAGTGGTAGTGGTGGTGGTCGTATGGCCGTGAGTAGCCAGAGGATCAGTGTGTGTATGAGCAGTGTGTTTCACGTCTTCTTTTTGAGCTGCGTGTTGAGCCTTCTCAGCGTGTGCCCTCATTTCTGCTTCGGATTCTTTCGCCTCCTTTTTCTGCCGAGCAATCTCCTTTTCCGTTTGGTCATGTGCAGAAACCTTCTCCACCTGTAGAACACAAATAATTCAGCTAATTACAGTAGGAGTTCTGTTGAATAAGAATAAGAATAATGTATAAAAATAACCTTCTCTTGGGTAGTAGCCTTGGATTTTTCCATGCCCTCCTTTGCAGAGGTGGTGACGTTGCTCAGCTTCTCCTTCGCCGCTGCCGCTGCATTCTTCGCCGGCTGCATCTTTGCTCAACAACGCTTTCGCTTCTTACTTGCAAATGAAAATAAATAGATCGATTTTTCCTGTTGTGAAGTCGAACTGCTGTGATGGATTGAATGCGTTAAGGAGAGGTTAAATAGAGAAAGACGCTGGATGACGTGTTGCTCGTCGAACTACCGGAAGAGGGACACGTTTCAGTGAGAATCGATACGTGTGTAGCTGCCAAACAAGAGCCAATAGCCTGCCTCCGCGATTCATCGTGTCTTTCCTAATCGTTTTGGGCATCTGTGAAGGAAAGTGTTTTTAGTGTTGAAAGTAGCGCTGGCGACACGACTCCGCGAAACGTCGTATTAAGTTAGGCTAATGTTTTATACTCGTTTTGCGTGCTTAAATTTTGAACGATTACAATGTAAGTGTAAAGAGAGAGGTAAGTAAAAGTGATGGCTCGCCTATTTTCGATGAGGAAAGCGGTGGTTACATCGCTTAGGAATGGACTTATTATTTTGAGAGAATTTAGTTACTAGCCATCGTTTCCGAAATATCCGATGGAAATGTTGAAAGAGATCTACTGAAGAAGTAAAAATAGATGAAGAGAAACAATGGGAGAGGAAGAGGGGGTAGAAGAAGGCATAAGAGGGTGAGGAAGTGAATGAGAAAGGAAAGAGGAATGCAGGAGCCAATGTGAAAATCTGCCGTATAAGAGTAAAGCCACATCTCTGTCAATGGTAAGGAGAAAACCCCACCGAATCTCACGAATCAAATTTGAAGGGTTGGTCTGAATTTTATTGTGAAGGGAAAATATTGGACCAGCCCTTCGATGATGAAAAGTAGTACGAATATTTTACACTTCATATGACAAGAATAAATTAAGTATCCATGTCATAAAAATTAAGTATACTTTTTGTAAAATGAGAAATTGATTTTTAAAAAATTAAGTACCGGTTGATTGGGACCTTAAATAAAAGGAAAAAATCAATAATCCAAACAAAATGGCCCCTCAATCAGAATGGTGTAAAATTAAAAATCTATTTAAACTAGTAAAATAATCAAATTATGATGTAATGAATGCCCAAATTTGCAATATTCTAATTTCTTAAAAATCATCATAACTAAAATAATCATTAAATAAATTTAATAAATAAATACATAAACAAACAATTGAAATTAGATGAGAAGACATGTAGATTAGTAAACACATAAAAACCATCAAACTACGTGTGGGACACTAGGATTTCTTATCAAAATCATTATGAAAAACTTGTAAATAATAAAATAAATAACTTTAACTTCTGCTTGGATTTTAGTGCTAAAATTAAAACACATTTGGATTCTTATCACTTCAAAACAAAAATCCATTCGGATTTTAACCACTAAAATTAAAACCCATGTAAATTTTTATTAGTAAAATGCATTAAATTATATTTTTCCAATAAAATTAAAGAAACAGTGCATCCATACATTGAAACACCTACACTATGTCACCAATAAGTACATCGAGTCAGATTCAGAGCCAGGAGCTTCACCTTGTGCACAATATGCATTCATATCTACTACACATAAATGATGTATTACCAAATTAAACTGCTCCATTAAACACACATACCCTTCATAATCCTCCATGAATATGTCCACTACCCTCTTCCTCCACTCCTTAGGAATATAGTTGAGCCGCATTATCTTGAGCACAACTATAAATATTAAATTCTTGTTGGCCTCCACATAACTCTTATTGAACAATGGTTAGAGATAAGATACCAATGATGACTTGGATGGGTGCTTTTAATGGAAAAAGAAGCTTATATTTTCCTGTTCGCCCCCTCTACAACGAGTTCCTCTCCTTTACCCTACATTCTACAATCTCGGATAGGTCCAATCAACCTTTACATTAGGGAGAAGGTCGACACTTAGCTCGGTTCTTATTTACAAGGGTCATAATGGATGAAATCCTCAAGTGACTCGACCTTTGTTTTTCCTGAAAGCAAGCCCCAACTACCTTTTCCTCGAGCTCCTTCTCCATTGCATACAAATCGAGCTAATCCAATCATCTTGTCCCCTAGCTTGTCTACACACCGAGTTCATTTGATTTGGGCAATCTGGATCAAGACCATTGCGATCCCATCTTGCCCTTTGGCACAACTACGGCTCCCATAGAGCCTGCTTGACACCCTACATTACGAGTCACAAATTGAAGTCACCATTTGAGATAAGTTCAACATTTTCCTTCAAGCTCTTCCTTGACCTCAGATATCCATCTCATCCCATATCTGAGATCATGACCACTCGACACGCTCAATCTATTCTCAATCATGTTGCACATGATCTGAAGTGGGTTGATATTTGTGTGCAAGTTGATCATAGCTCTGTTCTCTACCTCTCAAGGTGGCTCTTATAACAAAAAAGTGGAAAAATACAAGGAAACAAATAAACATCTGAATGAATCCCAAATAAAGGCCAAAACCCTAAATGGTAATATTAAATATTTGGTTTTTAGGTATTTGTGCTCAAGTATTCGTTGAGCTGACATCGCCAACTTGCTAGAAACTTAGGATTTGACCTTAATAGTATTATAGTAGTAGTATATTTATTATATTAAAACTTTTGATAATTGCTTAATATGTCATGTCTAATGTATCTGTGAGTCATGCGCAGAGCCTAGAAAATTGGAGTTGATTGTTGTTTATAGAAGCCATCAAAAATATTTAAAAATTTACACAAATTGTTGACAAGCATTTTTCACCATAGCCCTTCTTTTGACAATTTTAAAAGTAACTTGCACTTATCTATTGTCAAATGATTTTTTACATTTTGATTTTTTTACATGCAAATTTTTAACCACCCTTTTTTGAAGGGTTTGAGGCCTTGGGAAGGGTTGTGATGGGCTCAATTTTGAACTCTACTCCCGAGGAAGACATCGATAAAACTATAAAGGGAGATATCTAAAAATGGAAGAAGTGGTTGAAAAATGTTTTTGTAGCAAATAGTTGTTTGAATTTGTAGCCCTTGAATTTATTGGGTATTTAGAACAAAAATAAATGTAAGGAGAATTTGATTTCACATTTCATGGGACATGTTAGGGACATGAAGATATGGAGTGTATGAAGAATGCTAAGTTAGTGATATATTTAAAGTTTTAGATTGGCCTTTTTCTCCATCTATAAAGTTAATGATAAGGGTATTACAAAGATTCACATGAGTGCAACTTATGAGTAAAGAGGAAAATAAAAAGGAAAAATCCAATGTGTTCCGTGTTTGAGACTTAACCAAAATGAAAAATTTTGGTAGAATTTTATAGCCCCGTTTCCAATTGTAATCTCAATTATCTGAAAGAAATAGTTGAAGCATGAACATGTATTAATAATTTCCACCTTCCAATGACTGGTCATATGAGTGAAAGGTAAATTAGGGCGTTGGATTGTATGCCCCACACCTATTCTACAGATCAGATGGGTTTTCAGCTTATGTAAGACTCCACTTCCTATCTCATACTCGGCTCAAGTGATCGGTCAATCGGTACACATTTCCTCACTCCAAACAGACACCTTTTACCGATTTCCCTTAGTGTCGGTTAGTGTAAGGTCTACAACATAACATATAAGTACATCACTAACACAATGGTGGTTCATGCACATTAACCATACCATATATGCATGGTATCTATATAGGGTGTTGGTACCCAAATTTAATCTCCTTCAAAGGCCGAGTAGCATCATGGACTTGACAGGACGCTCAGAGGTAGATAGATGATAATGTATGTCATTTTGTAGTCGGGGAAGCAATTTATCTTACTTTTTGACACTCAGGCTTTGGACAGGAGTGGGTAGCACCTTAAGAGGATTTGACCTATCCTCACTACTTTATGGTTGTGCCTTTCAACCAAGGTGAGAGAACCTTTTAGTAACCTCTCGTTATGGAGGAGATGGAGATATAATTTCTAATGAAGTTGTTAAGGAGACCTTAAAGAAAATATGATCAATGCAACAAAATCTAACTCTCACGAGTTGTCACTCTGAGATAGTGGAGATATTCTCTAGGAAAGATTCACCTTGAAGAAAATATGATCAATGCAACAAAATCTAACTCTCACGAGTTGTCACTCTAGATAGTGGAGATATTCTCTAGGAAAGGTTCAGGCTACTAAAGACATTTGGAATCCTGATTGTTTCTGCATGTTTTGGTAGTAAAAATTATGCATTTGTATACACACATGACAAAACAAGGGTAGTATGGGTATGATTAATTGTTTTGAATGAATTTTGGTGGGAGGTGAAGCAGGATAAAGTTGATTATACCAAATCTTTGAGAGCTTTTACAAAAATGGAAGGCTCAAGTAGCAGAATGTTTTCAGAGTAGTTAGGGTGTTCCTTTAACCAGAATATGTGCTTCAATGGAGGCCCAAATTAGCACTTTTTCATACAATCTATGAGACTCTAACACGAAGGCTCGAGTTGGAAAGACCCAACAAAGCATGAGGTAAACCCATAAGCTTACAAACAATCTCTGTCAAACAGATGAAAGAAAAGTGATTTTAAATTGTTTATTTCACTCCTAGATGAATGCTCTTCCAAGAAATGAAATTGCAGATGCCACTAAAATATCACAAGGATTGAGACCTGTGTGATTGGAATAGATTTTAATACAAGATTGCAATAGGAACAAGAAAAACTATTTGCATACACTCAGAGATAAAACCAACACATTTTGCTCAAGATCAACACAGAATAACTCGAGTTTGATTAAATTTATCAGTAGGGGAAAGTTTCTAGAACAATCTCAGAGCTTGTCAATGGTTGTACACTTGCAACCACCTTGACATGATCAAACTTAATACAAAAGAGATATATAGGCTTCTCAGATGGCTTCTCAAAAGACAAGCTTTGTCAAATTTTCCTCTTGGGAATTTTCTTCGACCTCTAACACTCCAACCTCTAACCCTTTGCACAAAAAAATTTGTGCCATTTATAAAATTTACAACAGAGCCCCTTCCCCCAAAATCCAAACATTGAATGCCACCAAGAGCTTGCACATGATCATGATCGTGATTCCCGAATCGATCTCTGCAAAAAGTTACCAAGTGCTTGGGGTAGATCTCTTTGAAAATCTCAGCATTCAACTCCTTCATCTAGTAGAACACTCCTCCTTCAACTCACTAACCACTTCCGCCCCTAATATGTCAAATCTGGTTCCTTGCGTGCTCGGGAGAAGAAAACCGTAAAATCAAGTCGAGCCAAATAGTCGGGCAATGACTTTAATGGAAAAAGACATCTCCAAATCTCCCCCACCAAAATTAGATATCAAAATTAACTCTCCTCTTTGTTTGGCATGTAGGAAATACCAAGAAATCATGAAAGTGCACTTCCGGCATGTTTCAAGAAAAGTGGAGGGAAAATTAGATTCAAACTCATAGTTGTTGGTGATCTTTACTTTGAATTTGAGTCGTCCACGTGGAAGATTCAACTTTAAAATAGGCTCAGGGGTTTCCTTTGACTTTTTACAACCTGTTTGAAAAAATAGGAAAAAAATTCCATTTTGCTCCACACCTCTACCCTTGCCAAATGAGCTAACATGTTTCCTCTTGCAGGTCAAAGTGAGAATTTTTCCCTGCCTCTTAAATTTTCTCTAATTAGAGCCTAGCGGGGCCGTGGGGTGGGTTCAATTTTTTTCCAATGTATCCAAAAAGAACAAGTTCAAAAAAAGACCTGCCGCACCCATCCAATTAGAAGAAGCCATGTAAGCACCAAAAGAACCAATCAGATTTGAGCAGGGCCACGAGACCAAATTTGCCTTTTTACCAAAAAAGCAAAAAATGATAAGTTAAAGCATTTTCCCGCTGTCCCCTAACCAACCAAAAGAAGTCACGTGACCACGTAACGCCGATGAAAAAAATTTGACAAGAAAAAGACACCCGTTAGACCGTTAGAATACAAAAATCACCATTCACGCCCAGAACCCGATTTTTCGCTAAGGATGAAAAATTCTTTTGAAACAAAAACAAGTGAATCATGGTTCGAGTATCTTTTTGATTATGGATTTGGATTTTCAAAGGCATTCAAATATAGATTAACCATTCTCGAGCTTCCATGGTCGAGGAAAAATGGTAGAGCCCATGGACTTTGAAGAAATTGGGGCAAAAACAAGGCAGACTTGGAGACTTCTTCAAGGAGGGACATGACAATGGATTTTGCAAACAAATCAAAGCATCTCAAATGGAAATAAAAGCTTTCAGAAAACCCACATCGAGAGACAAAATTTCTCAATACGTAGATCAAAGGAAAATAATGGCAAATGGGGCGAGATAGATCTGAGCACCAACATTGGCTCCAACTCGGGGATGGGCACTCCTTGTGAGTGCCACAAGAACAACAGTATACCAAGTGCCAAAATATCCATTGGGAAAAGGAGTCATCTTGTAGAGAAGAGAAATAGAGCCACCTCCCCAAAAAATGGAGAAACTAGCAGAAACAGGTCATCGGGGACCAGAACGGGCAAAACACAAAAAAAAGAAACAAACAAGTAGCTATACATTGTATAAAAGATGTTTACCTTGATTTAGAGAAAACAATCAAGGAAAAATTTCAAGCATCTTCCATCCTAGATATGACCATGCCAAGAGGTTCTGATATGTTTTCATCAACTAGAAATATACCTCTTTTTCTTCTTTGTTCAGTTTGTAAACCATCCATTTTCTCTAAAGCTCCTCCATTGTGTTTAAGTCAAATTCTTTAACATTTTTCAAGGTTGAATCGTAGACCAAATTCCTAGAAAAAATAGCATACTTAGGAGCTCTGTTTTCAACACTTTCATACTCCCTGAAATCCACAAAACTCACAAAGTTGTTAAGATCAACATCTTCTTGCAAAAATTCATAAGATGCATTGCTTGGGTCTTCAATCAAGTACATCATCTTCTTCTCTCCATATAATTTCACCAAGTTTCCTTTAATGGGGATAGTGGCATAAGACATGTCCATTTGCACACTACCACCAACACTTTCTACCCACTTTCTTGACAACAACATCCCCCACTTGGCAGGGCAGTCAACAATCACCACATCAAGTTTTAAGTTCCTTCTAGGATAAGATGCAAGTTGCACAACCAGATATTTGACACATCCCACCACTGGAACCTCTCTAGAATCCATGGCAGTGCACTTTCCATATGGTGTTATTACTTTGATACCCAACTCATTCATGACTTTAAGAGGCATGACATTACATGAAGCTCCGTAATCAAACATACAAAGTTGTGTAAAAGCTTGTCTTTGATAACCAAGGTAGTGAAGAATGGATCCACATTCAGCTAGGATTTAACCAAATAAATTCCTAAATAAACCTCTGGCGGTTCTCCTAGCTCTTCCAACACTTGTGGATTTTCCAACTCTGCAATAGTAAGGGGAATTTCAACCTTGTTTACATCTCTGCCTTGTATGATCCCTTCCTCTTTGAATCCTAAATATTCAAAAGCCCTCTTCTTGTGCTCAGGGATCCTAAGCTCAACAATTAGGACAGGAATATTGATTTGACTCAAAACTTGGGCAATGTCATATGGAACAAATTTGGGTAAAGCAACACTAGGAGAAAGATTGGAAAATTCATCAGATGGAATGGGATTCTTTTTAGTTTGGGCATGGGGAGGAACACAAGTTTTGCTTGGGGAAACAAAATCTCTACCAGATGCATTTTTCTTCATGGTTTCTTTGGTAAGAAATGGAAATTTTGACTTGGCTTGTGGCCCCTTGGCAGCTTTATTTCTGATATTGTGCTCCTTTTCTTAGGCAACTACAACATTCATTAATAGCTACCTATCTTCTTCTAAAGGAAATCCTCCATCATACTTTTTAATCATTAATGCCCTCAAGTATTCAAAATCATTAGTGGGAAATTCAAAAGCTTGTACAATGTCTACTTCTAAAGTATGAGAGGGAGGAAGAAGAGTACTCGATGAATGCAATCCCAAAAACAACATCAGGTATAGCACTTATTACCTCAATTGAAGTTGCTTCCCTTGGAAAACTTGTAGGGATCTCCATCATGCAGGCATCATCATCATTATCATCACTAGCTTCTTCTTCTTCTTGCTGATCTTCTTCACAAGGAGCATGGGGCATGAAACATCTGTCACACCAATCAATGACATTTGTCTCCTCCACAACAACAACTTTGGCAGCCAAAGGATCAAGAACCATTCTGTTTTCCCTACCTTGGGGATTCCTATTTCCAAATCCAATAGGTCCCTTATGTCTATCATCAGATCTTTGGTGTTGTGAACCTATTTGGGTCTTGATGCTTGTGTTGACATTGTGAGCTTTGCCCAATTCCTTTCTCAACCCAGTGCTAGTTTGTAGGAAATTTCTTTGACAAATTTCCTGCGCCAAAGTCTTCACAACTTCTTCCAAATCTGTAGCCTTTCTTGTTTGGGTTTTTTTGGGTTAACTGGCTTCACACCATCCCTCTTAGGAGGTTTTATAATTTCCTTGATATTGTTTTCAATTTTCAAAGCCATAGTCAAGGCCTGCCTCAAATTAGCAGGGTTTTGTCCCTCAAGTAGTAAGCAACCTTTTTATCAAATGCATTTGAATATTTGATTAAACATGATTCATCACATGGCCTTATCTTAACATGATATCTCCTTAAGGTCTTATTAAACCTTGTGTTCAAATCATGTATCGACTCATTAGGATTCTTTTTGATGATTTCAAATTCTGTCAAAAGAAACCTAGGGTCCATTCTATCACCATACTGCAATTTAAATGCATTGCTCATCTCAGTCCAAGAATCAATAGAGTTATCTAGAAAAGCTTTATACCAGTCCCTTGCATCCTCTTCTAGAGTATGGATAAACAACTTGATATACACATCCTCATGTTCAATCTCAAAATATTCCATCATATTGATAAAAATATTTAAATGTTGATCACCAGTTATAGCATTGTTTCCTTGGAACTTTGGCAGTCTGTTCCTTACTTCTTGAGGAACTGCATTTGGATAACCAACCATCCCTACAAAATTTATAGGTCCAAAGGTATTTACAACAAATGGAGGTCTGGGTGGGGGCAAGGCCATGTTGTTTTGAGGAGGTGACCCTGGAGGGGTGACAAATTGATAAGGGGCAAAAGGTCCTTGAAACACAGGGGTATAACTTTAAAACTAGATATCCCCTAAAGGCCTAGTTTCTTGGAAATCCCTATCAAATTCTAAAAAGATAGGGGTAGAATGAGAAGAAAACTTTTCAAAATCAAATGAAGGCCCCTCTCTAGTTGGAGAATTTAATTCCACAAAGAGGCTACCTGATTCAGAAGCACTTGAATTGCAATCTTCAATAATAGGTCACCACTTTCATCAATGGAGATCCCCTTTCTTGTTTGTTGATTTCCCATAGCTCTCCAAGATTTTCTTCCTTCTGATTTTGCTTTTCCTATCTCTGGAAATAATGTCCTAGTAGGATCCCTAAAAAGAAAGACCTTCTTCCTTCTAGCTTTGCAAAGATTAGTAACAAAACTCACTTGACAGAGGTTAAGACACTGGTACTCTTCAATAATTAGATCAACAGGGAGTCACCACTAAGGATTTCCACCTTAGTTGTGCAGATGCACTAAATATGATCTGTCAAATGTTTGTCAACACTAGAAACTGGAAATGGAGAGACTCTGACTTTTCTTTACCTAGATCTATCATCTGAAAGATAGTGTACTAGGTGTTGAAACTAAAAGAATTGCACTAGACACTTGGAGTATATAAGAAATGTTTTACCAGTGGTCTAATATGAACCGCACTAACAATTTCCCGAAAACTGTGCTAGAAGCGTTTTGATGGGCTAAATAGATATGAATCGGGGAATCAACAAATAGTCTCAAGACTCAAATAAGTCCCGTGAAATGGCGCCGAAACGTGTTAGTAGCCAAATTTAATCTCCTTCAAAGGCCGAGCAACATCATGGACTGGAAGGATGCTCAGAGGTAGATAGATGATCATGTATGTCATTTTGTAGCCAGGGAAGCAATCTATTTGACTTTTTGGCACCTGTGCTTTGGACAGAGGAGTGGGTAGATTTCTCACAACACCCTCGGATGTTGATCAGATTTCTAGTTTGATCATACTAGCATCCAAAGTGTGATTGCACAACATGGAATCCTTTCTCCAAGTGTGGGACTTGCAAAAATGAGAAAGGAATCTCCAGAGAAGGTGGTTCCTAATCCTAAACTACCCGCCACAATCTATGAGAGAGAAAAGGGAAAAACAGAGCCTACACTAAAACGGTGATACACCAGAGAAGGAAAATGTTGAACATCTATCAAAATGCCATGGAACAAGGAGAGGTGAGCAATGGGAAGGATGGACGAGATGCATCACGAGCCCAGGATAGATTTCACACAAAAATGTCCCAAAACTCCATGAACACAGCTCCAAACCTGTAATGAGTATTAAAACATGCACAAATACTTTCAATGAAGAGAGGCAAGAAGAAAGACAAGCAAAGAAAACGAGCAAGGATGGACGGATGCATCACGAAACACGTTTTGTTGCTTGAAGTTTGCCTGAGAACATCATTTTAATGGTAAAAGGAAAAAACACCATTACGAGAGGGGGGAGGTTCCAACTCCATTTTCAACCTGGAGAAGAAAAAAGGGAGGGAGGCGAGCTGAAAAGATGAACCACCTTTTAAAATGAGCCAAATCGGCTTTTTACAATGCATAGGAAGAATCGAGCCCAGAGAGAGAAAATGTGTGAAAAAATGTGGGAGCCATTCCTCATTGAATGCAGATGCATTAAAATAGCATGGGCATCCTTACAAACCCATGCCCTGACATTTTTGGCCGTGCTGGAGAAGAATGCGACCCATTTCGCATTAAAACTGGTTGTTGAAACGTCAGTTCTGGCCATTACCACGCGCCAGAGACGTTTCTTGATTTTATCTCTCCAAACTGAACCAAAATGCAAGATTGACCTATAATCATGTAGATAATTTCACCATATTTCCATTGATATAAAGAACGTGAAAATCTGAGCTCTGGATCGAAAGTTATGGCGATTTGAAGATTTAGGGCAAAAAACAGGCCAAAACGGATCGGCGGGAAAATATTTGAATTTTTCCACGCTCTGCCACTTGGATGACACGTGTCGGGCTCTGATTCATCCGTGGGCTCATCCTTTGAAAATTTCTTTTAGGCCCTTCCTTAATTTCTTGCCACTTGGACACGTGGCACTATTTTATTGGCTCGGGCCTGAGGGGCGCACTTTGTCCTTCGAAAATTTGGTATTTTTCACTTTGGGAAAATTTTCCCATTTCTCCCCGCGCTCCACCACTCAAGTGCCACATGGCATGATTTCATTGGACGCGGGCCCTTCCTGACCATTTCCCTTTTGTTTTTGCCTTTGGAAAAATTTTCAAAATTTTCCCGCCGGGCCGATGAGGTGAAGACACGTGGCGAGATTTGATTCGTTGGCGGCTCTTTCGGCTTTTCGCGTCCCACGCGTCCCTCGCGTACCTTTGGCCCGGATGTCCCAAACTACCTGGGACAAATATCTCTGAACCGCCCGATTCGGGCTTCCTTGTTCCTGTTTGAGGTGAAGACACGTGGCGAGATTCCATTCGTTGGCGGCTCTTTCGGCTTTTCGCGCCCCACGCGTCCTTTTGGCCCAAATGTCCCAGGACGAAAGTCCCTGTTTGGCGGCGAAGGTCGGTTCACGTCCTCCGCGTACTTTTGGCCCAATGTCCCAAACTATCTAGGACAAATATCTCCGAACCGCCCGAAATGGACTGACTTGCGCCAAACCGGCCGATCCGCGTCCCACGCGTACTTTTGTCCCAATGTCCCCAAACCGAGCGAAACAAAAGACTTAGGCAATTTTTCCCTCTTTTGGCCGATTCGGCTTTTCGCGTCCCACGTGTCCCGACGTCCCAACTATCCCGCAGACCACCTGGACTAGGACTTAGCCGATTTTCTTCATTTTTTCAGCCCCAAGCTTGGTACAACGAACCTCAGTATGACCCAAACCCTTCAGACCCGAAATGCCTTAACACAGTCCTGCAACCTTATTTTTTGCATTTCTTCCATTTTATCAACCTGTTGGGATTCCTTCTTGGATGGGAGAGTTAGAAAAGGCCGAGGGGACCCCAAAAACATGATTTTGGGCCTTGAATCAATCTACTTGCTCGGGACTGAATAATCTGATGCATGTTATCAAAATTACCTTGGGGGTGAATTTTGGATAACAATTTGGCGACTCAGTGGGGTCATCTGCCTGCTTGGATGAAGTTACCAGTTGCCTGAAGCATCCATTGGGCATGGAGTCATGAGTTGTAACCTGAACTGATCTGAACTTTGAAAACCTCCTCTCTGAGCCACTTGGAAACCCACTGAAATGGAGTCGTTCTCACCAAAATGCCACTGAAATGGACTATGCAAGAGCAAAACCAGCACCACAAAAACTATGTACAGAACTGAAAATCATACATGCTCCAAATGGAACATGCAGAGTGTGCACAAGCACTTCTTCTGCTAAAAGCAAACCTACCTACTCTACTCTAACTGGAAGCAAAGGCAAGCTAAACAAACCCTGCAATTGGTTGTGAGAAATAGCTTCCCTTTCTCAAAAGTGGCAGCCATGCAATTGATTTGGCATTGAACATGGCTGATTGGATGGATGGAAAATCAACAAGAAGCTGGTCTTCCACCCAAATCATCAAGGTATCAGCTGAAGGCAAATTCAATACCTCTTTTAGTTGCTCTGCATTTGGATTGAAGAGGTATGACAACTGATCCTTGGTACTTTGTAGCTCACCCTCATGCTCAGAAGCAAGCATGACTAGTTGTGACTTCTCCTTTGGCTCCAATAAAGCCAAATACCTGATTGGGCAAGGTATGGTCCGTTTGATATGCCCATAGCTCTGATTTTCAACTCCAAAAATGGAGTCTTCTTGTAGACCTTCTTGAATGGATGGTGTGGAAGCAATGGTAGAATCTTTGTGCCCTTTCTCTTCCTCCAATGAAGAACATGAAAGATTAAAATCTTCCAATCTTGGTTCCAAAGAGCTGTTATAAGATGCAGGCTGCTGCAAATGAATGTTCTCCTTCATGACAACAGACTCAAGTGTTTGGAATGTGGATGATGAAAGAGAGAATGGTGGAAACTCAACCGGCTCTTCTCCATCAAAACAGTCCTCCAAATCTGACAGATAAACTACCTCATGGCTGTCCTGCTGCAAATGCTCCACTTCCTCCATGGTGTCTTCTTGATCTGTAACTTGACCACCATGGTTTCTTTCACCCTCCAACATTGAGTTTGAGAGATCAAACTCCTCTTCAGTACTAGAACTTGAGAGAGGTGAAGTAGAAAGAAGAACTGAAGGTTCTCCTGTAGCTTGCTTTGTGCTCAAAGCCCTTGGATCTGTAATTTTCTCCTCCACAACTAGAATGTGCTCCTCTTCTTTTGGATCTGGAGCAGCTTCTCCTTTCTCTACTACTTGAAGACAATCTTGCTCTTGATAGAACTCTTCCTCTAGCACGAAGTTTTCAAGTCAAACTCTTCAATCTGCTGCTCTAGAGGACAAGTTGGGACTGCAAGATCTTCTTCTGAGCTTTCTTCCTTTATGGCTGATTGTGCAACTTGAATTGAATCAGCATTCCCTTCAAATAGAGTGCCAACATGGACACTACTTTATGAGCAAACTGACTGCTGATCTGCTTCTTCTTTTTGCTCTTCTTCTGCTGCCACAAAATCAGTCTTAACCACCATTTGTTCAACCTTAGCCTCTTATGTAGGTTTAACCATCAAGGGGATCTTTGTCATCCCAAATTTGGCAGCCCAAACCCTCAAGTTGTCTGTCATTTCTTTTATTGTTGGGCTCCTCTTCTTGCTGTCCTTCATGGCGATTTTTGCAATTTCTTCTTCCCCACATGGAATTGGGAATGCAAGAGGAGGGATGGGTTGTAACTCAATTGATTTGGCAATTTTTTGTGGTGGTAGAGGAGGTGAAACCTCTTGTTTCTTTGGGGGAGAGCGTATTTCTTTTAGCTCTTGTGGAGGGGATGACTGTTTGGAAGGAAAAAGGAAAGAAGAATTGAGGTGTGGTGGAAGACTGAGAGGTGGAGACATGGGATCAACATTTGGGACAGCGATGATGGGGAGTTTAGAATTTGCAATTCCAAATGAGATGGTGCTGCTTGAGTAATGGGAAGAGAAAAACCAGATGATGGTGTAGAACTTACCCATTGACAAGGTTGTTCAACAACAAGTGTATAGGCCTCTATTTCTGCTGTCCATTGTGCAAGTTGGGGCAGCATCTTCATCATGAAGTCCAGCTTCTCTTGAGGGCTGAAGTGTCTTGGAAAAGGGCCTCCCCATGGACAAGGAGTCTTGCAACCAATTCTGAAAGCTCTCATTTGAGTTGTTGCTCTGGACTGCACCATCTTTACCTCCATCTTTTGGATTTTCTCCAACAGACCAGCATCTTGCATCTGATTGTCTTCATTATATGCATACTCTTGCTCTTGGAAAGCTCCATAGCCAAAATGATTTTGGCATTGCTGCTCATATGGGTATGCATATGCTGATTTTGAATTTGTTCAAAATGCTGATTTGGAGGATTTAAAAAACATGTTGGAGGTGGGAAACATTGCTGCTTTGTTGTAAATGTGAGTTCCATGATGGAAATGAAGTCATGATTGCACAACTTCATGGAATGGAAAAGAATGAAAGAGATGGAAAGAAATATGGATGGAAATGGATGAAAAACAGTGCTGACTTGAGAAATGGGTTGCTGATCGGATGGAGTCGCGAGATGTGTTTGCAAGTGCCTCCAAAGGCTGAAATCTTCACAGGAACACACCAACCTGCAAAAGATGAAGTGGAAGACCTCTAAGGTCCCACCGGGCGTGCCAAAACTGTTAGTGCGGAATCACAGCACCCCTGGATGTTGATCAGATTTCTAGTTTGATCATACTAGCATCCAGTGTGATTGCACAACATGGAATCCTTTCTCCAAGTGTGGGACTTGCAAAAATGAGAAAGGAATCTCCAGAGAAGGCTGGTTCCTATTCCTAAACTACCTGCCACAAGCTATTCCAGTGCAGGCAAGCTAATCTAATCCTAATCTAACCATGCCAAGGAGACAGAGAGAGAGAGAAAAGGGAAAAATAGAGCCTACACTAAAACGGTGATACACCAGAGAAGGAAAATGTTGAACATCTATCAAAACTGCCATGGAACAAGGAGAGGTGAGCAATGGGAAGGATGGACAGATGCATCACAGGCCCAAGGATAGATTTCACACAGAAAATGTCCCAAAACTCCATGAACACAGCTCCAAACCTGTAATGAGTATTAAAACATGCACAAATACTTTCAATGAAGAGAGGCAAGAAGAAAGACAAGCAAAAAAAGAGCGAGGATGGACGGATGCATCACGAAACACGTTTTTGTTGCTTGAGAAGTTTACCTGAGAACATCATTTTAATGGTAAAAGGAAAAAATGCCATTACGAGAGGGGGGGAGGAGGTTCGAACTCCATTTTGAACCTGGAGAGAAGAAAAGAAGGGAGGCGAGCTGAAAAGATGAACCACCTTTTGAAAAATGAGCCAAATCGGCTTTTACAATGATAGGGGAATCGAGCCGGAGAGAGAAAAATGTGAAAAAAAACATGGGAGCCATTCCTCATTGAATGTAGATGCATTAAAATGCATGGGCATCCTTACAGACCCATGCCCTGACATTTTTGGCCATGTTGGAGAAGAATGTGACCCATTTCGCATTAAAAGCTGGTTGTTGAAACGTCAGTTCTGGCCATTACCACGCGCCAGAGACATTTCTTGATTTTCTCTCTCCAAACTGAACCAAAATGCAAGATTGACCTTGGAATTGTGTAGAGAATTTCACCAGCTTTCCATTGATATAAAGAACGTGAAAATCCGAGCTCTGGATCGAAAGTTATGGCGATCTGAAGATTTAGGGCAAAAACAGGCCAAAACGGATCGGCGGGAAAATATTTGAATTTTTCCACGCTCTGCCACTTGGATGACACGTGTCAGGCTCTGATTCATCCATGGGCTCATCCTTTGAAAATTTCTTTCGGGCCCTTCCTTAATTTCTTGCCACTTGGACACGTGGCACTATTTTATTGGCTCGGGCCTGAGGGGCGCACTTTGTCCTTCGAAAATTTGGTATTTTTCACTTTGGGAAAATTTTCCCATTTCTCCCCGCGCTCCACCACTCAAGTGCCACATGGCATGATTTCATTGGACGTGGGCCCTTCCTGACCATTTCCCTTTTGTTTTTGCCTTTGGAAAAATTTTCAAAATTTTCCCATAGGCCGATGAGGTGAAGACACGTGGCGAGATTTGATTCGTTGGCGGCTCTTTCGGCTTTTCGCGTCCCACGCGTCCCTCGCGTACCTTTGGCCCGGCTGTCCCAAACTGTCTAGGACAAATATCTCCGAACCACCCGATTCGGGCTTCCTTGTTCTGTTTGAGGTGAAGACACGTGGCGAGATTCCATTCGTTGGCGGCTCTTTCGGCTTTTCGCGTCCCACACGTCCTTTTGGCCCAATGTCCCAACTGTCTCGGATGAAAGTCCCTGTTTCGGCCGAATCGGCTGGTTCGCGTCCTCCGCGTACTTTTGTCCCAGATGTCCCAAACTGCCTGGGACAAATATCTCCGAACCCCGAAATGGACTGACTTGCGCCAAACCGGCCGATCCGCGTCCCGCGCGTACTTTTGTCCCAACTGTCCCAAACCGAGCGAAACAAAAGACTTAGGCAATTTTTTCCCTCTTTCGGCCGATTCGGCTTTTCACGTCCCACGCGTCCCGACGTCCCAACTATCCCGCAGACCGCCTGGACTAGGACTTAGCCAATTTTCTTCATTTTTTCGGCCCCAAGCTTGGTACAACCTCGGTTCAACACGTCCATACCGAGCCCTTGGACCCAAAATGCCTTAACACGATCCTGACCTTATTTTTGCATTTCTTCCATTTTCTCAACTTTGTTGGGATTTCTTCTTGGATGGGAGAGTTAGAAAAAGGTTGTTAAGGAGACCTTGAAGAAAATATGATCAATGCAACAAAATCTAACTCTCACGAGTTGTCACTCTAGATAGTAGAGATATTCTCTAGGCAAGGTTCAGGCTACTAAAGACATTTGGAATCCTGATTGTTTCTGCATGTTTTGGTAGTAAAAATTATGCATTTGTATACACACATGACAAACAGGGGTAGTATGGGTATGACTAATTGTTTTGAATGAATTTTGGTGGGAGGTGAAACAAGATAAAGCTAATTATACCAAATCTTTGAGAGATTTTACAAAAATAGATGGCTCAAGCAAAAGAGAATATTTTCGAGTAGTTAGGGTGTTCATTTAACCAGAATATGTGCTTCAATGGAGGCCCAAATTAGCACTTTTTCATACAATCTATGAGACTCTAACATGAAGGCTTGAGTTGGAAAGACCCAACAAAGCATCAAGATCTGAGCCAAACCACGCCTGAGGTACACCCAGAGGCTTACAAACAATCTCTGTCAAACAAATGAAAGAAAAGTGATTTTAAATCATTTATTTCACTCCTAGATGAATGCTCTTCTGAGAAATGAAATTGTAGATGCCACTAAACTGTCACAAGGATTGAGACCTATGTGATTGGAATAGATTTTAATACAAGATTGCAACAGAACAAGAAAAACTATTTGCATACACTCAGAGATAAAACCAACACATTTTGTTCAAGATCAACACAAAATAACTTGAGTTTGATTAAATTTATCAGCAGGGGAAAGTTTCTAGAACAATCTCAGAGCTTTTCAATGGCTATACACTTGCAACCACCTTGACACGATCAAACTTAATATAAAAGAGATATACAAGCTTCTCAGACGGCTTCTCAAAAGATAGGCTTTGTCAAATTTTCCTCTTGGGAATTTTCTTCGACCTCTAACACTCCAACCTCTAACCCTTTGCATGAAAAATTTGTGCCATTTATAACATTTACAACAGAGCCCCTTTTCCCCCAAAAATCTAGACATTGAGTGCCACCAATGCTTGCCATGATCATGATCGTGATTCCCGAATCAAATCGCAAAAAGGCACCAGTGCCTTAGGGGAAAATCTCTTCGAAAATATCGGCATTCAAATCCTTCATCTAGTAGAGCACTCCTCCTTCAACTTGCCAACCACTTCCACCCCTAATTTGTCAAATTTGGTTCCTTGTGTGCTCAAGAGAAGAAAAAGCGAAAATCGATTGAGCCAAATAGTTAGACATCTTTAATGGTGAAAAATGTCTCCGAGATCTCCCCACAAAACTTAGATATCAAAATTAAATCTCCTCTCTATTTGGCATGTATGAAATACTGAGAAATCATGAAGACTCACACTTCCAAGTGTGTTTCAAAAAATGGGGGAAAATTAGATTTATAATCACAAATTGCCATTGATCTTTACTTTGAATTTGGGCCTTCCACATGGAAGACTCAAATTTAAAATAGGCTTGGGAGTTTCCTTTGAATTTTTACAACCTTTTGAAAAAATGGAAAAAATTTCCATTTTGCCCTACACCTCCACACTTGGGAAATAACCCTGACACGTGTCCTCCTGCGGGGTCAAAGTGAGACTCTTTCCCTACCTCTTAAATTTGCTCTAATTAGAGCCTGGTGGAGCCACGGGGTGGGTTCAAACTTTTTTCCAAAGTATCCAAAATAAAAAGTTCAAAAACAGACCCACCGCACCCCATCCAATTAGAAGAAGCCACGTAAGCACCAAAAGAACCAATCAGATTTGAGCAGGGCCACGGACCAAATTTGCCTTTTTGCCAAAAAAGCAAAAAGTGATAAGTTAAAGCATTTTCCCATTGTCCCCTGACCAACCAAAAGAAGCCACGTGACCACCGAATGCTAAGGAATAAATTTGATAGGAAAAAGACACTGTCAGATCAGAATATAGAAAATCACCATTCACGCCCAGAACCTGATTTTTCGCTAAGGATGAAAATTTCTTTTGAAACAAAAACAAGTGAATCATGGTTCTCGAGCATCTTTTTGACCATGGATTTGGATTTTCAAAGGCATACAAATATAGATTAACCATTCTCGAGCTTCCATGGTTGAGGAAAAATAGGAAAAATGGTAGAGCCCATGGACTTTGAAGAAATTGGGGCAAAAACAGGGAAGACTCGGAGAATTCTTCAAGGAGGGACATGAAAATGGATTTTGCAAACAACTCGAAGCATCTCAAATGGAAATAAAAGATTTCAAAAAACCCACATCAAGAGACAAAAATTTCTCAATACGTAGATTAAAGGAAAATAATGGCAAATGGGGCGAGATAGATCTGAGCACCAACATATGGTAAATTATAATCATTACATTCATCGGTTACAATACACCACGTTACCACATACTTCACCCAAAGTTCAAGTACTATAGAATATGGATCATACATTCACCATATGCCCTTAAATCACGACATGAACCATCACATATTATACGAATTATATGTATGAGGAACAAAATGTCTATCATTACAACATATAGTCAATTACGATTACAACATGGTGACCCACATGATTCATCACAACATGATGATGACACCACGATACAATCTAATTCACTTTACACCAATTTATCACGCAACACATAATCGGACCATAGAGTCATAAGACACTCCATGTAACAACCCAAAACCACACACAAACAACACAAAGTGAAATACAGGATAATTTTTTTTTGACTTGCTTGACACATAACATGACGCAACATGCCATCACCAAGGATACAACTAACACTGTGAACAACTTGATACAAGGATGGCCATAAAGGCAGCATGGAAACGTTCACACCTATCAAGGACAATTTACTTTTCCTTTTTACAAGACAACATGGAAGTCCAACCACATGACACACTTACATTTAGGGGCATCCCACGAGGAAATTCTTGTTAAATTTTCTTGTTTACTAAAGTGTCTCTTAATTCTTAACTTACGTTCTTATAAAATTTCATGTAATGATTCACACAATTCTTTTCACAAGGGAGAACTTCTTTCTTTTCAACTATTGACTAAATAGCTTAAGGCCAAGCTTTCTAAACTAGGATCATCAATTTTATGTCCAAATCTTTCTTATTCATTTGATTTTAGAACATTTTCCATTTCTTACAAGGTTAATTAATCTTACTCAAGCTTCTAACACATGTTCCACAACTCTATTGCACAGGTGAAGGCATAAGCTCCGATTGAGTGGAAAGTACCGCTTAGGGTTCATAACAATAACCTTCTTGTTTAAGGATCAAATTTTGACCTTGCTTAGGAAATATCACCATGAATCATGGTAAGGGTTAACGGAACAGGACAACAGAATTCAGCTTCAAGGTCACATTGTCCACTATCCGTCTTTTATTGAGGCTAAGAGTTTATCAAGATTGGTTAAATGTTCCATCTAGACTTTACTTTATTAAGTTTGACAAAGGAGAACATTTCAAACGATAGAGAGATATTTAAGGTTTTATTAATCAATTTCCCTCCTACTCAATAAATCCTATCATCTTCTAAAATCTAACCATTGATTTCACCATGAGATCATTTAAGGTTTCACCAAAAAGATAGTGTTTATTAGTTTAGCTCGGGGAAAAACAAGTAATCATATTTTGTTACAAAAGATAGATTCCTCTTGATTGTTCCAGGTCTCAAAGGTTTCAAGTGGATCACATCTACATTAATATGTTCATATACATAAATTTTCGTTTAACTTTTATAAGGAATATCCAGTCCACTTTATAGTGCTTACAAACTCATTGCTACTATGCCTTAGTAGGATTTACAACTCAACATTTTAACTCAAGAGCAAAGTTTGACAGCTACAACAACAATATTCTACAATACATTTACTAAGGCACTGACCCTTCTTCTAAAATTTTTCCACTAGATGTTATCAATAGTTTAACCATAAAAGACAACGTACAAACACCAAAGTGGATATCATCTATGCAACTACAACGCCACTTCTTTCATACTTGAGCTCGGAAAAACAACCTGCAAAAACATGTTAGCTTTTGTCGGTTCAAAAGAAGCTCGCATGAGCATGCATTCCCTTTTCCTAGATATTTCATCAAAATTAATTGAATGACTAGTGCATGATTTCCATTCCAAGGCATAAGCAAAAGTAATTTGTATGAATGTAAACAAAATAGATATCTAGTTAACAAAAGGCACACTGCATAACATATGAAAGCCAAAATTGTGCATTTTCTATCCAAGGTTACCCTTACACCCTACATTCTAAATTATAACAAATTTCCCACATAATACACCTTTTTATTTTCCTTAAGTAAGATAGCGATAGCAGCTTCACATTCACAAAACAGAATAAAGGAATCGTACTACAACCACCCGATATAGAAATAGTAAATTCTCCTGATAATGTCAAAAAAAGGTAACAAGATTTATTATTCCGAACATCCCTACTCAGAGCAAGAATGCCACACAAGTCCACTAAAACTCATACAGCCTATGAGGGGGGGTTATGGCCACTCAAGGACCCAATTCAAAGATCATGTAAAAAGGAATGCATTGCACTTGCGTACACCTTAAAAAAATGTAGCTGACGTTTTTGATTGCTATACCCAATGTTTAATTATATATTCAAGATTAACAACGTCCACGAATGATAAGTTGAAACTTTGAAAGCTCTCTTAAGCCGCAAGTGCCAACTCCGCACATCCCTCAACGAAAACCCCTTCATTCCCAACATAATAAAATATTTCAATGTTATACACTACTAACTTACTTACCGATATGACGAAGAAGGGTCTCATAAAACATTGTTGCTTGGGGGGGGTAAATGTAATTTACCTTTCACGGGTCCCCGAAAGCATCTCAAGCCTCAGACTTAATTCCATGTTCACCACATCCGACATATACTTCATTGTTTGTTGCTCGGAAGGGGTAAAACATTGTTCCTGCACTCACTACCGTGGGGGCGTCCGACAAGGAAAGGCTTTTCTTATAATAATAAAAAGATTTAAGTAACTTACACAGTTATGTCGGGCGCATAGGGTATCCCATGTACAAAACGAGAGTCCCTTGAATACTTTAAGTATTTTCTCCAAAGGTTTGAGTAAGGTTTTCCTTATAACAAACCCTCAAATTTTCCATCTCAAATAAGCCGATGGACCTTTCATAAGACCGAGTTAGGAGGTAATACAAATGTAGGACTCGACGAGGATATCCTCGGCCAGGTACTAAAATTTTTAAGGTCATCATAAGCTAGGTAAGTAAGTTAGATTTGGCCAAAACATGTTTGCATAAGACCACGTCACAAACCCACTATCTAGTCATAGCCAGTCACATCCGACAAGCATAATGCACAGTTCGTTAAAGCTTCAAAAAGGAAAAAGAAATTTACATTGTTCCAACCTTGTAGTCGACCTCCCAGGGATGAAATTGGGATGAGATTATACCAAACTAGATTGCTAAAAAGAAAAGGATGAGCAAGGGTCGCTCTAGTATCATTTCCAATACGAATTAATATTAGACCGTGATAACAACAAAAGGGCAATAAATACACTTCTTCTCCAGAGGTAAATAGTTTTATTCATTTATCACCTGCTCTCCTCTATAACCATAGGGATACATAACGGAGGTAAAAAGCAAATCACATTTTTTTGTTTTCTAAAGAGGACAGCACTTAAACAAACAACTCCTCATTGCCATGCTGAGGAAGGTCCAAAACCAGGTCGCAGAAGGAAGAAAACTGCTCCTACAGGCATAACACAGACATATCTAATAAGACCCCTCACACATCTAGCAAAAGCAAGAAAATACACTCTTGGCGGGGAAGGCGTGCAAAAGCCACACAACATTTCAAATGATAAAAATCTCACGCAGAGCTTATCTCAAACCAACACAGCACACAATTACCAGGAGAACAAGCAATAATCATGCATTTAATTATAAAAGGAAATAGCTGGGAAAAAGGGAAAAAGCAGCTCATGCCTGTTCCTCCTGATTCAACATCACTCCTGGCTCTGAAAGGCATCTACCGCAATGGTAATTAAACCTTTTCCTTCATCAGATTTGAGGACAACGTCAAACTCTCGGTGCAAACACTTCAGCTGTAGCTTGTAAGGTGTGATAATTCCAACAGAAACCTTTATGCCTGCCAAATCAGTGACTCGTTGAAACAGCTCATAAAATTGCAAGGTAAAACGTGCTTCATGAATAATCTGATATGAAACAGGTCGGCCTCTATGAGGTTCTCTTCCATGGGTTACGTCGTAAAACAAGCAAGGTCTCAGTAGAGAATCTCTGTAATAAATTTCATCAGGTCTGCTGGTAACACCCTCACTGTCCAAGGTCGATTTTGGAGAAACAACTCAGTACAAGATCTGGATCTGAAAAAAATATCCTGCTACCTTCATCTCCCAAGACATTTTCTCCAACATTGCAAAGATCTCCTGTGCCCGTGGGTGTGATCTGCCACTTACACAAAAGCATGCACCATTTTATTGCCTTTAAACCAACTACATCCGAGTTTCTTTTTAATTCCTCTATCCTTCATCGATCTCCTTCCTGCACCCTCTCTCTCCTTTCACCCCTCGCCATGAGAGCCTGCCTACTTAGTGACTCGATGAAGAAGTTCATATAATAGCAAGAAAATCATGCTTCATGAATATTCTGATAAGAAACAGATCCTCCTCTATGAGATTCTCTTCCATGAGTTGCATCGTAAAACAAGTAAGGTCCCAATAGATAATCTTTGTAATAAATTTCATCAGGTCTCCTGGTAACATTCTTACTCTCACAAATTGATTTGGATAAAAAAAAAAAAATAAAAACTTGAAGGAGAATCCCAAATTTGAGGATGCATTCAAAACTGAACATGTAACAACATTGTTGGACAGCCTGCTTGTTGGTAGCGCTCAAAGAGGCGTCTACTATACTGCACATGCCCCTCTTTGCTGGCTAAAATTGTTGCAGATCATTGCTTCTGTTGTGATCCCCCCACAAGAACACACCCCACAACATCCAATGAAAGGGGAGGTAACACGCCTACTGCAACAACTTGTAGCTTCATCTATAACCACCATACCAAACCCGCGGCCAGCAAGGAAGGCGCCCAACAGTCCTCCATGCTCAAAAAAACCTTCCTCCACGTTTCTAAACGCCCCCCTTATCTTCTGCTATACGCACGAAAAATGCCACTCCAGGCTCCTCCATTGAAGGTGCGACCAGAAGAAGAAGGAGGTATCCTGCTGCTATCCAACACTGTGCGAATAGAACTAGCTTCTGAGCTTCAATGCCCATCACAAACCCCAATAAAAGACTCACCCTCCAACCTCACGCAGCCAGAAACACGGCAAGAGCAGGTAAGAAGAAAAAACATAGAAGATTTAGTAATAAAATCCCATTTTGAAATGCAAGCGGCCAACATGGAGGAAAGTACACGGTGGGTGGGTAATAAACACAGTTTCATTAACTCCCAACAACCGTAATGCCAAACAAGGCACCAAAAGAAATACAAACAGAATATGGCAGGAGGCCATACACTCTTCCACGCACCCCCCACTTGCCAGGAAACAAATAAAATAAGGAAACCTTCAACCCCACGCCAACCATAAGGAGTAAGAACCATAAAGGCAGTCGGTGGGTGAAGGCACACTTCCATATTATGAAATAAGGTATGCGTGGATGCCGGAAGGGCTTAGTAAATTTAAATAAAGCAATTTGTTATGCAGATTCTTATGTCTTTATATATAAAAAATAGATATTCATATCTCCACGCCAAGTAGTCGAGAAGAAAAAGACCAAACAATCTTACAAGTCGGTGGATGAAAAAAAAATAACATGGCCTGAAAAGGCTTAATTTATTCCACATAAAATTTTATTGTTTATTTACACAATTAAAGTATAATTGATACTGATTCATTTATTATCTATTCTTATTACGCTTTAAGACGTCGTGACACCTAAACGGGGTTCGAATAATCGTTTAGGAACTAACACGATAGTGACAAAACAAAATAATTTGATCGAGGGGTCGGGCACAAGAGAGATCAATACTATGGTTGAAAAGCTTGCAAGTAACTAATAACTATACTGCTAAAAGAAAATGACACTAACATAAATAATCGCCAATCGACAAAATAATTTAAAATATTATTTTTATCATTTTTTTACATGAATTTTATTAAAAACATAAAATTATTAATCATATTACTAGCGATCAAAAGGCAAGCTCGACAAGGCGAAGACACAAACGTTTCAAAGGAAACACAACGGCATTCAACTCCTAGAAGCATGGTCGTCGCAGAAGCAAGGGAGCGACGATGAACGGGCATTACATTCTCCTCCCCTTAAGAAAGCATCGTCCTCGATGCGACATTACACAGAGGAAGAGAAATGGTACGCATCAAGGTACAGATAAAGAAGAAAGCACACCCCAAGGTTAAAATTTTAGTTGATTAAAGCACAGCCACAAGGTAGCCTTAGGAACATTTGGCGGAAATTTGACTTTCAAGGTTCTGTGAAGATTGGCAGTTCCCTTTTATTTGTTATTTCATTAGTTCCTTTCCATTAGCATTATTCTTAGTTCAATTTCTTTTAAAATTTCATCATTGAAGAGTTTTGGTTTATTCTTTATTGTGGGTGCCCAACATGAACAGCTAATACAACACCCTATCAGGTTCAAAAGACACTACAGATTCACAAGCACACAAGTATATTCTTCATGATTGTATTACACCACAAAAAGGTTACTCAAATACGGAATAGAATAGGCACACCCACATAACGTAGTACTCATCACACATCAATGACTGACACACAAAATACTCAAACAAAAGAGTACTACAATCCACCAGACATTCCCTCAATTTGCATCAATGAAAGACTCACCTAACACCAAACCATGCTATAGGTACATAGTGTCCACAAGGGAATCAATGACATAACCACAACATCACAACACATATCCATCTGACATGAGTAACACATACATCAAAAGACCACTACCAAACATCACAATAACTCAACATATATCCTGAAACATCAACCATACAGACAAATATCATAAGCCTCCCTCAAGTCTCTTATGCCTCCCTCAAACTCTTATGCCTCCCTCAAACTCTTATGCCTCCCTCAAGTCTCTTATGCCTCCCTCAAACTCTTATGCCTCCTCTCTCTTATGCCTCCCTCAAACTCTTATGCCTCCCTCAAGTCTCTTATGCCTCCCTCAAGGAGGCCGGTTGACCCTATGGTCCAAGACACATAGAGTTCGAACACTCCTAACCCAAGTGACATAATAACGCGTGGTTCAACAACCCGCTAGTTATATGTACTCCTTGGGGCGTACCCCCATACAATGAAGCGGGTCCATAGGTCCAACCAATCCATGGTGCATCCCATGACCCTATTCCACACATAACGACATTAGAACCAAAGCATAACAATCCAATCAAAGTGCCAAGTGGCAAAGTACAAGCCTTGGGCAAGGCGGTAAAAATTCCAAATTTAAAAGAAGACCCCAAATCAAGCTAAAATAAATGGCCAAATAGCCAAAGTTAGTATCAAAATCCCCATGTTAGTGCCACAAACCAAGGAAATGCCCAAAATTGTAAAGCATTGCAATCAAGAAAAGCTGCTGGTCCTTACAAATAAAAAAGTAAAAAGCTCAATTTACGAATAAAATCAACTTATAATAATGTCACATTACGATAACTGTGTGGCCTTATCTAGCCACCAAAGGGGTACTCAACGAGTTGCTAGCACTCGGACATCGAGCCTCAGCTCATAAAATACATATCAATAATACAACTATCATCACCTCCATCTGAATCATCCCGCCACCACTTCGACAAGGCTAAACATAGTCATAGATACACTAAGGTTGCATACATACAACCACATAGGGAGAGAGGAAAGAATCACATGTTATCTACTAAACCGAGTTTTGACTCGAGTTAATGACCCATGGTACACCATTCCTCACTCTCAACATACACTTCTACCGATTTCCCTCAGGATCGGTTAGCGTAAGGTTCACAACATAACATACAACAACATCACTAACATAACGGTGGCACACACATAACTACCATAACATCTTACATATGGTACATATACAGGATAGATCACGATCATACATTCACTGAGTGTAACACATCACTTTACCACATTCTGCACCCAAAGTGCAAGCACCATATGATAGGGTTCATACACTCACCGTATGACCCAAAATCACAACATGAAGCATTACATATTTGCACAAATCATACATACGATGAACATAGTACATCACAACATAACATCTACTGCTGCATAACAAGGTGGTACACACATTTCTTCAAAACATGGTAAAAAAACATCATGATACAACTCATTTCTTTTAACATCAATCTAGTCATACACACATTGATACACTTACATATCACAATATGTCACAATATTCCAACACTCCGTCATCCACATTAGAATTCTTTTCACACATCTCAAACAACAATTCACACGTGAACTCTTCATAGAATCCACAAGAAGGAGAGAGACTACTCCCATCCCCAACATATCAACATGATGAAAAACACGCACTAAGTGACATACACATCATGTGCGTTCACAATATCACAATTACGACAATAATCACATCACGTTTAAAGCACATTACTCTTCCAATATCTACCACCATCATGCAACATCATCATCATCATGTAGTATCATCATGTAACACCACCACCACCATGTAACATCATCATATAACACCAATCCGGCCCATAGGTTCGAGAGCATGAACCTACGCTCTGATACCAAGTGTAACAACCCAAAACCACACACACGAACAACACAGTGAAATACAGGATAATTTTTTTTTGACTTGCTTGACACATAACATGACGCAACATGCCATCACCAAGGATACAACTAACACTGTGAACAACTTGATACAAGGATGGCCATAAAGGCAGCACGGAAACGTTCACACCTATCAAGGACAATTTACTTTTCCTTTTACAAGACAACATGGAAGTCCAACCACATGACACACTTACATTTAGGGGCATCCCACGAGGAAATTCTTGTTAAATTTTCTTGTTTACTAAAGTGTCTCTTAATTCTTAACTTACGTTCTTATAAAATTTCATGTAATGATTCACACAATTCTTTTCACAAGGGAGAACTTCTTTCTTTTCAACTATTGACTGAATAGCTTAAGGCCAAGCTTTCTAAACTAGGATCATCAATTTTATGTCCAAATCTTTCTTATTCATTTGATTTTAGAACATTTTCCATTTCTTACAAGGTTAATTAATCTTACTCAAGCTTCTAACACATGTTCCACAACTCTATTGCACAGGTGAAGGCATAAGCTCCGATTGAGTGGAAAGTACCGCTTAGGGTTCATAACAATAACCTTCTTGTTTAAGGATCAAATTTTGACCTTGCTTAGGAAATATCACCATGAATCATGGTAAGGGTTAACAGAACAGGACAATAGAATTCAGCTTCAAGGTCACATTGTCCACTATCCGTCTTTTATTGAGGCTAAGAGTTTATCAAGATTGGTTAAATGTTCCATCTAGACTTTACTTTATTAAGTTTGACAAAGGAGAACATTTCAAATGATAGAGAGATATTTAAGGTTTTATTAATCAATTTCCTCCTACTCAATAAATCCTATCATCTTCTAAAATCTAACCATTGATTTCACCATGAGATCATTTAAGGTTTCACCAAAAAGATAGTGTTTATTAGTTTAGCTTGGGGAAAAACAAGTAATCATATTTTGTTACAAAAGATAGATTCCTCTTGATTGTTCCAGGTCTCAAAGGTTTCAAGTGGATCACATCTACATTAATATGTTCATATACATAAATTTTCGTTTAACTTTTATAAGGAATATCCAGTCCACTTTATAGTGCTTACAAACTCATTGCTACTATGCCTTAGTAGGATTTACAACTCAACATTTTAACTCAAGAGCAAAGTTTGACAGTTACAACAACAATATTCTACAATACATTTACTAAGGCACTGACCCTTCTTCTAAAATTTTTCCACTAGATGTTATCAATAGTTTAACCATAAAAGACAACGTACAAGCACCAAAGTGGATATCATCTATGCAACTACAACGGCCACTTCTTTCATACTTGAGCTCGGAAAAACAACCTGCAAAAACATGTTAGCTTTTGTCAGTTCAAAAGAACTGGCATGAGCATGCATTCCCTTTTCCTAGATATTTCATCAAAATTAATTGAATGACTAGTGCATGATTTCCATTCCAAGGCATAAGCAAAAGTAATTTGTATGAAGGTAAACAAAATAGATATCTAGTTAACAAAAGGCACACTGCAGAACATATGAAAGCCAAAATTGTGCATTTTCTATCCAAGGTTACCCTTACACCCTACATTCTAAATTATAACAAATTTCCCACATAATACACCTTTTTATTTTCCTTAAGTAAGATAGCGATAGCAGCTTCACATTCACAAAATAGAATAAAGGAATCGTACTACAACCACCCGATATAGAAATAGTAAATTCTCCTGATAATGTCAAAAAAAAGGTAACAAGATTTATTATTCCGAACATCCCTACTCAGAGCAAGAATGCCACACAAGTCCACTAAAACTCATACAGCCTATGAGGGGGGGTTATGGCCACTCAAGGACCCAATTCAAAGATCATGTAAAAAGGAATGCATTGCACTTGCGTACACCTTAAAAAATGTAGCTGACGTTTTTGATTGCTATACCCAATGTTTAATTATATATTCAAGATTAACAACGTCCACGAATGATAAGTTGAAACTTTGAAAGCTCTCTTAAGCCGCAAGTGCCAACTCCGCACATCCCTCAACGAAAACCCTTCATTCCCAACATAATAAAATATTTCAATGTTATACACTACTAACTTACTTACTGATATGACGAAGAAGGGTCTCATAAAACATTGTTGCTTGGGGGTAAATGTAATTTACCTTTCACGGGTCCCCGAAAGCATCTCAAGCCTCAGACTTAATTCCATGTTCACCACATCCGACATATACTTCATTGTTTGTTGCTCGGAAGGGGTAAAACACTGTTCATGCACTCACTACCGTGGGGCGTCCGACAAGGAAAGGCTTTTCTTATAATAATAAAAAGATTTAAGTAACTTACACAGTTATGTCGGGTGCATAGGGTATCCCATGTACAAAACGAGAGTCCCTTGAATACTTTAAGTATTTTCTCCAAAGGTTTGAGTAAGGTTTTCCTTATAACAAACCCTCAAATTTTCCATCTCAAAGAAGCCGATGGACCTTTCATAAGACCAGTTAGGGAGGTAATACAAATGTAGGACTGACGAGGATATCCCTTGGCCAGGGTACTAAAATTTTTAAGGTCATCATAAGCTAGGTAAGTAAGTTAGATTTGGCCAAAACATGTTTGCATAAGACGGCGTCGCAAACCCACTATCTAGTCATAGCCAGTCACATCCGACAAGCATAATGCACAGTTCGTTAAAGCTTCAAAAAGGAAATAGAAATTTACATTGTTCCAACCTTGTAGTCGACCTCCCAGGGATGAAATTGGGATGAGATTATACCAAACTAGATTGCTAAAAAGAAAAGGATGAGCAAGGGTCGCTCTAGTATCATTTCCAATACGAATTAATATTAGACCGTGATAACAACAAAAGGGCAATAAATACACTTCTTCTCCAGAGGTAAATAGTTTTATTCATTTATCACCTGCTCTCCTCTATAACCATAGGGATACATAACGGAGGTAAAAAGCAAATCACATTTTTTTTTGTTTTCTAAAGAGGACAACACTTAAACAAACAACTCCTCATTGCCATGCTGAGGAAGGTCCAAAACCAGGTCGCAGAAGGAAGAAAACTGCTCCTACAGGCATAACACAGACGTATCTAATAAGACCCCTCACACATCTAGCAAAAGCAAGAAAATACACTCTTGGCGGGGAAGGCGTGCAAAAGCCACACAACATTTCAAATGATAAAAATCTCACGCAGAGCTTATCTCAAACCAACACAACACACAATTACCAGGAGAACAAGCAATAATCATGCATTTAATTATAAAAGGAAATAGCTGGGAAAAAGGGAAAAAGTAGCTCATGCCTGTTCCTCCTGATTCAACATCACTCCTGGCTCTGAAAGGCATCTACCACAATGGTAATTAAACCTTTTCCTTCATCATATTTGAGGACAGCGTCAAACTCTCGGTGCAAACACTTCAGTTGTAGCTTGTAAGGTGTGATAATTCCAACAGAAACCTTTATGCCTGCCAAATCAGTGACTCGTTGAAACAGCTCATAAAATTGCAAGGTAAAACGTGCTTCATGAATAATCTGATATGAAACAGGTCGGCCTCTATGAGGTTCTCTTCCATGGGTTACGTCGAAAACAAGCAAGGTCTCAGTAGAGAATCTCTGTAATAAATTTCATCAGGTCTGCTGGTAACACCCTCACTGTCCAAGGTCGATTTTGGAGAAACAACTCAGTACAAGATCTGGATCTGAAAAAAATATCCTGCTACCTTCATCTCCCAAGACATTTTCTTCAACATTGCAAAGATCTCCTGTGCCCGTGGGTGTGATCTGCCACTTACACAAAAGCATGCACCATTTTATTGCCTTTAAACCAACTACATCCGAGTTTCTTTTTAATTCCTCTATCCTTCATCGATCTCCTTCCTGCACCCTCTCTCTCCTTTCACCCCTCGCCATGAGAGCCTGCCTACTTAGTGACTCGATGAAGAAGTTCATATAATAGCAAGCAAATCGTGCTTCATGAATATTCTGATAAGAAACAGATCCTCCTCTATGAGATTCTCTTCCATGAGTTGCATCGTAAAACAAGTAAGGTCCCAATAGATAATCTTTGTAATAAATTTCATCAGGTCTCCTGGTAACATTCTTACTGTCACAAATTGATTTGGATAAAAAAATAAAAATAAAAACTTGAAGGAGAATCCCAAATTTGAGGATGCATTCAAAACTGAACATGTAACAACATTGTTGGACAACCTGCTTGTTGGTAGCGCTCAAAGAGGTGTCTACTATACTGCACACACTGCCTGGCGCTCTGCTGGCTAAACATTGTTGCAGATTCTTTATCTGTTCATTGTGGATCCCCAACAAGAACACACCCCGCAGCATCCAATGAAAGGGGAGGTAACACGCCTACTGCAACAGCTTGTAGCTTCATCTATAACCACCATACCAAACCCGCGCGGCCAGCAGGGAAGGCGCCCAACAGTCCTCCACGCTCAGAAAAACCTTCCTCCACGTTTCTAAATGCCCCCCCTTATCCTCTGCTATACGCACGAAAAACGCCACTCCAGGCTCCTCCATTGAAGGTGCGACCAGAAGAAGAAGGAGGTATCCTGCTGCTATCCAACACTGCGAATAGAACTAGCTTCTGAGCTTCAATGCCCATCACAAACCCCAATAAAGACTCACCCTCCAACCTCACGCGGCGAAACACATGGCAAGAGCAGGTAAGAAGACAAAATCACAGAAGATTTAGTAATAAAATCCCATTTTGAAATGCAAGCGGCCAGCATGGAGGAAAGTACACGGTGGGTGGGTAATAAACACAGTTTCATTAACTCCCAACAACCGTAATGCCAAACAAGGCACCAAAAGGAATACAAACAGAATATGGCAGGAGGCCATACACTCTTCCACGCACCCCCCACTTGTCAGGAAACAAATAAAATAAGGAAACCTTCAACCCCACGCCAACCATAAGGAGTAAGAACCATAAAGGCAGTCGGTGGGTGAAGGCACACTTCCATATTATGAAATAAGGTATGCGTGGATGCCGGAAGGGCTTAGTAAATTTAAATAAAGCAATTTGTTATGCAGATTCTTATTGTCTTTATATATAAAAAAATAGATATTCATATCTCCACGCTAAGTAGTCGAGAAGAAAAAGACCAAACAATCTTACAAGTCGGTGGATGAAAAAAATAACATGGCCTGAAAAGGCTTAATTTATTCCACATAAAATTTTATTGTTTATTTACACAATTAAAGTATAATTGATACTGATTCATTTATTATCTATTCTTATTACGCTTTAAGACGTCGTGACACCTAAACGGGGTTCGAATAATCGTTTAGGAACTAACACGATAGTGACAAAACAAAATAATTTGATCGAGGGGTCGGGCACAAGAGAGATCAATACTATGGTTGAAAAGCTTGCAAGTAACTAATAACTATACTGCTAAAAGAAAATGACACTAACATAAATAATCGCCAATCGACAAAATAATTTAAAATATTATTTTTATCATTATTTTTTTTGCATGACTTTTATTAAAAACATAAAATTATTAATCATATTACTAGCGATCAAAAGGCAAGCTCGACAAGGCGAAGACACAGACGTTTCAAAGGAAACACAACGGCATTCAACTCCTAGAAGCATGGTCGTCGCAGAAGCAAGGGAGCGACGATGAACGGGCATTACACTCCAACACTCCGCACCATTCACAATAACATTCTTTTCACACACAACAAGGAAACACATCACATGTGAACTCCTCATTGAATCCATAAAAAGGAGAATGAATACTCTCATTAGAAGCACATCAACATGTTAAAAAATACACACTAAGTGACATGCACAACATGTGCATTCATAATATCATAATTACAATGTTGGTCATATAACAACATATATCACAATACTCTTCCAATCTCCACCACCACCATGAAAAATCTTCACAACTCCAATTTTTCCTAGAGGTTTGAGAGCATGAACCTCCGCTCTAATACCAAATATAACACCCACAATTTACACATACAAATACAACACTAAAAATATTGGAGTATTTGTTTTTGACTTACATTGTAGTATACCTAGCACTACATGATATCATTTAGGACAATGCACAACACATGATATGTTTGCAAAAAAGATAACCCACATAGACAACATGAAAACACGTGATGCACATCAAGGCCAATCTTTTTAAAAAGAAAATACCAGACACAACATAACGATTCAACTACAAAAGATAAAATTATAGGTAGAGTCTTCCCACAACATGATATTTCTAGGATTACACATTTATTATAGTCATGTTTCAATCTTCGACTTAAGTTTTAGAAAGGATCATAATATGCGCATCATAAATTCCTTTTCCTTTTTCCAGATTTCCTTTATATTGTTTAAAATTTAACTTAGGGTGTATCTCCTTAAATAAGGATCATCTAGTTTATTTGAATTACATGTTTAATTCACTCGTTAGATAGTATGATATTTATATACCCACAAGGCTATTAGATATTATCCTTAGGATTCACTCCCAAGGACATGCATCTTGATCTTTTATCATACCTATGTTACACCACGTAAAAAAATGTAGTCCAAAGGATGTGTAGTTCATTTTTTTGTTAAGGACTTAATGTCACGTTTCTTCCACTAATTTATAAATTGATAGCTGATTTAGTACACAATAAGTATTATACGAATTAGGTTCTTTATCCACAACAAGAGGGTTTAATCACATTATAAGGAAGATCATATTTAATTCTTCCTATGGAATAACATCTCACAATTACACTTCCCAAGGCCAACGTCAATTATTTTTTTATTATATTTATGTTCGATAATTAGTTAAGGATTCAAAGGCTCTAAACATGGCAACATACTTCCTTATTTTCTTGTTTCTAGATTAGGTTTCCTGAGTATCATTTTATGTCTAACTTAAGAGGTTTTATTTCTCCCTAACTAGGTTCATATAATTTTTGTAATGAATTATGTAGACTATTTTTTAATAGGGGAATTTATATCCTCATGAGACTACTAGTCCCTATCTTAGGGATTTGTCTCTAAGAACATGATCACCTAGTTTCACATCGACATATATTACATACTAGGAAAAGTGGGAGCGCAAGATGGAGTAGTCCATTATTTAAAGGGTTAAGGTTCACATTAGAGTTTACACAACATAGATCCCTTTTCTCACCAAAAGATGGTTTAAACACGTTATAAGAATGATCTAATTTTTACCTTTCTCCAAGCACATCATCTTATGGTTACCTTTTCACCAACTAATCATAAATTAAAAGTTGTTAAGTTTCACAATTAATTCTTAGTATTACACCATAAAACCCAAACAATAATTGAGATTGGGTATCGAGATCATTTATGATCCCAAATCTTAAAGGTGACTTCCAAGGTTAGTTGGAAATCTTTGCCACTCAACATGTATGTCGGTCCAAGAGGATTTTACACTATGTTTAATGTTGGATTCCCAAGAGTACTACCTTAAGAGAACACATTCTCCTTACTACACACACACTTACCAATCCTATAAGGGAACTAAATACCCAAGAAAAAGTTTAAATACATCGATCCTAATCACCGGGTTCACGACGATGTCACTAAGCATACATGCTACGATGATAAAAAAATCTTGGGATCTTATTTTTTCAGTTAAAAGGTGCCATAGAGTGAAAATAATTTAAGTTCATCCTAAGGTTTTAGTTTTCTATGCTACAAAGAATCACACAGAAGGGTAGTTATACACAAAGTTTATACTAGGGTGGACTATTTCATTTAGATCTCTTTATTACATTTTTAAGGTAAGAAACACAACACACCAATTATTTAATCATCAATTACACACTGGAATTGCACTATAAGCTATTAAATTCAATTTCATTTAACACATATATCCAAATTTTACAATACAAAACTTGGGATCAAAATAACACCCATGTTTAGATGAACATTTCCCTTAAACACTAGCATCTTAAAAATGTTACAAAACTTCACTAATAAACCTTTCAATACTTTGAAAATGTTGAACTATCCTCTAAAATTTCACTTAACATATATATCCAACCCCTTTTTTACCATATGTAAATCTGAATCAAAAGAACACCTATAGTTAAATGCACATTTCCCAAAGCACCCCTAAAACTAGCATCTCATATATATATATATATATATATATATATATATATATATATATATATATATATATATATTCATTAACATACATAAATTACAATAATACACAATGAGTTACAACCACGCCATTTCATCATTTGAGCATGAAATCAGCGATAAATCGTTGGCATGGCATCCACCCGCATCTAGCATAATTAACGTTTTAGTTTCCGATAAATACATAATAATTTGCATTTGAAAGGAGATTATTAAAGACATATATTTATTTCATTTCATTTCACTTCATTTTGTAACTAAGGAGAGAGAAAGAGATAGGAAGAGAGAGAATTTTTTTTTCCAAAAATCACATTTCACACCACAAGCCACATGGGAGAGTTTCATATAATTAATTATACGTTTCAAGAAGTTTTCACGATTTGCTAACTTTATTGGGGTCCTAAAAATTTCTTTTACATTTTTCCTACCAGTTGCAAAAATGCCAAATTTAGACTGAAAGGCTAAGAAGACGAGTTCAAAATTTGCCTTCTGTTAGGTGACACAAAATAGTTAAATTCCTACGTGTCTTCCTATATACCATAAATTCATAGGAACTGATGAAATTTGAGACTAGAAAATGGTTTTCAATTGGAGGCTAGGTTTTCGGAGCCACCAATTGTAATCGGTCTAGTTGTAATAGCAACCAATTTTAGCTTGAGGGCTAAGAAAACCTCAACCAAAATTTCCCTTCGATAGATGAATGTGCAATGGAAAATTTCCTACATGCTCTCCTATATATGGATAATTCACTAGACTTTATGGAACTGGGAACTGGGAATTGGCAAATGGGTTGTAAACGACGATGAGTTTTCCGAGCCACCGATCGTAGTTGAGTTAGTTTGACCTAGTCAAACAACAACTAGAGGCCTAAAAACTCCATTGCCAAACTAGCTAGAAATGTGTTTTTCCCCAAACTGAATGTTGTAAGAAATTGTCTAGTATAAATACTAGATGTTTGCAATGGTGGATAAGTATTTCATTGCTCAGGGTTCAAACGGCAAGCCAAAACGAAACCCAACTTTTCAGCTTTTCAGCAACTTCCTATAATTGTAAGAATGGAGTAACAAGGCACCTAGAGGGGCAGAGAAGAGAGCACATAGGATCACTCGAGGTAAATCTAAAGCTTGATACAACTTCCCACATAATGAGGGACACAGATGAAAATTATCATCCCTTTTTTGGAGCCTAGAAGGTTGTTTTGTGAGTCTTTAAAAATCACAACTTTCCTAATTTTACGAAATGATAGTGACTAGGTTTAATGAAGACCTCAAACCCAACTATCCCACTCAAGGGGTTATGGCTATCCATTTTGATTACTAAGTTTCCAAACATCTGAGAAGGTGGGTTTAAGTCTAAGGTTTACACCAAGGTTTATTTGCAATGCGTAAGTCACAAGGTGATGTTTTATTGTTTTATGATACAAGTTTGTTTAAAATAACCAAATTTTTAAGCATCTAATGGTTTAAAATTTCTATTATATTAAAAATGAAAAACCAAATTATACAAAAATTATAAAAGATGAAGGTAAGGAGAACATTCCTATGGATTGAAGCTAGTAAAAATTATGGGATTTGGTTTGCATCTCTAATAGGCATTTTGTCAAGCGCCAGCACGCATCCACAATTCCACCATTTTGCAATTTTATTGAAAGTTTCAATACCCGTGCCACAAAACAATTTGAGCATTCTCCTCAAATATCACAACCCGTCGACCAAGTTTTTTTGAGTCTCTACCCCAAAAAAATTTACCATTCCATAGCCCCCATTTTTTTGTTTTTCTAAGCGCCCACATTTTGCATCTGCTTGAGAGTTTCTATAGCTTTTAAACCAACCCAAACATGCATACCCAACAATGGTTGCATTCCATGAGACCATGGTTTTGTTTTTAGGCATTCTATTAAACATTTGGTGTTCCTTGTTTACACTACCTCTTTTTCATACATACCAACTATGACACTTGAAAATATTCATACATACCAACTATGACACTTGAAAATATGAAATATGACAAAGAAACTAGTTTATATTGTTCATACCCTTCTCCAAAAGTCTTATTTTTCCACGTATGGGATATATGGATGAGGTTGTTTATTTTTTTCCCAAACACATGGCATGCCTTGTGTTTGTACCCACATTTATCCAACACATTTGGCCAATAGTCCATGTGCCTAGTGTAAGCATCCTCATGTTTACATTTCTAGCTCCACGTTTGAAGATAACTTGCACAACCAAACTTATATGTCTACCTTTACTTACACACCTACCATAGAGGTTGATCAACGTAAAAAAATAAACAAATTGATAGAAAATAAATTCCAGTGTGCTTTGATGGACGATGGTACCTGTCAAAAAGGTTCCCATTTGGCATAGATAGGGAATACGTTAGAAAAGTTGTGGAATTTGGTGTAAACTCACCAATCACATTTCTTGAAAGTGTCTAGGATTTTCAACAAACCCATTTTGTGTTTTCATCTTGTGTTCACATCACACATGTCCATCGTGGCTCTAAAGAACTACAAAACTTAACTCTACCTTCCACCACACCTTGATGGATGCAAAAATCTAGTCCAAATCACTTAACCGGACATGTACATAGACCAACATTATCCAAACACCTCCATACAACCGCTACACTCAGAACTATGCTGGAAAAGGTTAAAAATGTTGTTAAAGTAACGACACATTCCCCACAAGGTAGTGACACCATCTCACCCAAAGGAGAATGTGATGTCATAGGTTGTAGAGGGCGGATTTACATGAAACGATTGCATCCAGTTGAATGTTTCTAAATCATTTTCAACGCCTTCATTTTGTATAGGAAGAGAAAATTCCCTTCACTTCCCATGTCCAACCCAAAAATGCAAAGCGGCTAAAAAAAGAACTTAAACCATAAGAAGTTTTTGTCCATTCTTTTTGCAAAGAAAAATTTGCCACCAATAACTAATAAACTCCTTCTATGCTCGATGTATGACCACACATGTTCCCCATCAAATTATGATTATTTAACTAGCAATCGTACATGAAGTATACAATGGAAACGCTGAAAGCTATCGTGTGAGGAAGTAAAAGTGGAGGGAAAGAACAATGCGAGAGGGAAATGGGCGAAGAAGGGGTATGAGGGCGGGGACATGTAAAGGTGGGGAAATCTAAATTGGGGAAGTAATCTAAAACTTTACACAAGACTAAATGAACACAAGAGCCACCTTTGGAGGGCTTAACGCCTTTGGTCGTAATTATCATCGGATGATAGACAATAGTGCATGAATTAATGCTCCTAGAGCAATCGACACATGGAGCTTGGATTGACTAGCTCAACATTTTTTTGTATCGTGTTGCTACCGTCCTTTTAATTCGTTAAACCATAAACAACACTTCCAACTCTTCACCATTGTATTTGGTTGAAATGCATTTTGTTTAACTATAAGGCGACATGAGCATCTAGACAAACAGTTTGCCCAAAAAGCAAGCACGATACCGTTAAAAGACAGATAAATGTAGCTTCCTCGAATGGCTCCAACACATCGATGTCTTTGCTTGTTGTCTACAAATTTGATCGATACTTTGTGCTTTTTTTCCTGCTTCATTTTTTCTTTCCACTCCGTAATATTTCACTTTAGGAAATTCATCTTACAAACTCGTACGATATCCTAAATATCCACCACACTGCGTAGCATCAACTGGTTAGCTCTATTATGCTTGGCTAAGTCAGAGAAGGCAGTGGAACTCATAGTTATATCCGTTTGGTTGCATTCAGCGAGGTCAGTCACAATGATTCCTATTCCATCGTGTATGCAAAGTTCCTCATCGATGCATCTAACCTGGTAGCAGGCACCACATCCGATACCGTTATTGTATATGTACTGAGAGGCACCGACCATAGTAATATTAATATTTCTTCCAAAAGAACCATATCCACACGCTCCTACATTCTTCTTTGGACTCCCATAGTGGGTTGCTCTAGACTTCACATAATCCCCACCGATATCGGCGTGCAACTAAAATTAAGTAGGCTCTGTATGACTATCAATAGTAAAAAACTGTAAGAAGACATTACAACCACTGGAGAAGTCATTCAGTTCAAGAATGAAGTGACGGAGCATTCCACGTGTGCAAATGCCTTTCGGTATAATAAAAGTTTACGATTTCCAAGCTATATAATTATTTTAGATTTATCCTCATGTTGAGTGCATACGCTAGGACTTGTTCAAATGGTGTCCCATTAGTTGTCGGATGGGGTGGAGTATTCCGCATGTGCAAATGTCTCATTGCATAAATCTCGGCCAATGCTCGGGAATACTCGACAACTTTAAAATACTCAAATTTCATTTAAAAAACATAAATTTAAACCATAAACAACACTTCCAACTATTCACCATTGACTGACCTCGTTGAATGCAACCAAATGGATATAATTATTCAGAAGATTGCAAGAAGTCATTTGGTCAAAAAAGGTGCAAAAATGGATTTTATGAAAAAAGAAAAAAATTGCCATCAATGCGTAGAGATTGAGAAAATATACATTTTTAAACAAAACGACATCTGAAACGGGGCCACGGAATGAAAGGTATGGCACGTGCAAGTTTTTTCTGCTACATCTTCCTAGATGGTCCAAAAAGGTGCAAAAATAGATTTTATGAAAATAAGAAAAATATTGCCATCAATGTGTAGAGCTCGAGAAAATATACACTTTTAGAGAAAATGACACCTGAAACGGAGCCACGAAATGAAAGTTATGGCACGTGTACGGCATGTCAGAGCCCCTCGGGCTTTCTAACTTAGTTCATGCCTATCGGCGTAATTACTGCTAAAATTCCAACGTTAACTTGGGTTTGACCAAGGTTAATGCCTCAGGTTTTCAAATAAAGTGCTTGGATTAGGAAAACCACATATTTGCAGGTCCTTCAGGGCGCCCATACCCTACCAGCACGCATCCCATTATCATTATTTTTTATTATTATTTTTCTTTTTCTCATTTAAAAAAAAAACGTTGGGCACTATAGTTTTATTTACAAGTTATTTTATTTTATTAATGTTGTTCACTGTTTAAGTCTGCATAATTTCAACATGCTCAAATTTCCTACTAACATATCCATTTGAAGATTTTGACTTGTGTTAGTGCAAATCCCCATGTAAATTTGGGTGCCTCCTGATATTTTGCAGCTTATGAAGTTTTTTTTATGTAGTTAAGTGCTAATTTCTTTCTGCTAGGTGCTAAGCCAAGTGTCCTCATCCTCCACGAGGATATACAAATAGCTAGTTGTTTTAGTTATTTTGTATCCAAGTAGTAATGCAGCGAAGCTCTACCGAATTTTTATTGTAAATGAGCTCAAGCCCTTATTCTGATTATAATACAAGCAGGTTTAAATTTCTGTGTTTATTCCCTGTTACCTTCTAGTGCCTCTTCCCTGATCACTTTCTAATGAGGCGTTGATGTTGAGCAATTTGCAATATTCACTATCAGGTTTGCTTAGAAGTTGTAAATGAGACCCCTCTTCTGCAATTCTACCATTCTTCATGACAGCAATGGTGGACACATTCTTGATAGTCGACAGATGATGAGCAACAACAATGCATGTTCTGCGCTCGATAACCCTTTCCAAGGCCTCCTGCACCACCCTCTTTGACTCTGCATCCAACCCACTTGTGGCCTCATCCAACAACAGAATAGCAGGATTCTTCAGCACTGCCCTCGCTATTGCCAATCTCTGCCTCCCTCCCGACATTTCCACCCCCTCTCTCCCCACCATCGTCCCATACCCATCTGGCAATTTACTGATAAACTCATGCGCATTGGCAATTTCTGTAGCTTTTATCACTTCTTCTTCCATTGCCTGCTCATTCCCATACAAAATATTATCTCTGATGGAAGTTGCAAACAGAGCAGGCTCTTGCTGCACCAGTGCAATGTGCATTCTTACAGACCGAAGATGAAGACTTCTCAAATCCATTCCGTCTATCAACACAGTGCCAGAAATTGGATCATAAAATCTCTCAATCAGTGCTATGATGGAGCTCTTACCGCACCCACTTGCTCCTACCAGGGCCAAGTTACTTCCTGACTCCAGTTTCAGGTCCAGGTCATCGAACACTGTAATTTGTGGTCGACTGGGATAACAAAATCTCACTTGCTTGAACTCTATATCTCCCTTCAAATCTTCGACTCTGAATGCCTCCGAATCTTCCGGCTCCGTGAGTGTTTTCCTGTCGAGGATTTCAAACACTGATTTCACAGCTTCTCTACTTTTTGCAACATCTGGGGCTAAGATCATTGTTTCGGACAGAGCATAAGAGCCAACAACCAGTATCATGTATACCACAATAACATCAAAAAAATGTGTTGTTCCATTATGGACAAGCCTCGAAGCGTTCCAAAGAGCCAGACCATAAGAGCCATACAGACCCAGCTGAGAAAGCCCGTAGATGCACCCAATGATTTGCCCTCTTATTAAGCTACGTTTTACAGGTTTTCTCAGTAAATTCTGAAATAAACAAAGCACCTTGTTCTCTCCGTTGAATGCCAACAGAGTTCTTATGTTGCTTACTGCTTCGCCTGCCACAACTGTGGCTTCGCTGTGCGCCTTCACTTGATCTCCTCCAAATCCTTTCAATGACAGTTTTGCAATGGAAGTCACTGTAATTGTTTTGTTTTTCCACGCGCCACCCACAAATTTCCACGCGGCAAATGATGCGAGTTGTTTCACGCATGTTTTTGAACGCACCTTCAATAGACGTGTGGATGACTCAGATCAATTTGGTCGACGATACGGAAAATGAAGCGGACGGTTTGGAGTGATGCACGACCCAGATGCAGCATGTTAGAGCCCCTCTAAATTTCTAACTTAATTCACGCCTTTCGACATAATTATGTGAGTCCATAATTCTCGCACATGCCACAATTATCTAACTATTTCTAAATCACAACTTTGACTAGGGTTTTAGAGTGAATATTGCCTTTGGATCTCAAATTAATGCTTGAATTGTTACATAAGGAAAGTGATAGGTTTGAAGGGATGTTTGGCTGCCCATGTGCCTTGTCGGGTTGGCCATGCCTTCATGCCACCTCCCATCCACTCCCGCCTTCACCAAAACCCGTCCATTAACCCACCATCCCATGCAAATTCTCGGCCTTTTATTTATTTATTTTATGTCTAATGTTGGCACTACATAGACAGCCCAAAGTCTGAAACTTTAGGACACAATTTCTTGATCAAAAGTATGTTCAGTGAGTTGACATCACGGAGAGAATCCACTCCATGAATTCATCATGCAAATAATCCAATCTTTTTACAATCCGCACTGTGTTATTTGAAATAATTTCTTCACATCTAAAGCTTTTCTTCCATCTTCGTTATGGTTGAAGAGGTAGCTCTCAAGAGAACCATTCTCAACATACTCATAAACAAAAAAATTGTGTTTTCCTCCACAAAATTCATGTGATGCACTACTAATCACACTCATGTCTTCCCATAATTCTTCTCCTCCTTGAGAAACTCCTTCCAATTGTTTCACGACCACCATTTTTTTATCGAGGAGAAGAATACCCTTGTAAACAATTTTGATACCTCCTTTACCTATTACATCTTTAACTTTTTTAGTGGCGTGTCTTAGATATGAAAAACTAAACTTATTAAATCCATTTGGAATGGTGAAGTAACCTTGACAATTAAAAAGAATGATACCCTTGAAAATGGTTATGATACCTCCTTTACCTATCGTGTCTTTAAATTTATTGGTGGCGCGTCTCAGATATGAAAAAGTAAACTTATTATATCCATTTGGAATCACAAACTAACCTTGATGATTAAAAGGAACGTCATCATTGTGTCAGTACATATACCACCATCACAATGCTATGTAAACAATTTCAGCAAATCAATGACTCTCAGAGCTCACGTACGCCGATGACCTCTGCTCCCGCCCATCCTTCCCATCCATTTCACTTACATGTGATATTAGGGGGAACCATTTCTACCATGTATGGATGCATTGTGGACCTTGATGGACCTTAAGGATATGATGATAATCTAGAATGGTTACCTTGTTATATACTAGACATTTAGATTCTTGACGTATTGAGTATATTTAGAGTGTTGGACTAACCATGTGGTCTAATTGATTTTGTGAATTGCTAACAATATGATGGTATTAGGGATCAATAATATGTTCTTGAGTGTATCTAATAGTTGGGAGCTATAACAAATATAGATAATTTCATGATCATTGTAGAATGTGAATTGGATTATTGATGATTGTAAATTATTTTCTAGATTAGAATTAAAATGTATAAAATTGATGATTTCAAATAATTGGTAGAAATTTATAAAATTGATGATAATGATTTAGTTACGTTATACGATGATGTAAATTGATAAATATATGTGTGTTGTATTGCTTGATGTATGTTGAGGATTGTATGATGGATGTTTTATATGCATTGATTCCCATGACATATTGATACGGCATTGAGGCCAGAAGGGTATTTTGTTTATGTATACATGGAAATTATATCATATACATTGAAAGGGGATAGGGGACCAACCACGAAAGGATGTCAGGTGTTGTGAAACATGGCCAAAATTTGACAACTTGTGTATAATGTTATGTTGTGTTGTTGCATGTTTTGTTAGGAGGTTCCTACAAGGGGGTAACCTCATTTATGTGACCATGGGTGTAATGTATTTCCTTTATTTTATTTTTTGGTTAATTTGTTGTGCATGTGTTTAATTATTTGGGAAATATTGTTATTTTATTAACATTTGCTAAAGTATCTTAATTAACTAGTTTAGCTTAAATTTGAATTAAAAGGGAAGATATGACATGTGGGCAATAAATTAGGTAGATAGTCCTTGTTTGGGTGCATGATGTGAATTTAATTAAATGCATTTAGGTGGTGTGTACTCCACCATCCTTTCCAAATTCTAATTTGGCCTTGTTGGCCACTTTTAGAGACTTGAGGGACAAGTTAACCTTATCCCTCACATCTCAAAATTTCTTACCAACCCTACTTATGAAGTATGAGACATATTTTGACCATTTTAATGCATTTTTAGTGTAAAAGGGTCAATAATTGCACTTGTTACTTACCACATTTAAGTTTGTCCTTGATAAGCATGGTGTGCAAGTTGGAGTGTCATGTGGGCATGTCATAAGTCTTACATGTGCATTTAATTACTTTGGGTTTGGTGTTTGACTTGTGTGTTAAAATGGAGGGATGATGAAGTGACATCCTACATGGAGCCACCTCATCATCCTCACATCCCTTTTTCTATTTATTCAATGATTTTGATGAATTTTGGGTTACATGCCTTAATTGCTTCTCTTGTATTTTTGAAAGCGGGTCTTGGTTTTCATACTTGGAGTTTTTTTGGGAGTTGCATCTTAGATTGAGCTTGGTGTGAAGGATTATAAATCTTTTTGAGAAAAGGAATGGAAGCTTGATGGAGAGGTAAGCTCTCCTCTTATTTATTTTTGTATTAATGCATTTTTATGTAGAAATTGTACTTGTTTGAACATTGTATGAGTGTTGTGGATATGTTTGATTGTGAATGGGTAGCTTGCCTTAAGTTGGGTGTGGGAGATGGATTTATGGGACCATTGGGGAGGGAAAATGGAGATGTGAGAAATGCATTGTGGAGGAGTGTGAGTTTGAGTTCCACCTATGGGGAGTGAAAATGATAACATGGATATATTTTGCATATTTGCAAGTGTAGAAATAAGGATTTGATTATGTTTTGAGTTTTGCACATGGAGGCTTTTGGGTGGAACTCTTACATCACTTGGGAGACAAAAGGAGGTGGTGCTCATATTCCATTGCACCTTTTTGGATTGTTGTTGTCAAGCCTATGTGATTTTAGGAAAGTTGTAATATTGTTGAGTGTATTGTTGGATTGTGTTATTTGAATGTGTTATTTTGTGGAAGCCTTTTTGTAAAAGTTGCATTATACCCCTCATTGTTCTTTGGTTAGAGCTCGGGGGCCAATAAGAGGGGTGGCTTCTCCTCTTATTTGATTATAGGTTGGGCGGAGAGCATCATCTATTCCCCTTTCTGTGATCCATGATTTGCAGAATTTGAAGAGGTGGAAGAGATCAAAATGAATTTTTGAAGGAGTTATGCTACATTGGAGCCAAAATTTCACTCTTGTAATATTCCCCTTTGTCATAATATGGATGTTGATATCTTGTAAATTATTATAAGGAAGGACTATTTTATTGTAAGGAAAGAGAACTATTACCATTGAGAAAAAGTATATTGTTACCTTGTTGCAATTCCTATTTGTAAATATATGATTCTTTTGGAAGGAAAGAAAAGATATTTTATTGGAAGGATGTTTTTATTGTAAAAGGATTAGTGTGTTGAATGTTGAAGTTATTGAAATGAAACCCTCTCAAATTTGACTTGTATTAAAAAGTTGTATTGTTGTTCCTTGTTGCATCATTGGTAAATTTGTATTGAAAAGAGAAGGAATATTGTTTATTGTTGGATTTTCATTTTTACTCTTCCTTGCAAAATTGATCAATTAGTAAACTTTATTCAAGTTGTTGTCACATTTAGAGAGAAATATCATATTTTGAATACCACAAATTCTTTGTTTAACAAGAGAAAAAAACACTTCTCCTTTAATTGGGAAATTTCTTCGTAACCCCCTTTTTATCAAACATTTATATCCTCTATTATACCTATCTAACTAAATCTAAATTTGATTGTTTATTTAGAATAAGGCAAAAAAATATACATTTCTAATTATATATGACTATATAGATTTACTATATAAGTTTATATATAATATATATATATATATATATATATATATATAAACATTTGGGGTTTCATTGTTATTCACCCAAAATGGATATATGTACAATGTGTATACATCAAACCTGCAAGAGAATTTCTAAAATAAACATAAATAAAATAGGGTAAATAATACCCACAAAGATAAATGGGAAGATCTTTCATTTTAACAAAAAAATAATACAAAATGTGTTGGAGTTGAGCAAACCCTCCATGGCTCTTCAATGGCTTCCATGGCTTCCTCTCCTCCTCTTTCTCCAAACCTGCAAAAGTGAAAATGAGATAAAATTAGGGAAAATGGAAATAAAAGAACTCATAAGGAAACTTAGGGCAATCTAGATCCAATGGCCCAAATAGATCAAATCTAATGGTTGAAAATAAACCCTACATCACTTAAGTGGGTGGCATTTTTATGGGAATGATAATTAAATTAAAAAGGGCATGGGTAATTGGTTGAATGGGGCCACTTGGTGGCTAGGTCAAGTTGTGACCTTATGGGGTAGGAATTGAAATTAGCTTGTGCATGGCTTTTAGTTATTGAACTAAAGGATTTTCATTAAATTAATTGTAAGAGTGTAATTAAATAAATTAATGGAACTTGGTAAGTGCTTATAATAAACGTAAGGGGAAATAAATTTATAATAATTAATTATTAATTTATAATAATTAATTTTTAATTTATTTCCATATACCACATGATTGTGTAGAAGCTTTAATCAAGAGGTTAATTAATTTGTGAATAGTGTTGAACCTTGCAACCTTTTAAAAAAACACTCGCAAAATTTATACCTTTGAAATATTAGACTTTGGTGTCATTTTGAACGTCTTTTTGTGTTCGATACCTTCCTTACCTATCGCATCTTTAATTTTTTTGTGGTGCATCTTATATATGAAAAAATAAACTTATTAAATCCATGTGGAATCATGAAGTAACCTTAATGATTAAAAATAACGTCATCGTTGTGTCGATACATATACCACCATCCCAGGTGTTATGTAAACAATTTAAGCAAATCAACAACTCTGCAACTCACGTATGTTGATGACCTCTGCTCCCTCCCATCCTTCCCATCCATTTCACTGACATGTGATAGTAAGGGGAACCCTTTCTACTAGGGTATACACCTTTTTCGTAAGTAGGAATGCAATGGAATCGGCAAAGAATGTGAAGTAGAAGCATTCGGATGAAACATTGCACAGGTGATTAAGAAGATGAATGAGGAAGGAGATATTTTAGGATGAGAAAATTATTGGAAGTAACATTGGTAATCTAATTACTTCTTTTAGTAAGTTACGTATTGAAACAAGTCCATTTTACAACACTTTTGAGAATCCCTTTTGACTTATCTTTGATGAAGGTAGGAAAGTTATAGAACAAGAATGATATATAATATTTGTATTCAAATGGAAATGTTGAAAAAATTTATGTACCTTGCAACACAATGTGAGAAGCAGTCTCTTGTGGGCATTCATAAGGAGGATATTGGCATAAGTAGCCACCTTGAAAAGGAGGTTTCCACTTGATTCAAATATAGTGAACCCTCACCCGGGAAAAATGGAGACTTGTTCCATACTATCAATGTGATCGTTGTTGCACAACAATATTATTCATCTATAATGGATTTGACAGATAAATCTTCACATTACAAATTTTCTTGGGAAGTTTTCTTCTCAGGAATCTAGAAATTAGGGAAATGAGGGTTGGAGGACTATCTTCTCAACCCTTTTAAAGAGGGTTTCTCAACACAATATTTTTTTCAATTTTTTGAAGGACAAGTGCAGTCAAACATTTACAATTATCGACAATACTTCATAATTTACAAAGCATCTATATTGTAATGGATTATGAAAAACACATGTTTTATTTACCTTTTTAACTTTTCCATTCCATTTGGCCATTTTTTGGCCTCATCTGCACACTAATATTTAGATTAAAATTAGAGCATAACTACACATTACAAACTTAGATATTAGTAATTGATATAAGCAACTACCCTATTCAATGTAATGTTTGTTGCTTGTATTAAATATTTCTTAATAGCCACCAACCTAAAAGGCCTTACTTTTCAATATTGCATACTTGGATACATAATTGATTATAATTGTGCACTTACAAACTTAGTTATAATTGATACAAACAATTTTCGTATTTGATGAATGTATGTTCAATATTAAATATTTCTTAATAGCCACCAACCTAAAAATCCTTCTAAATTTTAATATTACATGCATAAGACCAACACAACAAGAAAATTGTAAAAAAATGAAAATAAAAATACTTCATAGCAAAAAAATATGGTATATAACAAAAATTTCTGCACATAGTGTAAGGGTGGGCAGGTAAATTCTATAATTTCAAATATTATAAATAAAATATAGTTTAAATACATTGGAACATAGGGGAAATTGAATCCTAACACAACCAATTGTTGTTGCAAAAGATAAAATACTTAAAAAAATTAAATCTTCAATGTTGATCAAATATTTAGAAGGAAAGACTTGTACACATAATCACTATACCCATATGAGTTATATCATATCAATATCACTCATAGGGCACTCACATGGAGAAAACATGAAAATGTGTGAATAAGTGCAAATGAGGGTTTCAAGGTAAAGAAATCACCGAGGATCGAGGCTTTTGTGGTGGTAAAAAAATGAAGACCTCAGCTTATAAGGTTTTTTTCAATTGAAGTGATGGAGCGATAGGCCTTGGTGGGAGGATAGAACTCACGGCTTTGAAGTTGGATGGATGGAAGATCCAAATTTCAGAAAAAGCTAAGTTCTTGGGATTTTGAAGGGTGTCCCCTAGGACTGGGAAAATGTTGTACCTTTGGGAAGAGGAAGGAAAGTGGAACAAACACCGAAGAAGGATGAATAATTATATGAAGCTTCAAATCCAAGTCATGTCGAGTCTTCCAAATTAGAATTTTGGTTCTTCCCAAAATCTCAAGAGACGAGTGGTATTAAGTCTACAAATGTGGCTTAGGATGGAGGTAGGGAAGGGGGTGTCACAAGAGGTTGAGAAGATGTTTTCGCGTTAAATTATTAGGGTGAAGTGGATTTGAAAATCTCCAAAATGGTAAAATTAGTTGAATAAGGTTCTTCGGCGGTACTGGAATAAATTTTCAAAAGAATGGTCAATAGAATGATTATCTATAAATTCATTTGAATAGGATCCTTAAAGGATGAACTCTAAAATTGGATATATAAGAATTGGACGTGCCGTGAGTACCTTGATATAAGGTATTTAACAAAAGGTTTTTTAAAGTATGTTTTGGCAATGTATAAGATAGGGGTAGAGTGTTCTTTGGAGGACCTTGGTTTTCTAAAATGTCGGTCTCTATTTAAGGCCTTGGTCTCCCTAGTTAAACTGGAAGAAGAATTAGTTTGAAAGGTTCTACTTTGGGTTCAGAGTATAAGCTTCCTCCCAAATTATGGGGTCAAGAGACTTTAAGAGAGATAGTAGAAGCCTTAGGAGACCATATTGGGTTGGGAAAGGAAACAAAATTAGTGAATTTTTTCGTAATATGCAATAATTTACATAAAAATTGAAATTTTGAAGTCCTTGGTGCAGAAATTATAATTAAAACTCCTATGGATTTATGGTTCTAACTGGTTGATTATGAATTTTTACCATTTAGATGCTTCAAATATAGAGAGATAGGGCTTAAAATTAACAAATGTCCTTTATTGGGAAAAAAAGGTTAGAGACAAGCCCTTACCTTAGAATCCCCTTAAAGAGGAAAGAAAAATAAAGGTGGATGGTGAGGTGATTCCTAGGAAGGAGGAGGATGATCAAGTGGTGGATATTTCCAAGAGTTCGACTTCCTAGAAAAAAGGGATTCACTCTCCTTCCGGGGAATTTAGCATTGGAAGTTAATTTAGGGGGTGTTGGGGTGGCTAATGATGTGGAGGAAATATTTGAACAAGGGAAAGAAATCTCTCTAGATAATCCTTTGGAAAAAGAGGACTTAGAAATCTTGATGGAATCTTTTAAATGTGTAAAAGGTGAAAATTGGTCTTAAAGTTAAACAATACCCAAAAGCTCGTAAAGAGGATTATTTGAAACATGATGATAATAAAAGAATGTGGCCCTTTTGAGGAATTATTTTTCTAAGTTGGTGGCTCCTTGAAGGAGGTGTACGGGAACAAGAAAAGATCGACTATTTTGGTAAAAAAATTAGAAAGATTGGCATCTTCCCAATCCAAACCTAACCAGGATACGAGTAATGGTAAAGTGGTTGGGAGGAAACCCAATGCTCTTGAAACTCATCTTGAAACCAAGATAAATATCGAAATTGGAATCCAAAGCACCTTAGAGGCTTTCCTAGCTCATGGAAGGTTCTCCCTTCCAAACGTGAGTCATGAAGATTTTAAGTTAGAACGTCGGAAGATTGAATTCCTCCGAAAAATCCACCTAGTAAAGTGGCTTAGAGAATCGTAATCCCTAGATTTTATTTTGATTCAAGAAAAAAATTGTCAAAAGAGGAATATGTTTGAGTTTAGAGAAATATTTGGTATAATTATGAGGTGGTGGCGAATGGAAGATGATGAAAGTTCAGTGGGTTGGCGATAGCCTCATCCCCATGCAGATTCTAGTGTTTTCCTTTGTTTAAATGTAAGTAGTTCATAGCCCTTGACTATCGAGATTCAAAATATAATGATAATTTTGTTCTTTTCAATGTTTATAGTCATGTTTTGTTGGAAGAGAAGGAGTGCTTGACAATATTTGAAATTAATTTTAAAAGATGAGGAGAGAAGGAAGGTCTTGGGGGTGATTTTAATGCAATTCTAAATCTAAAGGAAAACAATGAGGGAAGAAATTCCTTCCTTTGAGCTCAATTAATTTTAGGGAATTTTGTGAGGATATGGCGTTAATAGATGTGGAACCAAAGTATGGCACTTTCACCTAGAGAAATATAAGGATCAATGTGAAGGCTATTTTGGAAAGGCTGGATGGGTTTTTAACTTGTTCAAATTGGGGTTTGGAGAATTTTATTTTCAACTCGGACATCTTGGAGGTGCCTAGGTCGGATCATGCTCCCATTAGCCTTTCACTAATTTTTGATGAAATATTCAAAGGGATCCCATTTAAAATGGAATTCATGTGGTTCCTAGATCCCTCTTTCAAGGAAAATAGGAAGAATTGGTGGGGTGTCCAAGTGGATGGTAGCAAGAGATTCTAGATTATGGGGAAAATGAAATATGTGAAGGAAGAAGCAAGAGAATGGAATAAGCAGACCTTTGGCAATATGTTCCCTAAAAAGGAAGAATTCTCTTCAGAGCTAGAAGTTGTTTAAGAGGATTTGATGAGGTATGGGGCTTCGATTCATTGCTATCAAGAGAAAAGGAGGGTCTAGCTCAGCTAGATCATATTCTCAAGATGGAGGAGATATTTTGGAGGCAAAAATGTAGAGTGAAGTGGCTTAAAGAAGGGGAAAGAAATAAAAAGGTTTCCACTTGTCCACTACTATTAGGCAAAATATTAACAGAATCAAGCGGTGTGACACCCCTGGGGAAGTTGTATCGACATGGATATTAATAGAGAGGAAGGGGCATCATTCTTTAAGAACATTCTATCGGAGAATTATATAGACTATAGTATGGAAGAAGAAGGATTTTTGTCCAATATTCCCAAGGTTTTAAATGAAAAGGAGGTGTCTTGTCTTATGATGCCCATCTCCCATGATGAAGTTTGAGTTTTAGTCTTTTTCCTTGGGGATAAAGCTCTGGGCCTTATGGTTTTTAGATTGGTTTCTTTCGAAGTTCTGAAATATAGTGGCAAATGATGTGTGGTCTCGTAATAGAAGAATGCATAAAGAAGAGAGTAATTATGAAGGAATGGAACTCCACCTTTCTGGCCCTCATCCAAAAATCAGAGGATGCTAAGTATTTTGATGCCTTCGACCTATTGCATTATGCAAAGATATTTATAAAATAGTGTCGAAAGTGATGGTTGTAAGGATGAAGAACTTATTGTGCTCATTCATCTTAGATAGTTAGAATGGGTTTGTAGAGGGCTAGCATATTATGGATAGCCTTGTGATGGATCATGAAGCTATTCATTCTATATCCCTATTGTTGCAAAATCACCGCACCCTCTCGAATGGCCGAATGTGAACATGACGTTCGGTGTGATTGGGAAACATGGGATCACCTCTTAAGATGTGGGACTTGGGCTCGAGGTGAACCTCCAAGAAGGCCGACTTCCTCTTCCTAAACTAAGTGTTGTACTACTCCTAGTGCAATAAAGTGATTACCTAGACTTATGGTAAAATTTTCATGGGTTTAAGAGAAATATATTTGCAAGAAATGAAACTATACTAGGGATGTTTATGCACCAAATAAAGGGTTTTCCCAGACTTAAGAAGGGTTGATTTGAAGAGGGTGTGGGCACCACAAGTCATCTTCACCTACTGCAACTTAGAGAGGGTACATAATACCATAAACTAGGAAGCATGTGTTCCCTTTGTTAAACTCGATCAAACAAAACAATCTATCATTCTTCCAATGAAGAAGGATGAACTTGAGAAGGGTGAACAAGCACCACAACTCAAATGCATGTGATGCTTTCACCACTTGATAATTATAAAAATCCAAGAACATGCAATAGAAACTTAAACTTGCATAGTGTACCTGCAAGCATGAGAAAGGCACAAAGAAGTATAGAAGGATGAAAGGACCAAGATTAGTCACAAAACACACACTTTTATTACTTCAACAACATGCAAAATGCATCATACATTCAGAAGAGGCAATGGTTTCCATTACAGTCTTGAAAGGAGGCTTGAAAGTTCCCTCAACATACAGAAATTTTTTTAGAAGGAGGATTCTTGAAAAATATACACTTATCTCAGAAGTCTAACTTGTCCAACCTGTTGGAATGAGCTTCCAACTTACATTTATAGAAGAAGTTGTGAGAGAGAAGAGGATAAGTCATAAATTCCCTTCCTAAATTGAAGGCACATGATTGTTCATTTATTACAGTTGGTTGAACCACTTGAGAAGGTTCCATCATGTGCCATTAATTTCCTATTGACCTAATCCTCTCAATTAATTAAAGGAATATTTTTAATAATAATAATAAATATTATTAATAAAATATTTAAAATAAAAATATTAATTTAATTAAAAATAATGGTGGGACCCCCATTGATTGGTTTGACTTGAAGAAAGTGGGGGGCCATGAAAATAGGGTCACACATAGAACCAACTCGGTGGTTGGCTCGCCGAGCCAACTCACCGAGTTGGGCTCGAGATGCTCACTCCTCAGATCATCCCATAAAACTAAAAACTCCTTCCCACTTTACTCATCTCTAACCAAGTTTCTATTGAACATTCTTGCGAGATCTATGCTTGGATCTTTGTTACAACTCGTGAAATCTTCCTCCATGGACTCGGTTGCTTCAAGGCTCGTCAAATAGAGCCAACTCACCTTGCCGATGCATGATCCACCGAGACACATGAAATCACTCTTTACATGAACTTTAAAACTCTTCTATCATTCGACTCATCTACCAATTGAGTCATCTGTTTCTTCCATTGGGGTTGGCCTCCCAGTACTTGGATATGCACGTGAATTATCGAGCCATGCAGAGCTCAGTCTCCTTTTCAATGTCTCAGCCTTTGTCGAGTTAATCTCAACCAAACTCGAGCACACAAGTGGTGATTTCATCACGTACATGGTTCTCCTTATGAACGAGCTCAGATCCTTCACTTCCCATTGTATGCGTGAATGTCAACGTGACCCTTTTTCCATATCGAACTTGAATTAACTCCCTCTTGCAATGTGATTTCAACTTAGGGAAGGAATCACCCTTTTCATCTCTTAGCTTGACATATGAGCTATTTCTAGGGCCCGACTAAGTTCCATACTCCAACGTTGAGTCGAGCTCATAGGATTTTCATGGTTCACTTTGCATGGCATGTTTGCAATTCGTATTGACCGAGCCAACGTTTTGAGCCCCGAGTTTCCATTCTATTGACAACCGAGCTACCGAGTTGTTCCTACTTTGCATCGAGCTCCTTTGCATTTAGCGCTCTCACTTGTATTGAAAGTTAGGCTCCATCTTTAATGCATGGAATCATCACCGAGCCACCCTCCATTACATCACCTTGCATCGAGCCACATTACTAACCATCACCGACTACCGAGCTTCCCTCCGTCATATTTCTTATCTCTTGTTTCACATATTAAGTTGAGTTCTATCTTCACATGTTAATCCCCACACTAAGTTGATATTGAGAAAGATTTGTATGTTCACTAAGCTATGTGCCTTGTATTGACTCTCCTCAAACTTGATGCTGAGACACCTATTTTAGGCTTCACCATAGTTTTTCCAAGATCTCCTATGCATTGCGACAAGTTTTTCATCCATACGAACGTCGGTTTCCTCCCAAAATGCTCCTCATTCGGATGAAAAACTTACCTTGTATTCTCCAAGCTCCCATCCCCTAGAATGTCTATCTCTTTTGTAATTTCAAGCTCCTTCCTATTAATGAATCACCAAGCTCTGCCTTATATGCATCAACATTAGGAAACTCCTTCTATGATATTGTGCATCGCTTGATTTGATGAGCCTAGAAGTTGATAATTTTACCAATGTCGACCCATTTACCGTTACTTTAATTCCCTTAACAACTCACATAATGACTTGGACCACTCCTTGCTGTGAGGAATTCTCATGACATGGATTGCCATCGTATTCTCCCCACTTGGTGAATTACCCATGGATCTTCACGTTTGGCATAACAAAACTTAGGACCTGAAGACCATCTAGTCATCCATCGACACGGTTGTATGGCTTATATTTCCTGAAGTCTCCACATTCTTGGAAAATTACATATTACAAACCCAATGTGGAATCTCTGACCCGACTTGTCAATGTATTGGCAAAAAGAAAAAACTCTCCCCTAAACTTGAAGGTTCGTGCCTAACCTAAAACACACATCACAACAATACGTCCCACAAATATCCTAAACCGAGATTCCTCTTCAATCAACTTATGTAACTATATTGAGCTCAATCATGAGATACTCCTTGGCTTAGAAACAAGTTGCTCTTTGTGGTCCTTGCGGTGTTGCGACCGAGTTTGAACTCTTCTTGTCCCTCGAGATCGGCTTGATTTCCCCTTTGAAATCTTATAATAAATAACTCACCTAACCGATCTATTACCATGCATTGATTCATGCATGAGCTCGCTTTGGATCATTTTCCCTACTCAGTTGACCACATTTTTACATGATTCGATACACCAACATCCTCACATCAACATCAACGAGCTCTCAAGAGAAATCTGAACTTTTCACTCATCGGTTGCATCAACTAAGCCATCATCCAAACCCGACTCACCTTCCTTTCATTGAGATCCGTCAACTAGCTCAACTTGTTACAACCGAGTACCTCCATGAGTTAGAACTAAGTTGGGACCCGAGTTGAGAAAGTTTTGAGATCCCATTCGAGTTCCAAAATGACCGACTCGCTCGAGCTTCTCCTAGTCTCCCTTAGTTTGAACCTCTAAGTTATGTCATTTATTTTGCTAATGATCTTGATCCCCTTGCATCGAACCATTGTGACTAACTCACTACACAAATTGAGCCCTCTTTGAGCTAGAACTAAGTTGGCACTGGGATACACATTGAGTTGGCACTAAGTTGAGCTTGAGTTGGGCTACGTTAGCTCAATTTTCAATTTATTAATTATTTTAATCATGGTATCTCCATGATGACCGGAATTGGGTCAAGACCCCTGAGACCAATGTCATAATTTGATTTTAATAGGACCCCGTTGTCTAATTTTGTCATGTGTGCAAAATTGGATAACATTTTTGGTGACCTCTCGGGGATGATTTCCTGCTAAGCATGATTCTAGTATCCTTAAGTCATCCATTGGGCATGGAGTCAATGTTGGAATCTTGAAAGTAATTTGATATTCTATGATACATCCTGAATCCCTTGAGAAAATATGATCTTGGACCTCCATGGAATGCTAGATGTGATGTATAGTAAATATGTTGAATGTTTAGCATCATGAACACTGCAGAATTTTGAATGAAGCAGATGTATGAAACTCTTATGGAAAATTTGAACCTTCCTCTCCTTGAAAACTCCAATGATGAAACAATGTGCAAAACAACACAAAACACAACAAAAAGGAAAGCAAAAACAACACACAACAATGTGCATAAGCACTTGGAGGAAAACACCTAACTAAACTGTACAAGGGGTGGAATGATCTCAAAATAAAGCTTTGAGATGTATCCCATTCACATGAATGGGAAGTTCTTCTCCATTGAGCCTATATAGATTAAATGAATTCGTCTCTTTACAACTTGTGATGATGTATGGCCCGCTTTAGAGAGCGTCAAACTTGGCATGCTTGTCTAGTTTAGATCTATCTTCATCCCATTTAAGAACTAAATCTCCCTCTTGAAAATGCCTACCAGGTCCTTTCTTGTCAAAATATTTCTTAACTTGAGCCTGATGTTGCTCCAAAGTCTTCATAGCCTTGTTTCATACTTCTTCCAACTCCATGAGTTCAAAAAACCTGACTGTCAGAGGATCACTCTCCATAACTTCAAGCTGATGAGATAACTCCAAAGAAGGTAACTCCAAGGAGAGAGGAATTTTTTTCCCTTCTATATACAAGAATGAAAGGATAATTCCCGATGGCCCTTTTAGGTGTGATTCGATCTACCCATAAGGTAGTCTTAAGTTGTGTATGCCAAGTCCTCCTATTAGTCTCCATTGTGTGCTTGATAATCCTTGTGAGGTTCTTGTTGCTAAACTCATCCAATTCATTTCCTTACGGATAGTAATTGGATGAAGTCTTGAGGTAGACCCCATTTTTAACATCCCATTCACTTAGCTTTAGACCAAGAAAAACCATTGTGTTGTCTAAAACGACTTGTAAATGGAACATCAAACCTTGTCATTATACCTTCCAAGAAATCAAGAATTTCCTTCTCATTTCTCTCTTTCAATGCTACCACCTCTTTCCATCAAGTAAAATAGTCCATTGCAGTAAGGACCCATTTATGTCCATCACTGGATAGAGGTATAATCATTTCGATGAAATCGACCCCCATTAAACAAAGGGTTGATCCACTTGAATTGGATGCAGGCGGAAGAGATGCCAACTTCTCGTTTACCGGTGAAAATGGAAAATTCCTTACACTTCCTTACTTAGAGATGTGAATCTTTGAACAAATCCAACCAATAGTAGCCGGCTCACATGATCTTGGTAGCAATTGTTCGTGTAGAATAATGTCCTCTAGATAGGCCATTGTGAAACTCTTCTAGTATCTTACTTACCTGCTTTCGATCCCATGCACCAAGGAGAATTCCATTTAATTCCTTTTGAAAGAGAACATTATCCACTAGAACATATGGAATAGACTCGAAGATGGAAGGTATGTCTCTTATTTCTGTCCATGTTTATAGGATATACTTTTGAGAAAAGGAAACTCTTCATTTTAGATAACCAATCAACTTGATCATCACCTTCATCAGTGTTTAGGAGCATCGCATCCTCATCACCTTTTGATTCCATGTCTACAGCAAGTTGTTGACACAAACCTTTACCTCTGACAAGTTTGGTAACTTTTATATGTATGTCATACTCCATCACCTTCGTGATCCATCCAGCATGATTTTTGTTCATCTCTCTATTCAAAAAAATCCTTGACACCTAAATGAGACACTATCGATGAATTATGTTGTTAAACAACATGTGCTTGAATTTCTTCAAAGCTCAAATAACCGCAAAGACTTGTTTTTCAAAAAATGAATATTTGAGCTCATATTCTTTGAGGGATTGACTGAAGAAAGTAATTGGTTGATCCATCAAATCATCATTTTGTTGGGTGAGGATACCTGAAATGCTCTCTTGACCTACAAAAGCATAAAGGATAAAGTCTTTATCAAAGCTAGGGTTCACTAGCATGGGAGCTTGAGAAATGGTAGTTTTGATTGCTTTAAAGCCATTCCTTCCTTCCTTCATCCATGAGAATGGCATATTTTTCTTCAACATGGTTTTTAGTGGCTCATCCAATGTCACGAATTGAGGGATGAATATTTACATGAAATTTATGGTTCCCAGAAAAACTATGGAGAACCTTCTTGTGACTTGGGAGAGATAAGGAAATAATTGAGCAAATCCTGGATGGATTGATTAATAGTCCTTCCAATGAAACAACATGCCCCAAAAAATTTCCCTTGTACACTGCAAAAATACATTTCTTGGGATTAAGTGAAACCCCAAATTCCCTACACCTTCGGAATTTTTTTAGATGCGTGATGTGGTATTCTGCATGCTTATAATATAAAGTTATATCATCAAGGTAAACCAAGATGATATCATTGATTAGTCCCTTAAATTCCATGTCTATGGCTCTTTGGAAAGTAACCCTGGCATTGGACAATTTGAATGGCATTTTTTTGTAAGTATACGTGCCCCACTTTGGTAATGATATCCATTTTGAATTGATCGATTCTTGGACCAGAAGTTGATTCTAATCTGAATATCCATCGAGAAAAGAAAATATTTGGGCTCTACCACCATTTGAAGAATTTTTTCCATTGATGGAAGTGGATAATGGTCTTTTAATGAGGCATGGTTCAAATCCCTAAAGTCCACACAAACCAAATATATCCATTCTTCTTCTTTATAGGGACCAAATTGGTTACCCAAGAGGAATTCTTGATAGGAAAAATTATAGAGGCCTCTATGAGTTTGATTAGCTCCTTTCTCATTAGTGCCTCAATTTTGGGGTTATTCGGCCTCTGCTTTCGATGAACTCGTCGGATGTCACCAATCCAAAGACTATGATAATTCTCCACCGGGAACTCCTCGTGCTATGATTATTTACTAATGCATGCCTTTAGTTTGGTGGATGTAATATGGAAACACAACAACAAACATAACACAAGAATACCATAGACTATGATACGAAGGAATGATGAAAAATCTGAAATATAAGTGTAAATTATAATATCAACATGAAATTGTTACAATCTCACCCATGAGGTACTTCAAGTGTTACTGACTTCACTTTCCTTCCAACAATAACTATGGGAGAAACTTCACAATGGATTCTTTAACATGCCTTCTAAATGATGGCTTCCTTTACACACTTACTCATACAATATTTCTCACTACTTCCCTCTATGCTAAATGAGGGGGGTGGCCTCTCTATTTATAGAACTTCTAGGCTTATCCATCTTATCTCTAAGATAGGATAAGAAATCTACTCTGACGAATCATATTCCATACCTTAACTCTTATATGTACATGTAAGCTTATCTTTTAAGATAAGATAAACCTTATCATTTCACATGGGTTCCACATTTTTAGAATTTTTACAAATAAAATACACAAAATATTTATGACCTCACTCCTTGTCCTTATTACCAATATAATATTTCTAATTCCTAATCATGTAGACCCTACTTCTCTACTTACCCTAACTTTGACATTTTAACATTACCGGACCACTTACAACAAATATTTACTTTTTACCACAACATTCCTATTGTACTTTTGACTATTACCATACTATACATTATTGGCGGTGTCGTACCGACAACGCCGTTATTTTCTATTGACGCTACTATTAATTATACTTAACAACATCCTATTCCTAATACATACATTAATGAAATAGAAATTATGGAGGAAAATTTTAGTGTCGACATCTTCCCCCTTCCTAGATTCTACTCCTCCTTGGAGTAGACTATTCCGGTGCTTGGAAAATCTTTAACTTGTCGTGGTTGACCCATTTCGTAATGGGAGTGCCATCCAATTCCTCTAGTCGGTATGTACTATTTTCATGCACAGCTACTATTTTGTAGGGCCCCATCCATTTTGGAAGAAATTTTCTCTGTCTTCTTCTTTTGCATCTGGTATCATATACTAGAACCAAGTCATTCACATGAAATGGAGACCAACGGATCTTTTGATCAAAGTATTCCTTCTGCTTCATTTTATTCTTATAGCTTGTATCCTTCGCTATTTCCCTCATTTCCTCTAGCAAATGAAGATGTACCAACCTTTCTTTTACTGAATCACTTTCATCCATCCTTTCATTTTTCATAACTCTCATAGTGGGAATATCAAACTTGATAGGAAGAACTAGATCAATGCCAAAAGCCAACTAAAATGGGAAGTATCATGTTGTTGATTTTGATGTTGACCTATATGCCCAAAGTGCTACATGAATCCTTTTATCCCACTTATGTACCTGCAGGCTGCATCTTTTTTATAATTTAACACAACACAAAATTTGTTCGTTCCACCTCGTCCATTTGTGCTTGGCTTGTATGTCATCATGCCTTCTTGTGCTTAATAAAAACTTATTGACTAGGGCTTCTACTACCTCATTAATGAAGTGGCTTCCTTGATCTGTTACAATTTCTAATGGACAACCAAATCTAGTGACAATGCATTCATATATGAACCTTACCACTTCATCCATGGAAGTTGTTTTCAATGGCCTAGCTTCAACCCATTTGCTTAAATAATCTGTGGTAAATACAATATAATTATTTTGGCATAGGGTATTTAGAAGTGGACCTACAATGTCTATTCCCCACTTTTCAAAGGGACCAAGTGGAAGAATAGGTTATAATTGAGTTGATGAAGTCTTACGGTTACCAAGTGTTTGACAAATATCACATGTCTTACAATAATTATAACAATCTCTAAAAAGAGTGGGCCAAAGTGATAACTTGCATCCAAGATCCTTCTTATTTTAAGTTGTCTAAAGAAGTGTCCTCCACATGTACCATTATGGAATTCTTCTATCATCTCCTTCCCTTGATCATGTCCAACTACCCTCTCAGTACTATCCATTAGGTCCTATTCAAATAATACTCCATCTAGAATAGAATATGTACGACTAGCTTGAGTAATCTTCCTCCTAGTCTTTGCATTGACACCATCAGAAACTTGAATTCATTCAAATAATTCCAAATATCTATATATTCATTAGGGATTGTGTCAAGGGATAACAATGCTACATCCGGGAAATCATCATATCACAAGATGAACCTAAACCATCATAGGCTCGAGAGAGTGCATCTGCATTGACATGCTTCTTTCTTGGCTTATCTATAATATCAAATTCAAATTCTTGTAGCAAAATTATCCATCTTGCTATCCTCCCCGATGAGTTAGGATTATTTACAATATATTTTAGAGCCTCGATGATCTCATTATAACTATAAATTTCTTCCTAGCAAGAAATTTCTAAACTTCTTTACAACAAAAATGATAGCTAGAGCCTCTTTTTTGAGCTTCTGATATAATTTACCTCAAAGATCGCTCATTTGTCTCGCTCTCCCAAAGTAAATTGGATGATCATTCCCATTTTCATCCTTTTGGCTCAGAGTACTTCCTAGTGCTGCATCTGAGGCATCAGTATACAAAATGAATGGCTTGCTCTAATCTAGATTCTTTAAAACAGGTGAAGACACCAGGGCTTCCTTCAGTTGTTCAAAAGCTTCATGCACCTTATTTCCTAGTTCATAAGTAACATCCTTCTTCAAGAACTAGGTTAGTGGCTGTGCAATCTTTGAGAAATTCTTGATGAACCTTCTATAGTAACCCATGGCCTAAAAATGATCTCAACTTACTTCTATTCATAGGAAATGGTAACTCTTTGATTTTTGAAACTTTATCGGATCGATACCAATACCATATTTGGATACAAAATGCCCTAACAAAACACCTTTAGAACATCCAAAGACACACTTTGTAGGGTTTAGTAAGGCTTGTGCTTCATCTAACCTTTGAAATGTTGTCTCCATCTAGTGCAGGTGGTCCATCTTACTCCCATAGATGCAAAATTATCCGAAATACTTTGATGAAGTTCCCAATGTAGGGTTCAAACACCCTATTCATCAAGCACTAGGAACATTACCGGAGCATTATATAACCTAAAAGGCATAACTCTATAAGCAAACATTCCCAAGGAGTGGTGAACGTGGTCTTCAGCTGATCTTTCTTTGCTATACAAACTTGGTTGTATCCGCTATATTAATCAACAAAACTATAGCACTCTGGCGCCTACTTCGTCTAAGATCTGATCTGAGAATGGAAGAGGGTAATGATCCTTCTTTGTCACCTTATTGAGCTTCCTATAATCAACACAAATGCGTAGCTTCCCATTCTTTTTTATTGAGATCACAATGGGAGAAACCCATTCTGAATTCTCCACAGAAAATATGAATCCTACATCAAGTGCAACTTATCTATTTCTTCTTTTATAGTCTTGGAAAAATTAGGATTCATTCTATATGGCATTTGCTTTATGGGCTTAGCACCATCTACCAGCTCAATAGTGTTCTACCTAACTTACTTGAGGGAGTTCCTTGTAATCAAAAGTGAATAGGTGTATGTACCTTTGAAAGATTGGAAATAGGATTCCTTCTGACTCTCCATCACAACATCACTAATCTTTATTTGTTGGAGACGATCAATAATTTCTTCTTCAAATAATCTTATGGGTTCATGAGTCAGTGTGACTAGAAGGATATCCATGACCGAAACATCAACCTCACTTTCTTCATATTCTGTGTCCACTTCACTAGTACTAGAGTAATAAGAGGATGTCCAATCATCAGTTTCATCACTTGAATCCATAGGTTTTGCCTTATGATGTCGAGGGATCACATTTATCTTAACCCTCTCTCTGCCACTTCTAAGTGTCATGAAGCCTTCATTCTAGTAGTTTCTTGCATGAAGTCTCCTTAGCCAACAAAGTACCATTTTTCATCACCGAAAGTCTACCACACATATAACACCCATAAGTGATATTGCCACATTTGAAACTACACCTTCTGGTTTAGTTTTTCCCTTATTTAATGACCTTTACATAAGTGTTGAGGGGTGATCAATTTTTAAACCCAACATATTCATTACAAACTCGGTCATTACATTAACTGCAACACCTCCATCAACTAAGACATCATGAATTAAAATACCATTACATAATACCTCAGCTTGTGGAGCGTAGGGATCCACCTCTGCCTCCAAAATAGGGACCTCAACCTCCTTCCTTTATCGAGCATTGAGTCCACTTCGCAGCTCCCGCCTCTTCTTAGAAGACAGCCAAGAGTTTACCATATGTAATATTTGTAGGCCTTTTGGACAGATCTTCTAAGATGGAGTATGGTCCTTGTCCCTGTGAAATCAAAAAATCTTGCACACCCAACTTTCTTCTCCTATGTTTCTTACTAGTTTCTCCTTTCATCTTCTTAGGATCATTTCCATCTTGGTTATCTTTTTCTTTCTTTCTTTTTGTTACAAACACATCTACTTCATTATTTATGCTCTTATCTACTACATCAAAAGAATTCACAGTGATTTTCCTTTAGCATTATCTCTTGTACTAGATGTAGAAGCTCTATCTAGAAAATTATACTTATAATGACCCTTTTTATGACAACCATAACATAAAACTTCAGAAATATTTCTTTTAGGACCTCTATCTCCTCCCCGAGAACTAAATTCCTTTCCTCAAGAAGATTAATAGTTAATCGACCCATATTCTTGAGCAGATCTTCATACTCAGTAGATGTACTAGGGAAAATATTTGTGCTCACCGATAGTGGTTGTGGATTCTAGACCAAAGGTGTTGGTGTAGGCTCTACCTTAGCAGTAATTTCTTTGGGCTCCTCTTCCATGCTTTCTTCTTGCCTTCTTGCAATCTCCTTTACTTGTTCAATGGTAGTGTTTGGGTGGTCATAATTCACTCATTATCTCGATCTCTCGGCTTCATCCCAAGAATGAAATGCTTACAGAGGAGATTATCCATGCCATTCATCAACCCATCTGCTAATCCTTCCTTCCAGATCTGGGCATCGAGCTTCCTCCTTAGCTCTAGAACACGAGCATGATAATCCCTTATCTTCTCCTTCTCTCCTTGGGATAGATTTGTGATATCGATCATGAGATCTGCATATTTCTGTTACTCACCAAATTCTTCAAGAAAAATTTTAGTTAATAAAACCCATGAATTTTTCACATTATCACCTAGTGTTTCAAACCACCTAAGGTCTAAACCATCCAAAAAGGTAGGAAAAAATTCAGTCCATTGTTCCCTTCTTATGAGGCCATTACAAATGCAAGATCGTTTAAACTCTTAAATGAAAGAGGAACCATCTTCATTAGATTGGGCTGAAAAAACTAGGAATCTTCCCCATTTTCAAAAGTAACCACAGTGAAATACCAACCCACAAGTACAATCAACAAGACTTATGTGCACAAATAATTAGAATCACTATAATAGAAAGTTACTTTACACCTTTCTATAGTAAAATAGAAATGACTACGGTAAACTATGGTAAAACTTGACTTACACTCTGGTAAAAAGTGGTAATGACTTTACTGTGGTAAACACTATTCACGATAAAAAGTGAAGTCTTTGCAAAGAAATACTATTCACGGTAAAAAGTGACTTTACCATGGTAACTACTATGCACAGTAAAAACAAGGTTACCCTCCAAATGTTTTCTGACTAAGTGGGAATATCTCTCTAGAAAATCCACCAACGAAGAATGGTCCCGGCAATGGAACCAAAATGTCATCACTAATCCGGCATTATGATAATTCTCCACTGGGAACTCCTCATGCTATGATTATTTACTAATGCACACCTTTAGTTTGGTGGATGTAATCTAGAAAGACAACAACAAACATAACACAAGAATACCATAGACTATGATACGAAGGAATGATGACAAATCTGAAATATAAATATAAATTATAATATCAACACGAAATTTTTACAATCTCACCCATGAGGTACTTCAAGTGTTACTGACTTCACTTGCCTTCCAACAATAACTATGGGAGAAACTTCACAATGGATTCTTTAACATGCCTTCTAAATGATGACTTCCTTTACACACTTACTCATACAATATTTCTCACTACTACCCTCTATGCTAAATGAGGGGGTGACCTCTCTATTTATAGAACTTCCAGTGCTTATCCATATTATATCTAATATAGGATAAGAAACCTACTCTGACAAATCATATTCCATATCTTAACTCTTAACTCGTACATATAAGCTTATCTTTTAAGATAAGATAAACCTTATCATTTCACATGGGTTCCACATTTTTAGACTTTTTACAAATAAAATACACAAAATATTTATGACCTCACTCCTTGTCCTTATTACCAATATAATATTTCTAATTCCTAATCATGTAGACCCTACTTCTCTACTTACCCTAACTTTGACATTTTAACATTACCGGACCACTTATGACAAATATTTACTTTTTACCACAACATTCCTATTGTACTTTTGACTATTACCATACTATACATTATTGGCGATTAATAAATCGCATCGACATCATTGTTATCTTCTATCGAACACTACTACTAATTATACTTAACAACATCCTATTCCTAATACATTTAATGAAATAGAAATTACGGAGGAAAATTTTCATGTCGATAGAATCGGCTTGGCATTAGGATCTAGTTCGATGGTATGTTGTGCTAGACCTAAATCAAAACCATGCAGGTCTTCGTAGCTCCACGCAAAGATGGCATGATACTCTTGACAAAGTCTGATGAAAGCTTCTTTCTCTTTTGAAGTACATACTTTACCAATCTTTAGAACCTTTTTCATTTGCTACCTCGACTTCCTCAAAATATTCTTCTTTGACCACCATGTTCAGCTTTTGTCTTTTGGCTTGATCATTTGAATTGAAGATGGATTCTAGAGTAACTAAACCTTTTGGTAGCTTGTTTCTTTTCAATTGTATGATTTGATCACCATATGATTCTTACAATGTATCTTGATTTTTGTAGTAAAATCCACCTCTTCTTGTAGGAAAAGGACAATTTGTTTGTCACTATCGAACACTTACTAGCTACTCACATTATCAGGGACTGTTGGTCGAACCACAATTTTATAAATTGTTGCGCTTCTTTCATGATATCAATAGGTATGTCATATTGCGATCCAATTGTAGAAAACATATTAGCATCTTGGTTTTTATTTATAGGAATTGCATAGATCCCAAAATCTTTGAAATATTCAATCAAATCTTAGATTCGGTTCTTGTATGATCTTAAAAGAACATTTTTGGATGCACTACATGTCGTTACTTGATGAAAACTAACTCACGGTCTCCAAAAATAGTCAGGGCTTTGATTCCCTTCTTTTGGGCTAGCTGAATTCCTTGCACAAGGGCCTCATATTCAACAACATTGTTAGTGCAATTGAATTACAACCAGAAAGATGAGACGTACTTATCTTCCTCTAGAGAAATTACATAACAACAACACTAGGTTTATTCTTACTTCTTGATCCATCAAAGAAAAATTGTCACAATCCTTCAGAATTGCTTGGTGTTGTGACGAGTTGTGGTATGATTGTATCTTCTTCATGAATGCAGTATGTACCAATCCCATCTCTTCTAATAATGGTAAACCAAACTCTTCCTCCGACAACACATCAATGTAGGGGTTACACTAATGATCTCCACTTACTTCATCCACACAAGTATTGGGGACTTTTTCAACAAGATTGGTTGGTTTATGATCAGCATATTCTTCTTCTGGATCACCGATGGTATAATTCCCATTTATAGGACTAGTGGTGTAGGCTTCTACATGATTAGGGCAGAAATGTTCCACCCTTATAGTCACTTTGGTTCCATATCGAGTTTTGAGAATCATATGTGACCAATCAAATGGTAGTTAACCATCCATCTTGGTAGTGAAATCTTGTGATAGGCAGATGGCAAAGAGAGGAGGGAGATCAATAACTGATATGTCTTGGGAGAATGAAAAACTCAAGCATGCATGGATGGTAAGTTGAAGTCCTTTGATAACTCCAACAATTTTAACGGTTGTTTCATCTAGCTGAACAACTCCTCTTGTAATTGGAGCATATTGTATACCTACACATTTATAATTTGCTTGGGCATGACCAAGCTACTAGAACAAGAATCAATCATGAAATTATGTACTAGGTGGTTTCCAATGATCAGGGAAATATAAAATGGTGGTGGTTTGTTTGCCTTAGGAATACTTTTCCTTATGGTTGACACAAATCGTAGTAGTTTCTTGCGCCATGAACCGATGATCCTTTGGTTGTACCAAAACTGTTCAAAGACTCTCGCAACAAATTTCTTTGAGAAGGAATTGAGAGTGTGTCCCACATAGTAACACTCAAGTTGGTATTCTTCATTTGTTCTACAATACTGAATGGAATTTCTCCTACTTTGCTTGACACTTCTTTGGGCATTGGGATCCTCCTTTGGAAAATTCTTGTTGGGTACCGTGATGCCTAAAGAACCTTCTTTCCTTGTGGCTTGGCTATCATGTGTTTCTAGACGGTTTATTTCTCACATCTTTATTAACCACCGCTTGTGGCTAAGGCTATGAAAGTGGATGCTTAATCATCTTTGGAAGGTTGAGGATCAATTTCTCTCTTTTTAGAATGATTGTTTTCCGCCACTGATGAGGAATCTGTATTCAACCCATAAAAATATTCTGCTTGCCAATTTAGCAAAGTGGTTTCTTTAGGTACATGTTTGATATGCTATTTCCTGTGCAGATGAATTTTGTGTTGGCTCTGGAGGGGCGGATACACTTTGAACCATAAGGGCTTGGCTCAAAACTCTATTTGGTCAAAGATTTTTATTGTGGGGTTGAGAACAAGGATAACACCATTCATTGTCTTGAACTAGATTATTCTGGACAGTACTATGGCTCTTAATGAGCCAACAACAAGAGGGTTCTAAAATTTCAAAGCCCTAATATTTGTAGCTTGACTTATGCTTTGATTTTGAGGCTGATTGTTTTCTTGAAAAGGAGTACAATTAGCTTGATACTACTGATTTTGTGGTTGATATAGATGATTATATTGAAATATTTTCCTCTTGAGTGCAATGAGCTTGTTCCCAAATACTTGCAAAGGGGTGACTTGACTTTAAATAGATCATTTGAAGAGGTAGGGGTATATTGAATCAGTTGCTTGGAAGCTTCTGAATAGGAGCAATGGTAGGATGATTGTTCGTAAGATCCGGAGACAACAAAATTGGTGGTCATGGAGCTATCTTTCCATCTTGAATCAAATAATTTTCTACTCTTATGGAAAAGTCGCAGGCATCGGATAGTTTAGTCCCTCCCATGGAATGGATCATAACTAATACATCACTTGTCGAGGCTCACAAATAGTACAAGAATGCATTATTTGAAGAAGGCTTTATGAGTGCCAGAATCCTATTCTAGGTCCCGTGGAATCGGAAGTTGAAATCACTCATGTATTCTTAGAGAGCTCTAATTATGTTAGTGAGTTGTTCCAAGAGTGATAGGTGATCACTCTTGTCTTCAAATTATTTACAGAGATTTTCTCCTAACTCGTCCCAAGTGGCTATAGTACCAACACTTAACCCTCGAAACCATTGAAGTGTTTTTCCTTTGAAAGAGGTAGCAAGAATCCTAACCACAACATTGTCCTCCGTGATGTTATGTACTACAAAATGTTGGCTACATCAAGAATATGTTCCACTAGAGTAACGTGAGTTTCCCTATGTAGAAGGGTAAAATTTTGAGTGCCGTAACAGGTATAGGGTCACGTTGAGAAAATAGAAGAGGATTTCTTGCATTGAAAGGGGAAAAACCTGGTTTTCTTGCCATAGAAGAAAGATGTTAATTGTTCCTTGGTGGATGAAACCTTCCATAAGGGGGATTTGAATGACCCCTACGAGGTAAAGCTACAACTGGTGATGTTGAAACACCTCTTCTCCTTCTCTTTAGAGGAGACAAGGATAGTTCAATATGTTGATAATTTGCTTGCTTTGAAGAAGCTCTTGTTTGAATTCTTCACATAAGTTAATGCATTGAGATTTGGAATCTAGAGATATAGAGTCATCAGGTAATTTTATTTTTGCAAGTGAGAAGAGAAGTACCAACTCTATCCCACTAGGTGTGCCAAAAATATTGTCATCAAATCACTACACCCTTCGAATGACCATAATGTGAATAGGATGTTTGGTGTGATTGGGAAACATGGTATCACCTCTCAAGTTGTGAGACTTGGGATTAAGGTGAACCTCCAGAGAAGGCCAACTTCCTCTTCCTAAACTAAGTGTTCTACTACTCCTAGTGCAATAAAGTGATTACCTAGACCTATGCTAAAATTTTCATGGGTTTTAGGGAAAGATATTCACAAGAAATGAAACTATACTAGGGATGGTGATTCACCAAATAAAGGATGTTTCTAGACTCGAAGGGTTTGTTTGAAGAGCATGTGTGCACCACAAGTCAACTTCACCTACTGCAACTTAGAGAGGGTACAAAATACCACAGACTAGGAAGCATGTGTTCCCTTTGTTAAACTCAATTAGATAAAACAATCTATTAGTCTTCCAGTGAAGAAGGATGAACTTGAGAAGGGTGAACAAGCACCACAACTCAACTACATGTAATGCTCCACCACTTGATAAACATAGAACTCCAAGAACCTATAATAGAAACTTGAACTTGCACAATGTACCTGCAAGCATGAGAAAGTCACAAAGAAGTATAAAAGGATGAAAGGACCAAGATTAGTCACAAAACACACACTTTTATTACTTCAACAACATGCATAATACATCATAAATTTAGAAGAGGTAATGGTTTCCATTACAGTCTTGAAAGGAGGCTTGAAATTTCCCTCAACATACAAGAACAACTTGTAGAAGGAGGATTCTTGAAAAAATATACACTTGTCTCAGAATTCTAACTGGTCCAACCTATTAGAATGAGCTTCCAACTTACATTTATAGAAGAAGTTGTGAGAGAGAAGAGGAGAAGTCATAAATTCCTTCCTAAATTGAAGGCACATGATTTTTCATTTATTACAGTTGGTTGAACCACTTGAGAAGGTTCCATCATGTGCCATCAATTTCTTGTTGACCTAATCCTCTCAATTAATTAAAGGAATATTTAAATAAAATAATAAATATTATTAATAAAATATTTAAAATAAAAATATTATTTTAATTAAAAATAATGGTGGAACCCCCATTGATCGCTTAACTTGAATAAAGTGGGGGTCCATGAAAATAGGATTACATGTAGAACCAACTCGGTGGTTGGCTTACAGAGCCAACTCACTGAGTTGGGGTGAGCTGCTCACCTCACGTTTTGAGCTCATCGCATAAAACTCAAAACCCCTTTTCCACTTTACTCATCTAATAACTGAGTTTCTATTGAACATGTTTGTGAGCTTTGTGCATGGATCTTTGTGAAAACGTGCGTGAGCTTCTTCCTCCATGGACTCGATCGCTTCAAGGCTCGTCGAACAGAGCCAAATTTCTTTTACGATGCATGATCCACTAAGACACATGAACTCACTCCTTACATGAAATTTAAAACTCTTCTATCATTCATCTCCCTGCACAATCATTTCATTTGACCAAGTCATCTGTTTCTTCCACTGGGCTTGGCCTCCCAATACTTGGCTACGCATGTGACTCATCAAGCCATGCAGGAGCTCGGTCTTCTTTTCAATGTCTCGGCCTTTGTTAAGTTAATCTCAACCAAAACCAATAACATGAGTGGAGATTTCATCACGTACATATTTATCCTTATGAGTGAGCTCGCACTTTCAATTCCCATTATATACGTGAATGTCAACAAGACCCTTTTCCCATACCAAACTCGAATGAACTCCCTCTTGCAACGTGATTTCAACTTAGGGAAGGAATCACCCTTGTCATCTCATAGCTCGGCCTATGAGCTATTTCTAGGGCCTGACTGAGTTCCATACTCCAACGCCGAGTCGAGCTCATGGGATTTGCATCAATCGCTTCACATGTCACGTTTGGAATTTGTATTGACTAAGCCAACATTTTAAGCCCCGAGTTGCCATTCTATTAACGACCGAGCTACCGATTTTCTCCTACTTTACATCGAGCTCCTTTACATTAAGCACTCTCACTTATATTGAAATTCAGGATCCATATTTAATGCACGAACTCACCATCGAGTCACCCTCTGTTGGATCACCTCACATCGAGGTGAGTTACTCAAGACGCCTAACTCCGAGCTTCCCTCCATCTTATTACTTTTCTCTTACTCCATGATCGAGCCAGATCCATCTTCATGCGCCAAACCCCCCCATGTTGTGTCGATAGTGAGTGAGATTTCTACGTTCACTAAGCTATGTGCCTTACATTGACTCTCCTCAAACTTGATGATGAGATGTCTATTCTAGGCTTCACCATGGTTTTTCCAATATCTCCTACGTATTGCAATGAGTTTTTCATCCATATGAATGTCAGGTTCCTCCTGAAATGCTCCTCATCCAGTTGACCAACTTACCTTGCATTCTCCAAGCTCCCATTCCTTGGAATGTCTAGCTCTTATATAATGTTGAGCTCCTTCCTCTGAATGCATCACCAAGCTCTACCTTATGCATCAACATTGGGAAACTCCTCTGTGATATTGTGCATTGCTCGATCTGATGAACCTAGAACTCAATACTTTTTCCAACGTTGACCCATCTTCAACCGTCATCGTATTTCTCAGTCTCACCATCATCTTCCCCATCGCTTAGAGGATGACTCGCCACCCAGCTTCACAAACAAGTTACTTTAATTCCCATTACGAATCACACAACAACTCAGACTCGTACTCACTCCTCGCTATGTAGAATTATCATGTCGGATTGCCATCATATTCTCCCCACTTGGTGAATTACCCATGTATATCCATGTTTGGCATAACAAAAATTGAGACCTCGAAGACCATCCGCCATCCATCGACACGGTTGTATGGATTATTTTTCATGAAGTTCCCAAATTCTTAGAAAATTGTGTATTAAAATCTGACATGGAATCTTCGACCCGACTTGTCAATGTATTAGCAAAAATAAAAACTCTCCCCCTGAACTTGAAGGTCCAAGCTCGATCTAAACACATCATCGGAAATACTTCCCACAACAAGCCAAAATTGATTTTCTTCTTTAATTAACTCATGGAACTCTATTGAGCTCAATCATGAAATACTCCTTAGCTTGGAAACGAGTTGGTCTTTGTGGTACTTGCAAAGTGTTGTGACCGAGTTTGAACTCTTTTTGTCCCTCGATCTTGGCTTGATTTCCCCTTTGAACTCTTACAATAGAGAACTCGCCTAGCCGAGTTATTACCACACATTGAGTCATGCATGAGCTTGCTTCGCATCATTTTACACACTCAATTGACTCGAGTTTTTAACATGATTCGATACACCGACATGCTTTAGCATCAACATCGACGAGCTCACCAATCCAAATATGAACTTTCAACTCATCAGTTGCATTGACTAAGCCATCGTCCAAACCTGACTCACCTTTCTTTCGTCGAGCTCATTAACTAGCTCAAATTGTTACAACCGAGTACCTCCACAAGTTAGTACTAAGTTGGAACCCGAGTTGAGCAAGTTTCGAGATCCCATTTGAGTTCCAAAATGAATGACTCACTTGAGCTCCTCCTAGTCTCCCTTAGTTTGAACCTCTGAGTTATGTCATTTATTTTTCTAATGATCTTGAGCCCCTGCATTGAACCATTGTGACTCACTCACTACACGAACCGAGCCCTCTTTGAGCTAGCACCAAGTTGGCACTGGGCTACACATCAAGCTAGCACTTGAGTTGAGCCCGAGTTGGGCTAGGTGAGCTCACTTATCAATTTATTAATTATTTTAATCATGTTATCTCCATGATGACCGTAAAGTGGGTCCAGGTCCCTGAGACCAATGTCATAATTTGATCGTAATAGGACCCCGTTGTCCAATTTTTTCATGTGTGCAAAATTAGATAACAATCCCATAAGAAGAACCTTGTTATGGTCATAAAGTTCAATATGATGAAGGCCTACGACAGAGTTAAATGAAGCTTTCGAAGTATTCCTATCAATTTTGTTTCCTTCATATTAGATTCAATTCATCAGGAATTGTTTCTTGACTCCAATGTATCTAGTATTGATAAATAGTGTCCATGTTGGGAACTTTTCTACTTCCCATGGTCTTAGACACGGGACCCGATCTCCTAATTATGTTCATCATAATGGTTGAGATTATTTCAAGGGCGATTCAAAAGGCAATGGATATTAAGGAATTAAAAGGGTTGGAAATATCTTCAAGGATCGTCTCATATCAAATTCCCAATTTGTTAATGACACAACACTCTTTGGAGTCCCAATAGTAGTGGAAGGTAATAAATTCAATGAGATTACTTTCCTATATGAAAAGGTCACAGGACAAAATGTAAGTTCTCCTAAATCGGTGATCTTTTTATAAATGTGGATCCTAGGTTACAAAGAAAGATAACTATCATATTTGGTTTTTCTATTGATACACTTCCCATCTCATATCCGGGGATGCCTCTAATTGGAGGGGCAGATGGTAAGGACCTTTGGAATCCTATTGGCTTCATGGAAAGGAAAACGACTCTCTTTACCTAGAAGGGTGGATTTGATAAGATTGTCTCTTCAGGAGATCCCTACTTATTTCATGTCTCTTTTCAAGTTGTTGGAGAAAGTGGAACAATGTATTGTGAAACTGAAAAGGAATTTCTTGTGATGTGGTTTTAAGGATAGGAATAATTTTAGCTTGGTGGTCTGGGATGATGGACATTGTCCCAAAAAGGAGGCTTAAGCTTCAAGGATTGTAAGCTAATGAATAATTTCCTAGTGGGTAATCTACTATGGAAATTTTATGAAGACACAAATCATCTATGGAGTAGAATATTGGTGGCTAAATACATAGATTCACATGATCCTATGGATATATTATTTCAACATGATCTCCCTTGTGATTTAGGGGTTTGGAATTTCATTAAACTTTATAGAGATTTGGTTTTTCAGTCTGAAATGGATCCCCCATGATGGTAGGAGAGTTGACATGTGGGATGATAATTGGATCCCTATGGGTCACCTTTCTGATGTAGATTTAGTAAATGGGTTTTAATATGAAGCTATATTGAAATGGGGCTCTAAGGTGGTGAAGTATTTTTGAAGGTTAGGTGGATTAAATTGTTGTATTTCTCTCGAGCACTGATCGCATTGAAAATCAAGTACAAGCCTTTTCATTTTTTAGAATTCTCGGTTGCTCCCCATGCTCGATGGCTTTTCAAAAGATTGTTTGATTTGGTTTGGTTTGAGCTTAGGTGTTGTTATGGTTAAAGAATTGTATGCTTTTACCTTTGGAAGGGTAAACTCGTGTGAAGCCTCAAAGTATTTTTGTATGCCTCTATCTGGATCAAGGAAGTCCTTATAAAATCTATTCACTTCCTATGGTTGGTTTCACTTGGTAAGTGCTTAACATATGATAATCTGATAAAAAGAGGTTTCCATGGTCCTAGCTTTTGCTTTTTGTGCGAGGAAGAGGAGTCTGGAAATCATATCTTTATACATTTCTCCTTTTCCCTTCAAGTTTGGTCTTATGTGTGGAATCAATGGAATATCACCTGGGTTCTCCCATCCTCAGTTTTGGATCTTATGTCCCAGTGGAAGAGGAAGGTGAATCACAATGGCCTTAAGCTTCTGTGGAATTCAATTCCATATGTGGTTATTTGGAGCCTTTGGCTCGAAATAAATAGAAGAATTTTTCAAAGCACCAAATTGTCTATTTGTCAAGTATGGAATCAAATTAAAATCCTCCTTTCTGAGTTGGTGGGATCATGGAGCTTAGATTTGGATTGCAATAATAGTGATAAAATAATTATCTCGTGGGAAGTGGTCGTCCATTCCGTGGAAGTTTGATGCACATGCTCCTGATAAGGGGAGTAAGGAAAAAAGGTGACCACATGGATCCCTCCTCCTGAGGTGTGGATTAAGTTACATTATTACGGAGCATTAAAAGGAAATCCTGGTATTGTAGGTTATGGATGTGTGTTCAGGAAGGCTGGTTGCCAACCTCTTTTGGTGATGGTCTTAGACTATGGTATTTCTTCCAATAACTATGTAGAAGGTATGGCGCTTCTCTTTGGTTTATTGGAAGCTAAGAGAAAAAATTATCTCAGGTATGGATTGAAGGGGACTCTTTGGATATTATTAATATGGTTTCATGGTAGTCCTCCCAAGGCATGAAAATTTAAATCCATTTGCTTGAAAATCAAGTCTATTTTGCATTCCTTTTCTGAAGTAAATTTCTCTCACACCTTAAGAGATGGTAATAAGTTTGTGGATTACTTAGCTAATAGAGGGGTTTTCCTATGGGATAATCATCATTTGGTATCTCTATCTTGGGAATCAGGCTTCCCTAATGATATTCACACTCTTTTAGTAGGAGACACATGAATGGTGTTGGTTGGTGAGCACAAATGATAATAAAGGATGCCTTTTATTCACTCCCCTTCCCAATGTGTTTTGTCGGAGGATGTGAAAGATTTGAGCTATGATTTTAGAGCTTTGGAACAAGTGAGGTTTTTATTGGAGAGAGTGGTGGCAAGAGTATTTAAGAAGGTTTGTTGGGGGTGATGTACATCACTTGAGCATTCATTATTCCATTTTTGTCAGTTTTTCTTCCTAGTTTGATTCATATTGCTCTTCCCAACCTACTTTGCACTTATTTTACTTGGTTAGTATGACATATAAAGAAAGTTAGGTGGAGGGTTCTAGTTAAAAGTACGCAAGCTCAGACCGTGAATCTTTGGGGAGTCCTTTACTAACTAGTTGAGAGGAAGAATTAAGAATGTCACGATGCATAGCTGGCTTGAGTAGGTTCGATCGGTGGTAGAGTGTGTAGATGTAGATGAATAGGAGGTGGTCATCTCGTGACAAGATGAGGAATCTCGTGCTTGACCTAGGCTAATACTGTGGGGAGGTGAAACATCTTTGATGTGGCTCGGGGATTGAGCATGACCAACATAATCTCAAATCTTTCAAGCCAATTAATCCTAAATAATGAGCTGAAAGGATTTGGAGAAAGGTCCAGTGAGCATGCAAGATCACATTCATATAATGTTTCATCGTATCTGTGTACTCTTGTGTGGTCTAGAGGTGATCGATGAGTTTCAGGCATTTGTCTCCCTAAAAGGCCAAAGTGGCTATGCCCATGTGTTGTGTTGATCAATCCCCTCCTCTTTGCAGCCATAGAGTGACTCGAAGGTGGATATTTTGGCCGAGAATCCGTTAGATTCGTGGAATGGAAGTGTGATATTCTATGGTTTCATTTTTTTGTTTCGGATGAGGCTTTTGGTGTGGATGTAATTGTTGGGATTTAGTTTTTTCAGTGGCTATGTAATTGGGGCTTCAAACTTTTAGTAGTATGTAGATATAATATTTTTTTATTTTGAAGAACCATAAAATGCCTTTCACTTCCCTTATGAGAACATAGATGATTGTATATATCATGGACTGGTGAAGGAAGCGTTTTTTGAGGCTAGGGCCTTCTCCCTAGGGATCTTAAGCAAAAAAATCACTATACAACAAACGAACATAAATATTATTTATTGACATGCATTATATATATATATATATATATGGATTCTTTCGTAGCACTATTAGAAATGAAAAGCAAAGGATAACGCAAGCTAGTTTTTTTGAGTCACACACTTATGACAAAAAAAATGTTTAAAATATTAGAATATGGACATACAAGAAGTAAGTGAAGCTCTTAGGGAATTTCAGAAATTGGGAAAAGGATTGTAAAGATCTAAGGTGCATAAAAATCTTAGCAATATGCAACACTTTCATGTGGAGGCTCTCTTACCACTCCCCGTCATCACCAACATGCATGAAATGGATGGACGAGAGAAATTGTTATAGAAAAACAACTATAATATATTCATATAAGGAGATGGTTAAAATCAAAATTCAATATAACAAGTTGAGCACCGAGATATAAGATGACAACAAGTTCAAGGTGGAAATATAGGTTAAGATCGTAGGTGTATAAGGGTGCAAACCTTGATTCATTGCTCCTAACATCCACATTCTTCCTGACCTCAAAGGATTCATAGTCTCTTTCACCACCATGTACATATAGGAAGTTGATGTATGTTTGAATCCCTCATGATTTTTCACTTTCTCACCCCGTCATGTCCAATTCATCCTCATCTCCAACTTATCCTCTTCATTAAGAGACAACAAAATATCAACAAACTCATAGTCAACATTATTGTTAAAGTTATGGATGTCCATATCTTTGAGTCATTGATCTTGTGTGAAGGAAAATTCATTGAGAGATACTCATTTGACTCTCTCACCAACATTCCAAAAAAATCATAACCAAGACCCCAATATTTAATTCTAAACAATGCACGAGCAAAGAAAAAATCAAGAGAAGGCAACATAGTTTTGAACATAGTAGTTAATTCCAAATCCAAGATCTTCATAGGCTACTAATGGTCACGAAAAGAAGAAATTTTTACCTTTCAAAATGTCATTATGAAACATAAATTTGGATTGGTCACCCAAATCAGAAACATGGATGGTTAACCTTCATCCATAAATCAACACAAAAACCGTTATAGCCATAAATCTCCTATTACGTGTCCGATTATGCACATCGATAGTTTTTTACTTTAGATTCTAATGTTATTAAGTCATTATAAAAATTGTGACTTACAAAAATATAAATCTATTAATATTAAAAAAATTTGGCATGTTTAAAATGTTTTTAACATATGAACTGAATTACCAACACAAGTAGGGGTTTGAAATTGGTATAAAATAGTTATCTTGAGATGGAATCATTTATAGGAGAAAATAGGTAAAGGTTCTATCATGCATGAAATGTAGGTGAGGAAAATAAAGTATCTGAAGTTATTCCATCTATTGAGTTGTCTTATCCTCTCTTAGTCTCAACAAAGACTAGTGCATGAATAACACATGGTATATGAATTATTTATACATGACAACATGAGAACCATGCATGTTTCCTTTTTATGGTTGTAAGCTATTGAAATTATTCAGAAAAAAATTAATTGTATGTTTGATTGAGTATTTTTAACTCTCTTTTAGGAATTTCTAGTCTTGCTTTTAAATCTTGTTGAATTGTATAACAATGGATCTCTTTTGGTTGAAAATGTGTATCTAATCATATTTTTTTCTAGTCACATGGGTTTAGTTTTTTAGTCCATGGGTTTATTTATTTTTTGTTCATTGTTTTTCAAACACTTTGATACATAAGGGAGGATGTTATTTGTACTCAAATATCTAGCTAAAGGAAATCCAATTAAATAGGAAATTCGAGAACACTATTTTGTGCATAATCTTGCAATCATCACATTCGATGAGGCCATTGAGACATTTTGTCAATAATTTCATGTGTCATGTGTATGCATCCACATTTTTATACATGTCTATCAAGAATTTTGCAACTATAGAATTTGAAAAAAATCCTTTCCATTATAGTTTATTGTATGTATATACATTTCTCCAAATCTCCCATTTTGGCACACATCGTGAGTATGCTAGAAAAGGTTGTGTAGTTTGGATTAACACCTTTCAATTGCATCTTCTTTAAAGTTTCAAAGGAATTTTCAACATATCAATTTTGAGCATACCATTCCATCATAACAATCCATGAAACCACACATGACTAGGTTGCAATGTTAGTTTAATAAAATTAAATCTAGGATAAGGAAATTTTTTATTAGACTAGATAAAATAGTAAATAAGAAAAATCAAGAAAAGGAAATGTAATCAAGAGTGATATATATGGTTTGTAGAATGAATCAACTTGTATCTGTGAGTCTAAAGTGGTCCTGGACTAGATATTCGTCTGCGGAAGGGTATATTCTAAGTTATATAAGCTTTATATTAGAAACTAGGTCCTACAACTACCTAAGTTAAAAAAGTGTTTGGGAGAGGACACGACCAATTTGGCACTAGTGTCTGATTTAGGTGCTAGTGTCTATAGCAATAATTAGGATCTGATTCTTTCAAGGCCACTTCTTGTTAGTTCCTATTCATTGTAGGTCATATCAAGTTTTCTCTATAATCACCTTGTCGCACCCGCACTATAAAATAAATCCTATCTACATGTACAATACTCAAGTGAATATTACATGAATAAAATATGCATATGATGGAATTGGATTGACCTCATTTTTCACCCCAATTTGATTAACACCAAGTGTTTTAGTACATTTCAGATGCAATGCAATTATAGTGTGTGTGTGATTAAAATAATATCCCTTGACCTAGGATTCCCTAGTGTCAATTACACAAAATGATAACACACTACAACTACTTTGTCCCAATGCAAAATGTGTGTTATTGAATTTAGAATACACTCTCCTATGCAAAGAAGTATGCAGCTTCTAAAATGCAGTCCTTGGTTTAGTAGGTAGAACATATTAGATCCTTGTAATAGTATATTCCTCTTAAATGATTTCCCCTAATGAGGTTAAATAAGACGTGCATATATATAATCTCTTTTCTTAAGTTCCATTGTTAAAAATGAAAGATCGACCAAGAGTGATAAACAAAGATAATGAAAAGGTAACATATAAAAAATCAACAAAAGATAAAAAGTGGACAAAAGCACCCAAAGGGGACAATACCGCTTTGGAGCTCCTATCCCTAATTTGTCTCTAATGGGAAATCCTATACATGGTATTCAAAAAGGTAAGGATTGAAATCAAATCTCAGAAAGATGTTTGATGATATGTAAAATTGTAATTTGTAAGTCGAAAATGAAGAAATAAAGATAAAATAATGTCAAAGAAAAGTAGAAGGGGTTGTTAATGACTAGTTATCTTGTTTACGAATCATGCATATAAATGAATTATTTAGAGGCTATAATTGTGTGATTTAGTGACTACATTTTACCCCACTTTATTTTGGTGAATAAGGATTCAGATAACATAAAGTAGATAAGAAAAGTGTACCTTAGAGAGTTAAATGAAGATTGTGTCCATTAGTGTGTCGAATGAATATTGTTGTGTGTTAAATTGAATAGTACCAAAATGTGTACCATAAAATTCTAAAGGAAGGGTAGGATAAGGATCCTAGGGGTGAAATTTGTGTGCGTGGAGTGGTAGTGATGTGTGTGTAGTTCCTTGGGATGTCATTTTTAAGGGCATCTTTGAGATTTTCTTCATGGTTACTTGTGTGTTTTTCCTTCATTGGGATAGGATAGGACCTAAAAACAAAACAAGTGTATTCAATGTTCTAGGTAAATGCAATTGAAATTTAACTTGGAAAATATGTAAAAATGGAAATACGTATTGGAAAAGCTAAACCAAGGGGTTAGAGTACACCTGAGTGTTGAAAGAGAAAGATATACAAGTTTTATCATATCCATAGACTTGATGTTTAGGCGTTGGTTGGAATTACTTGAAGGATTTAGGTATCCTATTTCCTAACTAGGGATTTGAGTCTCTAGACTCTAAACTTCAGATTTAGGCATCCTGTCACCACTAAGGGAAATTGTATTAGGAGAACGATATATTTTTCCTTAAAAATTAATGCTTTACCAAAGATAAGTGCCACTACAAATGATCACAAACCTAATTTGTAACTTTCCTTGGGTGACACATTGTTCTAGGCATATCATTGTCCTACATATGCCATAAGTGTCATTCCATTATTTATTTCTGCTTTGGTTCATGCTTTGGTTCCTTAGTAAGTAGTTAGTTCCCTGTTAGTAATCGATTTCTATCTAAAGATGCCTATGTAACTGTTGAAAATTAAAAATAATGTAACTATGAAACTCATTGAAACTACTATTTAGTTGCTTTTTCCCTAGGAAAGAGTGCCCATGTGGGACACTAACACCCAATAATCTTTGTCTATTCTAAGTGCTTCTTTTCAAGCTCTAAATTTCGGCCAATTCTATTTTTGGCCATGTTCTATAAAATTTTTGTTCTAATCATCATGTCTGTGTTTCAGAACTACTAGGAGGGTGAAAAGGTTCACTCAATGCTTTCACCCACTCATTTGGGGTGCGTGAGATGAAAAAAAGTGAATGGATCCCAAACAAGAAATCTTAAAATTGATGTGCAAATAAGATATAGGAATCCTACATGGGAAGGTAGATTACACATGGTAATTACCATGGTGTAAGAAAAACAATTGGAAAAATGTATCATACAATTATTAGTGAAAAACAAGTAATGTACACAAAAATAGTAACCATGAAAGAACATATAGGAAAACAACAAATAAGGACACAACAAGTAGTTGATTGCATACATAAGACACCACTTGGGATGTCACAAGATGATCAAATTCGTCAAGGTTTTTGAAAACAAGGAAACAAGAAAACATAAGGCATAACCCACAAACAATAGTAAACAAGACATAAGTAAAGTAGATAACCATGATTGGAAAGATTCCTACAAGGAAAATGCTACACATGAAGCACCCATTAATAGGCTAGGAAAGGTAAATAATATGCCACAATGTAAATTATGACTATATGAATGAAAATGTGAAATATTTGAATGATAGAACCTGATAGTAAATGAGAAAAGGTAGATGCCCCAAGAGCCTCACTGGGACTGGTAATGGATAGGGCCAAGCATAATACATCATGTAATGACTTTTAAGTGACTTGTATTCACCTCAAGGTATTGTTTGAAGGAACATGTGTGTATGGTAAAGCATATTATTAACCATAGCAACATGATAAGAAAACATGCAACATTTAGTAGTATAAGGAAGCAAGAGTACATCCAATCAATATCTAAGAAAACATGTTTTGGATTTTAATTGCAATTATATGAAAGAAAGTGGTGAAAAGGGAGGAATAAGAATGCCCCCAATGGGTGTGTGTGCAAAGTGAGGTCCATGTGAAGAATTCCCTCAACAATTAAGTATGAACCATGAACAAGAGTGTGCCATCGGGTGGTGTGGGGGAGTGAGATGCCCCCAAATGTGAATACCAATGTGATCTATGCAATGAGGATACGAGGTGAGGGCCCACAATCAGCTAATGTAAAAAGATGAACATATGTGAACATGAGGTAAGGACCTAGTGTCATGTGATAGTGCATGTAGTATATATTATGCAGAGTAGGAATGTGTCATGCATGTGGAAAAACTATAATAGGGAGAAAATTGGGAAAGATAAGAGGTACTAGATAATAATGTCAACATATTGAGGAGAAAACCCCATAAAGCCCAAGATTCCAACTGCATGAGTAGGAAGTGTAGAAACAAGAAGAAGGTTCCCATTATGAGAAACTAGAATAGATATAACATTGAACTTGTTGGAAATAATGGAAGGAGTAATTGCAATTATAAGGATCAATATTTTTGACAAAATATGTGTAACATATGTAATGTTAGGAGGCTCATCAATATTAATGTCAAGAAAACACAAGACTCAATATAAACAATATGTGTAATTTGCAAATGTTAGAAGCATTAAAGTTATATATATTATCCCATATGATCATATACATAAATGTTGAAATAGGGGAATTGATTTCCCCCATGGATGCAACAAGATGAGGAGTATCCATAGTAAATGAGTCATGCATAAAATCCTGAAACCGAGAGAATTAGAAATCATTATCAAATTAGCACACTTTCTAACTTGTGATGAGGAAGGTGTGGAAAGTGATGTAACATTGGAATCAATAAGCATATGATCATTATAAGTGCATCGAGAGTGAGACATATTGGGAGGAATATCATGGGTGTTGATAGAAAGTGTATCATGTAAATCAATAGCATTATAGTCCATCACAGGAGAATAATGATGTGTAATATAAGTAGTAACTTCAATATCATGTATGAGATGGATATCACAAGGAGTAACAACAAAATGTGTGGCATCTATTATAGAATTATACATAGAAGAACATATGGCAAGGGCATAGTGTGCTATGGCATGGGTAGAAAGAGATGCATGTATGTAACCAAGGAAAGCCTAAAAGGATATTAAAAGTGAGATTATGAAGCATAACATGAAATATAACATCAATAGTGCAAGAGCCACTTAAATGTTTTCATAGGATATTATAATTGAGATTATGAGGCATAACATGAAATATAACATCAAGAGTGCAAGGTCCACTTAAATATCCTATGAAAGCATTTTCAATCCTTTCACAAATAATGTTTGCCTCACTAGAAAAGATATTAGTAAGGATGTGATCAATAAGTGCAAAACCTATCCCTTTTGGTCAATCCTATCCGAGGTATTTTGAAAATAAAGTTTTGACATCTTGTGTGCATATTTTGGATATCATATTACACTCGGGAAGAAAAAATAGTAGTTTCATGTGGTATTTATTGGTGCTCAATCTAGGCCCTTGGTTTAAGTTGGTATTTTCCTTGACTCTCCAACTATGTAACCATTTTGTGTGCTTCGTGTTGTTACCCTTGATTCAAAATTTCAATCTAAGTGAAGGAGAATTATCAATTTGTAAAAAAACTTGGTCCTTATCGTAATAAAAAAGAAAGGGTTTGGTGGAAATGTTGGAGGACTGAAATGAAATGAAATGAAATATTTTAATGGTGTCTATGAGATGAAGAGTCTATAGGACCAAAAGCTAATATTTTAAGATGAATTCAGACTCTTTTCAATATCATATATTATATTATGAATCTTTATCACAAAACCCACGACCTTTTCAAGCCTTGTTTCTTCAACTAGCACCATAAGAATTCCCAAGGACTGGTTAATGGAATGGTTGATCAAAGTATAAAAGCTTCAGACTTGTAGGTGATCGGGATATGTTTACATATTTCACAAAGGAAAAAAACATGTAGTCAACACTAAATGAAAAATTTAAAATGGAATTAGCCATTTAAGAAAATCTTGGGACATTCAAATGGTTGTCAAATATCTACACCACCAAATAATTCAAATGCCCACAAAGGAGAGGACACATGGAGGGATTTCCATCTAGGTTTCGTGAACTTAAAGTCTCATGAATACACCAAGTTTTATAAGGCTTCGAGTCCACAACAGGGCATACAAAATCATCACAGTCAAATCAACGGTTAACAGTGGGCATGTGTCACCATTCTAGCAGAGAGAAAGAAGATGGGCTCCAACAGACTTCAAGTCCACGAAATAAACTAAGTTTCATAAGGCTTCGAGTCCGGTTGGTATAGCTGGTCAAGGTACTATACGTGGCAAAATTTCTATGAAGACAATGATGAAGTCTCGCCAGATATAGAAGGTACGCCAGAAGTCCTACTACAACTAATGAAAGGAAAAAATGAAAGCAAGAGATCCTAACACTGTTAAATCACAAAGGTCCTTATAAATAAAAGTAAATTGTGAAGTAGTGTGAAACTTTCTGATTGGTTTATGCTTCGCACTCTGACAAGGCTAACAATGCAAAGGTGCATGAAGCTTTCTCATTGGTTTATGTTTCAGACTCTAATAAGATTTTTGTAAATGAAATTGAATTGCGATGTAACCATGGAGCTTCCTTATTGGATCATGTTTTGCATCTATTAGTTAAGGTTGTCCAATAAGCTGACATTGCGAGGAGCATGGATATTTCTCATTATCTCACGTTTTTTTGGGGTTCATCAATGCTATCAAACATTCTGACAGTGGGAGTAGCGTAGAGCTTTCTCATTGGCTCATGTTTGACGAAAATCAATAAAGTAAGAGAACAATCTGAGAAGGTGAAGGAACATGGCATTTTCTTATTGGCTCGCATTTCGTAATGGAACATACTTGTGTGAAATCCACATAACATAGAAAATCAAAGGGAAGTATACACATAGAGAAAGGAAATTCCTGAAGATAATCAAATGCTTTCACCCGCCACTCTTATTTATCCCAATATGCAAAAATTCAAATGGCCATAACTTTCACTCAAGCTCTAAATCATGCAAAATTGGTCTCATTGGAAAGGTCTCCTCAAGCCCTTCAATTTAGCATCATTTGATTTAGAAATTAATGGCATTTAGTGGTATAAAAGAGAAAAAAATGGACACAAGTGAACCTGACAATATCAACTAACTATTTTGCACATGTGGCAATAAAGGCATGGAATCGATCCCAAAATACTAATAGAAAATTAGATATTTTCAATTAGAAAAAGTACATTCCCACTTTGATTAAATATATTTCTTTATGAACAAGGAGGAGATTCACTTGCTATTTTTTTAGGGAACGACGGGGGGAATTGAATTGTAAGAACTTACCAAAAATTTATAAATATGGGGGCTCGTCCTCATATCATGGGCATTAAATTTTTCTATTTTTTGAAAAGGTCGAAGAGATATAATTGTAATACTACATGTTTCTTTTGTGAAATGCATATGGATTTCGATTTCGAAACTTTTGTGTCATGGCAAATTGTAATGTATAGCCATTGAAAAACTTTGAGAGAATTTGCTTGATGTTCCCTTGTTAAGAAATTCAAGATCTGAATGAAATATGTCCTCTTGTGAGTTGAATTCCTATATTTTGGGTTCTGTATGTTGAATTGTTGATTAATGAGTTATATTTTTGCTGCAATTTTGTGTTCATTGCTTCTCTTTTTCATACACTAGATTAGTCCTTAATGGTTATGCTTTGGTCATTAATTCAATATTGTATTGTGAGCATTTACTCTGCAATATTGGACATAATTCTAAAATCCTTACTATAACCATTTTGTTGAAGTGATTTTTGTTAGCCTTTGAGTGTATCTTGGGCATACAAGAATAGAAATAGTAAATACTTTATTATAATGCTTGCATGATATTTTTACTGAGTATTTTAGATATTGTGTCAAAAATTTACATATGTTGAGTATCAATAAGTGCAAATCTTCTTTTAGAGAAATTCTCACTACTTAATCAAGTTTTTTGTACTTTCCAGAATAATCAGGTGCTCTCTAATAAGTGTTAAATTTTTTGATACAAGGAATTTGTATTCATATAAATCCCCCTTTTGAAGTTAAAACTACCATAAATTAACCCACCCCATAATAACTTCCATTTGTTTCTTTTCTTCTCTGTTTCTAAATATCATTGAAAGTTCCCTTTAGCTTTTAAAAATAGATTGCAAAAAAACCAAAATTTACTCTCTACAATAACTTGTTTCGATAAGGTAAGCATATACGAAATTTTTTATGACAACTCGTGAGATTTAAGTGTTGTATTCATAGTGATGTTTATCTCAAATTGATCCATTATTTTACATATCAAGGGGAATAAAGGTTGTATCTTCCCCTTTGCATTCAAGTTACCCCGCGGGTCCCCTCACCCTAGTTCAAGGCTAGACCAAAAGTAGTAGAATGAGGCCATCCCCTTTGTATGTACCCCTCAATCACCTCAAATCTTGATCCCAAGGAAATTTTTATACCCCTACCCAGCTACAAAATTGTCACCTCATATCACCCGGTCTACCACCATCCAAGCATCCCCTTCCTAAAGAATTGTTGTCAGGACACCAGGGGTGTAGAATTGAGGACCAACAATCTCAAAGTTCAAAACCTATTTTCTTAAGCTAGAAAATTCCTTGTTTAACTTTAGACAAGTTGTGCATGTTTTTTCTAAATGATAGTTTTCAACTTTATTTTTAGACACCTAGCAAGTTCAAAAAAAATCCATCTTGTTCCTTCTAATTTCACACCCATATCAATCCATAAACATGCAAAAATATAAATGGAATTATCCTCTTGTCAAATTCTATATTTGACATGTGCCTTAATCGATTCTATCTCTCAATCCTGTTACTACACTTTTAGATATGAATGTTAATTGTGGTTTTAATAATATGAATGTGAATATTTTTTAGATTATAATTTGGATATAAACTCTAGAATAATGCGGTTTCCAATCCAAATTAGGTAAAATAATTTATTAATCTTACAAACTCTTTCATCCAATTATTTTGATCTTATGTTCTTTGTTTTACCGTTTGTCATTGTATTACTTTGTATGTCTTTATGGTTGATAAATTCTAAAAGCATGGATTCCTTAGGTGTCCCTATTTCCAAACACCCTCTTGATAACATCAACATGGAAAAACTCATCAAACCTTGTTAAGGGAAGTTAGTCAAAATGATATCATTTGGAATACTAATGTACATGAGTTTTCTCCCTTGATGACCACAAGTTTTTAAAATTCCTCAAACTCGCCTCAAACACATTGATGCATTAAATTATTCATGGCTAGATATGAAAGGAAGATGAGAACCGCATCCATTATGACAATAACTAGTATCATGGAACCTAATGTCCCCCTAATTTTTAATTCCCATTCTAACGCATATTATGACTAAACCACCTTTTGTACATATAAATGGGCTATTACATATCCTTTCTTCTACACATTACCTAGAGCAAAGCAATCTTGGTCTATAAACTAAGATGTTGTAATTGGAGTAAGGCATGTCTAGATTATCTTATGCCATGTATTCACATTTTTCACTTCCCAATCCATTAGCGCTAAAGGTTGCATATTATCCATTTATATAGTTTTTCACTCCTAAAATTATAATTTATAAATTTAAAGGGGATCTCAAACACCGTTGTCATGTATATTCCACACCACTTTTTAAAATTATGCATATAATGATAAAGTCCTTACTAAGTTATTTTCATGAGTCCCCAATAAGATGTACTACAATGGTCTTATGATCTCTCACTCCAATCTATAAGGGAGTTCAGGTCACTTGGGAGATCAATTCCCGATAAAATTTTCAATCAATATTTTTGAAAAGGTCTCTTATGCAAAAATGTAAATATTTCATCAAGGATCCAATGAGCTAATCAATAATATTACTATACAAAGTTATGCTTACTAATATGACTAATGAACTTGTGTAAAAGGGGGTTCAATATTTATTTGCATAGAGCTTAGTGGATAATTTGTATGAATCTATTATGCTTGATAAGTTTTGATATTTCAATGAGCTATGTCACACATTTAAGGAAAGATAAATCAAGCTCTTAACATTGAATAAGCTCATATATTCACCTAATACACCACCTAATCTTTTACTAAGTTTCAATGAAAATAAAGATACAAAGAAAATATAATTTTAAAAATTAAGAAGTGAGAGTAATAGTAAATGTTATATCTCAACCTTATACTAAGATTCAATTACAAGTTCCTACTATACACAAATTCATAGTGTCACCATCCCCACCACATGTTATACATTGAAATTTTCTTAATTATAATCTTATAGATCTACTTTCATCTATGGAAGTTAATACGTGAAGGCCTCAACCTAAATATTTCGATTCTAATACATATTTTGATTTCCATCATAATTCTATTGATGTGGGAACTTCTTAGGAAGAGTTCAAACATCCATCAAATGTAAATTGCTTAAAATATTCAATGACCCGATACCCAACCATCTTGTACAACAAATAATAAAGGGAATTTTGAGGTAAATCAAATATACAATGTACAACCTCATCCAAACACTTGTGGCTATACCCTCGATTCTATTATTATAATAATTACTAGCTTTCTACCTCCAAGGCCTATGATCACATTCTATGATAGTGAAATAGTGGATGATGATTTGGATCGATATGCACTTTTTTATTCACACTTATATTAATCAACAACCTATCCACGATGTCAAGGATGATAATGGTTCAACTAAAAATGTATACTTCATGGAATCTATTACCACTTTGGGATATAGTGAGTAGAACCTATAATAGAATTAATTAATATTAAAGGGTTTAACGAACATACACATCATGTAGTGGGACACTTTATGTCACCAATGAATGTTGATCAACTACCATAGCAAAAAAACATTGGTTATCATGAGCTCTAAGATATGTGACATGTTACTAGGATGACCTTAGCTTTAGAGGCTTCAGGTCATGTCATCTACCATGCATCGATCTCATAAGTACATCTATTGTAATCAAGTTATTAAGGTTTTGGGAATCTCTTATGAATATCCATTACAACCTACATAATATTACTCACTCTATCTATAAGACTTGTTCCAAAAAAACCATATCATTTATGGAATTCATATCTCTTCACATAGAACTTAATCAACTAGTGGAAACTCCTATGTTGCCACCTCTTTAAAAAAAAAAAACTATCATATTCTGCATATATGATTGTTTAAAATTCTTCCTGAAATCTTATAAAAAAATTCATGTCCTACAACATAATATTATAATGATGCATTCTCCTTTAAGGAATAAGTATGATATAGCTATAGTATATTCACACCCTCTTATGCCGTTGAAATTGTACACTATGTCCTTCGAATCTAACTATAATTAAAACATATACATATCCAACACTCTTCACCCAAGAAGAGTCGTCATTAAATATATGGACATTGGTATGCCTCTTAGATTTATGCACCCTCTTGATCTAATCATCATTTAGAAAAAAATTGAACTATTGAAAAATTAAAAAAAAATTGAAACATTTGAAATTTCTAAAACATTAGAATATTCAATAAATTCCAAAATAAGGACCTTAGTGTGACTTGAATGACTAGTTTCTACTTTACGTGTGTTCTTTATCACTTAACTTATTAGTAGCCTATATTATTTCTATATGCACATGTTTCACATGCTATGTGGGCATGATAGAAGACATATAGGATCACACATGGATTTTAGATGTTTCCCTTTCCCCTTTCATAGTGTAATTGCATTACTAGAGGCATATTTCTATACAAAGCATGTTAAACAAGTTCGTTCCTTTCTATGATACTTTATAGAGTTTTATATTTCTAACACATGTCTTGCTCATGTTTATGACTTACATTGTGTTATATTGTAATACTAGATTTTGATACTAACGCAAATGGTGTATATGGACTAATTTTCTCTTTATATATGCACCTAATATTTACTTATTTACATACTTTGGATTAGATATTTCTTGTCTTTGGTACATGCCCCTTGTCCCTTGATTATGTGTACGACACTTTGTGATCCTTTTTTGTGGACCCAGTAGTATAAATTGTGTGTGACATTTGGCCCTTGATTGATTGTGTGACACCCTTATGTCATGTGTTTGCATCTTCTTTCCTTTCTATGTGACATCATATGTGACTCTTGAATGTTTGTTATAATTTAGTCCCATAATTGATACCACACACTCTTTTAGTGTGGAATATTATATATCTTATTGGCATACAAATGGTTACTCTCCACATGCATGTATGATATTACACAGTGAAATGGAATGATACAACTCATATATTTTTAGGTGAGTTCTATATAGGTTTCTTCCTTACCTCAAAAGAGGAGGGCATTCAATGGCCTTGATATAGGATACATAAGGTATAAAATACTGTGCATATGTTACAAAATATAAAATATAGATTATAAGAACAAAAAATATAGACTACAAACAAAATTGTCAATGATAGACAAAAGTTTCAAGGTTAGATAGGTTTGACTAGTCTATCGTATCCTCTATTGGTTGTTTTCGTCAAGGTGCAGTTTGGATGGTTAATTTTAAAATTATAGATTTTAGATTGGTTTTGGAAATGAATTAAAAAAAGTGGCACAAATTCAATAAATTACACTACATTTTGCTACAAATGTAGGGGCATGATACAAATTTAATAGTACAACTAAATATATAGATACAATTTCGAAATATTAGATGACAAAAATCTATTTCAAATTTCAATCTTATCAAATATGAAGCATCAAGGTTTCCTTTCAAGAATTATAAATTGTCATGAGTTGGGTGGGCGGCATGAGTGTAATTTATTTTCTTTCAATCATATTAATTTGGAACCATCATAAAATGATGTGGTTCAAGTATGGAATGGTTGTTGTACCTTAGGTCTAGTGACACCCACCATGTTTAACATCATTCCTAATACACACTTTATGGTCCCCTATTTGAGTAGTGCACTACTCTAAAAATCATAAGTTGGGATTTAATATGCCCATGAACTCATTGAATAAATTGACTCGTATTGGTTTTATACAAAAATGGGGCTTGATCACCTCCAAATATCCACCTTGTTTTGACAAAAATCTTCTTCTTCTCTAGGTGCACCAACTAGGGGACACATATACTCCAAGTGTTTCACCACGAATCCTAAGTCTCCTTAGGGAATGGCTAGTTTCTAGGCATACAATTTTATTCCTTCCTTTCTTTCTCTCTGTTTTTTCAATTTCAAGTTTTAGAATGAATGTTTTATTTTTCATAATTTGGACATTAACTATACTCTAGTTTTGTAGGTCTCACTTTAGAAATCTCTCAAGAAACTCAAGTGCTCAAGAAAATTGAGCAAAGATGTACTATATTTAGACACTTAGGTACACATGTCCTTTAACTAGTAAATTTCATATACTAGATCAAGGGGGAAAATTTAGACACCTAAATTTGGCATTTTGGTATATGATAAATGTTAGTTTTGGCTTGCATTTCTTACACATGAATTATGTGCACAAACAAATTAAAAAAAAAGTTATTTTGAGATTTGTAATCCCTTATTATGTTTCTCGGACACATGCAAGAACACTAATGTTAATGAAAATCCCCTTATATCTCATGTGCAGCGATTTTAAGACCTATCATGAAGCTTTTTCGCCTCACTAGATAGATCCATTATTAGGGACATGATTGACCTATAAAACTTATCCCTATTGGACAATCCAATCTAGGTCCGTCTGACGGGTAGTTTTTCAAAAGTATATATTATATCCCCTTCAAGGTCAGCTTTTGTGTGAAATATTACCCACGGAACCATATAAATTTGATTAAATCCCACTCATTTATTCATGTGGCATTTCAAGACCTTGTCTACAAATATCTATCAAAGGTCAAACGAAGTTTCCATAATCTTCCTTATTTCAAATGTAGACATTGGGAGAAACCCTTAAACAAGTATAAAGCATCAATATCAAACTATGAGCATTCCAAGTCAAGTCACAAACATTCTAAGCCAAGCCAAAGCAAGCATTACCAAGGGATAAATTATAGTTGCATCCTCACAATTGCACTTTTAATTGTGAAGAACTCGTGTGGATTTGATATCTCTTTGGAACTTAGCGTTATGTAGATGGCACAACTCAAACCACTTACCCATTTTTATAGGTGTTTTCAAGGGATCTAGGGTTTTAAGAGAAAATATTTGTTCCGTGAAGCTAGCATGCAAACTTCATATTCTAAATGACACTTAGGGAAGTAAAATCAACAATCACAAGTGGTTGAAAAGTTGTGTTTTTGGCGTATTGATTGTATTCAAATAGTGACACACGCATGCACGCACGCACCCGACATACACACACACACACACACACAAAGATTTCTAAGATATAAAGAAGTATTATCATAATATTTTTTTGTGTCTCAACTACCAATGCCAACTCCTACCTACCAATGCTAACTAATGACACCCGATTTCAACTCCTAACCCACTAAAACATCACGTTTTTAATCTTAGGTCCTAGCATTACAAGAGCAAACTTATTTTCTTAACTGGACAAGTATGTGTAACTCTAGATCTAGGTGTGTAGGTTAACTTTGTTTAGATTGAATCAATTCCGTAAAGAGGATGGTTTTAAACTCCAATTTTAGACATGAAGCAAGTTCAAAACATTTCCGCCCCATTCCACCTTAGTTCACATGCAAATGAATCTAGAAACACACAAAAAGCTAAGTGCAATCATCCTCTCGACAATTTCTAAAGTTAGCATGTGCCCTACATGTGCCCTAAGTGATTCTATTTCTCAATCCTCTTACTATATTATCATATTTGAAAATTAAATGTGGATTTAATCATCTAAATGTGTGTAGTTTATAAATTACAATCGAATTAGATATAAATCCGAGAGTATTAAGTTTTATAATCTAAATTAGATTAAATCAATTAATCTTAAATCTACACATGGTTTCCAAAAATAAATAAAAACAATTTTAAGAAATAATATATTTGTATAGAATTTTTACTCGTGCAAATTTTAGTGATTAACTAAATAATCTTTGTGAATAATCAGTTCTCTAATAATGATAAGAGATCATTTAACTAGTGATTAAAAATCAAACCAATAAATATCCCGCAAAATAGCTCGTGAAAACCAGCAACTTAAGATAAAATATATAATTTAAATCCGTTTAGTTCATAGAATCATCCCGAGGCAAAGATTCTTGACAGTCACCCAGCTGAGACGGGCAAGTTCTACACTATAAAATCTCTCTGACACGTGGATGCCACTCATAATACACCTCCTTTTGCCACGTAGCACTTCGTTCCCTTGTTTACCGACATACATTCTTTCATTAAATATCTCATCTCCAAACAGCGAGGCCCTCCACTTAGATCTATTTTGCTTGCAGCGACACCAGATTTGGCGGAAGCACAAAATATAGAAGAGATGCAATCCATCAAGAACTGTACGGTAACTGCCAAAGAGAAAATCGGCAACTTGGCTTCTGAAACAGAGGAGAAGCTGGAGAAAATGAAGGCTTCTGTAACTGCGGAGGTAACGGCAGAAAAATTTGATAAAACTTTATTGCACGCATATTTTGAAGACATTTTTGTTTTGTTTTTTGGGTGTATGGCAGGTAGAAAAGATGAAAATCTGTGACAAGGAAGAGCGTAAACTTGCGGAGGAACGCAAGGTGGTGAAGGAAGAGGTTGCAGAAGTGAAAGCAGAGCATAAGAAGATTGAGAATAAGCTGAGAGCTGCTTCTGAGAAAGAGGAAATTAACAAGCAATATAATCCTGGGAATGTCGAAACAGATATTAAAGTGACTCCAGGCTCCACTGGCCTTCGCTGGTGAAAGGATCTGTAGATCTTGTTTATGCTCTGTTGTTTTGTTTTCTGGGGAAAGAATCTCTTTTTTTTTTATATGGTTTATCGGAAATGTATAACAATATATATTAAATATCAGAAATTTCTTATTTTATATCGGAAATGTATAATATATGTATATTTATTAAACATTTTGTGCGATGTCAATGATTTTTAATTTTTATTTCGTAACAGTTTAATTGTTGAAAAAATATTTAGATAAATAAATAAATATATTTTTAGCTATTCTCATTTGTATTTTCAACACCACTCAAATATTCTTCATTCTTATTGTTCTCAGTTTCTTCTTCGCCACTATTCAAATATCTTTTTTCAATGAAAATTTTTTTCAATGAAAAATATTCTTTAATTCATTTTTTCCCCTAAATATTCTCATTTTCTTATTCTTCACCATTATTTTTTTCATCGTAATTATTCTCACTTTCTTTTTTATTATTATTCTTGTTTTTTTTTCCTCGGATTTTTGAATTTTTAAAAATCCCGGAGCTTCCTCACATTGGAAATGGATTTAAGACTTTTTAATAATGTGGCTTCCAAAAAGTCTGCACGAAAAAGGTGCTCTTTGTTTATTTTAATAAGTCATGACCTAATACATTTAACTTCATTCACTCTAAATTATTTTTAAACGAGCACAAAAACACACGTGGCAAAAGATTAAGAAAAATCTTTTGCAAACTAGCAATCGCATGTGTACAATGCAATGTGAACGTCGAACGGTATATGTTATTTGATTTAGGGGGATAGTTATTACTTTTGTAGTTGATGTTATTTAAATTTAAGTTTATTAATATTCATACATTTTAAATTTGTTATGGTTCCTTTACAACCTTGTATGCATACGACTCTTGTTCTATAGCCCTAGACCACTTTGTGGACCGACAATTTGTGTGTGTTGGCCCTAGAATAGTCTTCTGCCTTATCCTATTTTAGAGGAACCCCATAGATCATTCTTTGCTTATATACAAAGAGCATGACAGGGGCTTTTGCGGTGAAGTATAATTTTCACTCCTTTTCGGACCTGACATTAATTTCCAAGTTTAATATTATTCGGTCCAATGTAAGGACCACTAAAATATGGATGGTAGATGGAATTATCCCTAAGATCTGCACCTCTACCTTCTTTTGAAAATCTTTTTTGTGGCACTCCATAAAAATGTCAAAGACAAAATAAAAAGGTCTAATGGACGTTTACATGGTATACTCTGCTTTTACTTGGTGAAGGTTGCACTCTCCATGTAACATGGCTCCATGTCTCCCATCCCTACTCTCCAATTTTAACACTTGACTCCATTGTGGATAAACTCCTTAATTATTATTAACCAAAAATAGCACATAGATACAACAAACAACTACATTGAAATTCACATCCTTGATCGTTAAAAAACAAAAACGTCCCAAAAAAACAAGTTAAAACAACAAAAACATTTAGATGACCGTCAAACCGTCAAATTTAAGATAGTCATAGAAACGTCCGCAAATGCCTTTCCCATAGGAGAATAATTGCAATTCAAAATTAAAAAAATCTCACAATAAAATAATTGAAATGTATTTTATGAATTTTTATTATAAATGTAATAAATTCAATTTAAATATATTTATAAATTTTAATAAATAATAATAATTTAATTTTAAGAAGTTACACTAATATTTATACCATCAATCATAAAAAATGACATCATCACTATTAAAATTTAAAAACAAAATATCAATATTCATTGTTAAATATTTTATATATCAAATAAAACTCTTTAAATGTATGCATTAGAACACACATTTTCATTTCACTTAGAAAATTAGAGAATTAAAATAAGCTATTTCAATATTCATTGTTAAATATGTTATATGTCAAATAAAACTCTTTAAATGTATGTATTAGAACACAAATTTTCATTTCACTTAGAAAATTAGAGAATTAAAATAAGATAGCGTAGATTTCATTTTCTAAAAATAAAATTGGACTTAGAAATATATCGTTGATTTCATAAGTATATTTTTAAAAATAAAATACACCCAACTCAAATACAATAAACATATTAGTTGAGGAAACTGGTTAAGAAGAGAGTTTACCCTTATAAAACCTATGAATATAGAATACTCCTCATTTTGAGTTGTATTATTACATTCAACAAGATTTCTTTTAGATAGAATTCTCTTGAAACACTTTAGTTTATTTAAATTCTATGTTTTATCCGAATTGTGTGTTGCATTATTTAGACATTAGTCTTTGTTGTATTTAAACACTACAATGAACGCTAGTTTACTTGACAATTAAAACATATGAATCTTTTTTAGACCCCGTATGTGATCTTGCTTTCGACAATGAGATTATCTCCTTTTACTCGTGCCTAAGTACTAAAGTTTAGTCTTCATCCAATTGTTGATTTTGGCTCAAATGGAAAGGAAATAGTAAAGAAGAGAGATCATTATGTAATTATCATTATGTAATTATCCACCTTGGATGTTGAATAGTTTTACCTCTATGTTCAAACAACATATATTCTACTAAATAGTTGACTATAATTTTACGAGTGAGTATTAGTGTCAAGTAATTGTAAAAATAAAATAAAAAATAGAATCTAGATAGAACTTTCAATATACATTAACCATTTGCTAGTTTTTAATAATATAAATGGTTTTTTCTCAAATCATTTTATTTAGAATCCCAATAAGAATATTTTGGCAAAGTGCCTCTCTTTAAAACTCAACTTCCTTGTTTGAAACATGTCGTTTTCCATGTGGTTTTATTTGAAAAAATTATTTAATAAACATTTATGTATTTTAAAAAGTTTTCTATTCAATGAATATTATTTTCTTAATAGAAGAGCAATTATCCCTTTGGTATCATATGAAAATATGTGCCTAATCACGTAATTGGTATTTTCTAACTTGATGCAACATGTTATATCCTTAATTCCATTCCAAGGTTTCCTTTTAAGTAATGGAAATTGCATTCAAGAAACACTTCATTGTGTTATTCTAATGATATGTAAGATCATCGGGGAGGATGAATAATGTAGAATCTCAATTTTGGCTAAGTATTCAAGTGCGTAGAAGGTTTTAAATGGCTAGTATGGTAAATGAGGCATGGTAGAATGTATGGATGATTGTGTGAGCTTGTGTAGTAATTTATAACTAGTAGAATTATTGCGTGACAAAATTTTGAGAAAGGTGCATGCACAATGGTACATAATGTTGAGTCAAAATTATGGGTATCTGGATTTTTGTGGAAGCAGAGGTGACACACAAGGATTACAAAATAAAGAAAATTAGGAATTGTGTGGATCTTCTTAGGAGGACAATGCACAATAGTTAAAGAAGGAATGTGCTAAAGAATAGCGTCAAAAATGACAAAAGAGGTAGTTGAGACCGACATGTAGTGCATGTGGAAGACAAAGGGAACAAACCACCAATTGAGTAGTTGATACGTATTATCTAGAAATTCTTCTCAAATACCATATTTTTGGCCGTAAAATTTGTCGTAAGAAAATTTGTGGGTTACTTACCAACGCTCCGGGAGTCCAAGTCCCTCTACTTAGAAGGTGCGCTTTTCATATTTGCATGTACATGATAAGGTGGATTTTTTTAGTGGCCTTGCTTATCGGGATCACACAGGGCACTCCACCGATCTTGTGGAAAAGCTAGCAATTGCTTTCTAGAGATGAATTTGTCTTGAGATAGGGAAAGGGAGTGAGAATGAAAGGTGGGAGAACTAATGTCAGCAAGTAGAAACTCGATGTCTCGCACACACTAGTCATAAATTTCAACACATATATTTAAGAGAAGAAACAACCAAAACTTAAATGCTACCAAGGCTAGAGGAAACCATGTATACAAATATGCACACGAAAACAGAAACTTATTCCTTCATTAGCATTTCAATTAGAGTTGTACATAGTAGGAGAATGGAGGAAAAGTAGTGAGGAGAAAATAGAAGAAAATTGGCTAACTCTTTGTTCTTCCACAAGTAGGCAAAAGCTCTCTCATGAATACATAAAAATGCAACCAACCCCCTTTGGAAATGGGAAATATTTTTCTTTTATAAGAAGAGAGATGAATCTTCATCTACCCCCCAATGACCTTTCATATGTCCTCAGTACAACTTAAATTTTTCAACTTTCTAGTAAAATATTAAGTCCCTTTTTATAATATAAAGGTGACTTTTACATTAGAAACATAAAGTTGTTTTTTTTAATTTCGTTAAGGACATATGAAAAATTGCACTCCCAACAAAGAAGTATAACGTTGAAGAGAGAGAAAATTGAAGGGTGAGAGAAGAAAGAGAGAGAGAGCAGAAAGAAGAAGAAGGAAGAATTATGCCGATGAAAAAGAATCTACCTTTGATGAAGTCCATTGATCTTTCCATATGACTCGATGGGATGTTCCAATGTGATGAACTCTAAATCCCTGAACTCTTTGCACCCCTAGAAAAATCCTTCGGATGATCCACTAACACCTTGGGTTAAGTATTTTAAAACACTATTGAATAAATTCATTGGTGACCACAAAAACCACTCATGAAGATCCTTTCCGAAGAGATAAAAGCTCAAAACTGACCCTGATAGGAACTTTATAACATGACCACCCTGCTAAGTTGAATGGAACGTCTTGATGGGACATGTCATGAAAAGTGACGATGTTAATCACAAACTCCACCTCACACAGACATACGAAAACATGAAATGAGTGTCGAAACTCAATACTGAGATCCATTTGAGTGACATCACCGTCACCTATTCCTGCATATTCTGATGAATAATCTCTCTGTGATGAAGAACTTTGTTGATTCATGACCACAATATCCTCCTTATCCATGATGCAAAGATACCTTGGGTTGGCCAAATGAGTGTTTAAAAACATTGTTGCTTCCATGACCCTCATGGAGGTTTCATTTCCTTGTTTGAGTTATGAGATCATCTTACAACCCTATTTTTCTCAAAAATGACCTTCTAAACCCTTTGGCACATTTCAATCCTCCTCTGTTGATGATGCATTTCCATTTTTATCCACTTTATATTTTTAGTATGCCTCACCATGGACACATGCTATTTTTAGTAAGTGCACTAAGGTGGAAAATTTTGATCCAAGAACTGTGGGGCATGATAGAGCAAGGCAAGACGCACGCAATGCAAAAAAATTCGTGACAAACGGAGCAATAGGGAAAAATTTATGCATGGGCACATTTTACTATCCCTACTGCACCAAGGGGGATGAGAGGGACAGAAAAACCCACTTTTTTCCTAGAGGCATGATTTTGCACTTCAAGACTTGAAACTAGAGGGAGAGTGGGGAGTGCCAATACACACGTAATGTAAAAAAATTGGGATCAAACAGAGTAATAGAGAAAAATTTATGCATGGGCACAATTTCATGTCCCCATTTCACCTTTACAAAGGGACATGAGGTGCACAAAAATGTGCCATGCACTTTTGAGAGGCAAAACATAAGAATTTGGCCCATTGGGAGAGCGAACTTGAAATTGATATTATCGAGCTCCAAGAGGGCTTTTTTCATGAAATTTTATAATATTTTGACTCCAAAAATCTTTCTAAGATCAATGGGATGGGTATATTATTTTTGTTCTTCCCTGAAACTCCCCGAAATTTCTCATTTTTGTTCAGATTGTCAAATGTCCCTCCAAAGCATGATCTCTACTAAAAATGTCAAGTTCTTAAAGAATGTGTAGATTTCACCTTGTAGAGGATTCTATTATATTTCCAATGAGTATTTTTTTCCTTCTAACTCCTTATGGAGCCCCCTGAATTGTCTGTCAAATATTAGGTGCCTATTTTGATATGACTTACTATTAATAATAAGTGCCTAAGAGAAAAATTACCATTTTTAGTAAACAATGATTTTTTCCCTTTTAACTGAACTAGGTGAGATTAGCTTGTATGACTTCCTTTTGTAGATTGTTCTTTCCCTGATCATTCTTTTGGATAAATAACTATTTATAACAGGTAGCCATATTGGGAACTTACTATTCTTATTAAGTGATCATTTTCACCAATTATGGCACTGTAAGAATATCACTTTTACCTTTTGAATATCCCTCGTGTATATTATCTTTGCCGCAACTACTTCTAGTGTTAACTTTCCAAAATAGCCATTTCCCATGCAAGAAGACTTAATATTTTTGGAAAGTGGGTCTCTAGAGGTTAGTTTGCAACGAAACAAACATTTTTGATATTTGTTTTTGTACAACAGCACTTCTCTACTAAAATTTCAACTTGATCCGATGTCGGAAATGAGAGATTTTAAAATTTAAATTTTTGTTGAGGTAAAACAAGGGTTTTCTCGCCATAAATAATTTGGGCCATGCATGAAATAAAGAATTTCTTAGATCCTCGTGGCCTCTAAAAAAGAAAAATTCAGCAAAAGATATCATCTCGATCCGTTGATCATTTTGTGAGGCAAGATCGAATTTGTCTCCATGGAATTTGAGGTTTTCGGAGAGAAATATTTGTTTCTTCTTCATTCGAATCTGATCTTTTTTTTTTGCTTTGTACTTTAGATCATGGCAGACTTTATGGAATCATTTGAGGACAAAAATATTGGATTTAATCTCTGGAGAAATTTCGCCATTTTGGTAGCATCTGGAGGCGTGGGGGATGAAGAATGGTGAAAATGACTAAGTCCTCGTGTTTAAATAACATGAAAAAAGGAGGAAAAAGGGTAGGGTGAGTTTTATGTCATTTTCATCCCTTTTCAAAAGGTGCAAAGGGGACATAAAATTGTGCTTCATTCTGGGCTTGATACTTGGCATCTTTTCATTCTTGGATCGATTTAAGTGAGGGGAGTTGAATTAGAGCACCTGGGGGCCAGTTGACGGTCATATGGAGATCAAGAAGGAACAATAGGGGTATGGAACATTTTCATGTCTATTTTGTCCCTTTTTGAAAGGGACAAAGGGGACATGAAATTCCCCTTCATCCTTAGCTCGACACTTGGCATACATGTAACGGTAGGTGAGGACATGGTCAAACTGGTCAATGGGGCTTAATAAGTGAGTACATGGTCATATTAGTGACTAGAAGACTAAATGGGGGGAGGGGGAATTTTATTTCCCTTTATTCCCTTTTCAAAGGGATGAAGGGGACAATATAATTTTTCCTTAACCATAGGCTACCATGTGTCCAGCTTAAAAATGACTAAGTATCGGAAAGCTCACCTTGAGACCAACTTACGAAGACCATATCTTGGGCTCCTAAATGAGTTTTTGATGAAATTTTATATGATTTCACCTAAAAATAACTGAATTAATTGAATGTTGATCATCTCAACATCCAAATTTTACTAAAACCCCTCATAATGCCTCCTTATTTCACTTTGGATTAATTGTTGTTTACCGAAAGAATTAGTTTCTAGGATAATGTACGAGGTTTCAAGAGGTCTAGTTTTTTCCACCATGAAGGATATTTCAAGTTATTTATATTGATATTGTTTTGGGATTTCAAATCATCATGGGGCTCCCAAAATATTTCTTTTAGGCACAAGCCCTCTTTCACGGTGCATGTTCGTTTAGGTCTTTTGGTGAATTGGTTCCAACACCTCTGAATCTTCCCTAAATATTTCCAAATAATCTCCATGATGTTCCTAGTACTTTAATACTCCTCCACAATGATTTTCATTCCTTTTATCCTCTCCAGGGGTGGTGCACTAGTCTTAGGAAGGTTGATGGTAGCCCTTCCCAAAATTGCTTGATTACTTGAATGTTCTAGAAAATATTGAATCACCTAGGGGGACTATTTCCCTAAATCACCTAGGAGATTAATTGAAATTAAATTTTGGATCATAAGACTGACTGGATAGGACTAAAATTGGGAATGGAATGACCTAGGGGTATCTTGGGAAGGTATAACTTTGAAAAGTATCGACATTTTGGTACCATTGTCCTATTTTTCAAAGTGAATGTTTCCCCTACAAAAACACAAGATAACACACATCCAAGTGGTTGGATGTCATTAATGAATAATATGAGTAGGAATGTTCCGTAGGAATTTCAAAATGTAGAATATAAATAACAAGTACCTGTAAGAGGTAGATCAAATGCCACATTCAAGGTTATGGACTTGACTATGACTAAATATAAAGAAAGAGATGGTTAAAGCACTGATCTTAAGCCAAAATGTTAGAGAGGAGTTGTAGTTCCTATAGGTACCACCCTATAAAGATCTGTTGAGAACTAGTAATAGTCTCTTTGGTGGGAAATTATTGGATATTTCATTAAGAATTTTCAAGAAATATAATTAGTATTGTTTTGATTTCAATTTCCATTGGGTTTTGTAGACACCTGTAGTTTGATCAAAGCACTATTATTCCTAATATTGCACTAATTATTCTCCTTCTCACAAATTGATGATACCTCGTCAATTAGACCTATCTAACTCATTGTTTACGACATTATTTGGTCATATTTCTCCTATAAACCAATTAATGGGGTTAATATAGTCCCTTATTAGCTAAATTATCTTCTCACCCTCTTCTATACCACTTTTACTAACTTCCTAGTCTATCAATCCATTTCATTGGATTGATTAGACCTCTCAAAACCCTCTTGAAACCCTAATTCCTCTCTAAATAGGATTAACTAGCCTAACCTAGTTTAACTAGTCCTAAACCATGATTAACCTCTTCTAAGCTTAGTCAAATATTACTTTGACTCACTAATTAACTTTTTGACTCCTTTTTAGTCCCACATGCACCAAAAGTCTCCCATTTCTGAAATTGGAAAACTATAAATAACCCACTACCCCTAGACCATTTCTAAGAACTCTCCTTCTTCCTAACATAAACTATAGCATTTTGCTTAGGGTTTAGAGCTTATTTCATTTGTTTTATTGAGTTATTGTTTTTCCATTGCACTACACACACAAGCATTGAGTAAATGGGAAGAACCATTGGCCTTGAAGCCATTAATGGTGAGCTCTCATTCTCATAATCACAAACTAATTGCTTAGAATCTACCTAGGTTCATTTTAAAGCTTTCAAGAGTAGAGGATTACTAAATATGTTAGATTTGCTTGTTTCTTTCAAGATTAATGTATGCAAAGTGATGAATCCTTGTTTATCTCTTATCTGATGGTCCATTGATCATTTTTTAAAAATATTTTGGGGTTTCTTTAGAGATTTGTACCCCATGTTCACAAAATTAAACATACTTTTCATTATACACAGTTTTACTCTATAAACGGTGTAGGATCATTTTGATCCAATCCGTCACCGTCAAGTGGTATCAGAGTGTGACTACACACCTTGGAAGAAGGTCAATGAGTGCAAATTTTGGTAGAATGCCAACTATGAGGAAGCTTTTCAAAGGAGCAAGATGTTACCGATAAGGGTTATTAATGGAGGTGCAACAAATATAGCAAACACGACTATTATGGGCACATTAGAATAGGTTATGACAAAGTTAAGGGATTTAAGGACTAGGTTTTAAGTGGTTGAATAATATCAATGAATGAGTTTCATTGTTCAAGATTCTCAAATTGATGATGAAGGAGCAACAAGAGGCACAAGTTTTTCTATAAAAAATAGTGCATGCTTTCAAGACAATTTTTCTTCTTTTTGTATCGCAAGTAGAAAAGATGAAACATGTCACAAGGAAGACATAAAACTAGCAAAGGATTGCAAGGTGGTGAAGAAAAACGTGTCATAAGTGAAAGCAAAGCATAAGAAGATGGGGAATAAGCTCAAGGTTGCTTTTAAAAAAGAACAAATTAACAAGAAATACAAAATTGAGTGTCATCTTGGGAATGTCCAAATGTATGTGTGTCCCACTCAAGGCCAACTAAGGCTAAAGTGAATTTGGGCCCCACTAGCCTTCGTTGGTGAACATCCCATTAGGATTTTTAGATGTTTTTCATATCTTGTTGTTTTGCAACTTTAAGAAAAAAATCTCAATCTGCGAGAGATGTTTTATCATATTTCCTAATATATATATTAAACATAATATTTTTTAATTTTCTATCAAAAATTTCTAAGATATATAATATATTAGACATTTAGTGTGATTATAATGATATATTCAGATAATTTCAAAAACATTCCTATCGATAAAATTTTTATTGTTATTCTCATTTATTTTTTCAACATCACTTAAATATTCTTCATCATTATTATTGCTCTAATTTATTTTACCACCACTCAACTATTCTTCTCAATTTTTTTCATTTACTAGATATTCTCATTTTCTTACTCTTCATCATTGTTCTTTTCTTTCATCATAAGTATTCTCACTTTCTTTTTCTTCATCACTACTCTCATTTCTTTCTTCATTGAATTTCAAAATAGTCGGGTAGCTTCCAAACAACGTGAAGGGGTCTTAAAATGTGCTTTCTTTATCATTTCATCAATATTACATTAATTGAATTCATAATGAAATCTATTTACATAGATGGATAATTTTATGAAATGCTAAAATTAAACCCGCACTCAACCCAAAACACCAAAAAAAAACACATAATCACATAGCTGAAAATGAGTAAGAATTTTTTTCCCATAAATTAAAATTATAACTCATAATAAACATTTTCCTCAAGTAAAATACTTTAAACATACTTATGCATTTTCATTATAAGCTTAATAATCCCAATTCAATTTCAAGAAACTAAAATAACCCCAATTTAAATGTACATATATTATAAAATTAATAAACCCAATTTAATTTCAAGAAGCTAAAATAACCAAAACCTTAGTACTATATTATATTGCATTCACATAAATTTATAAATAAATTACATTTCCTACCATATCCAATCATGAGAAATCATAAAAATTTGACTTTATTACTCTTAAAATCCAAAAATGAATATAAAAATCGTCCCTAAATATGTTATGTCAAATAAAACCCCTTAAATGTATGTATTATAACACACATTCCCATTTCACTTAGAGAATCAAAGTAAGATAACATAGATTTCCTTTACATAAAATTGAAGGTTGTCCACTCGTGATTAGGCCCAAGTCAGTTGATGACAAAGCCACAAAGAATAGACGCAATATTTTGGCTAGTAGCAAAAACTAGGCACTTGTGAATAATAAATATGGCCACAGAAATAAAACTAATTTAACATCACTTCCCAAATCCCTAAAATTTATTTCCAGGATAACACTGTTTTTTCATCTTTTTCTCCTCGTGCAGCTTACACATGTTCACCTTAAACCTTTGCAGAGCCAAGATACATCAAAACATTTCACAAGGGCGGAAGTTAGGACCTCTATTTAATTCTCTCGACATTCTCATATCCCACCCGAGGATGAAGATGAATTTCCAAGAGGTTTTTATGGGGATAAGCACCACTTAATTTCATTAGATGATTTCACTAAGCCAAATGAGCTACCGATTTTATCTAACAATTTTTATGCTTTAGATGATGCTTATAACTTATAATAAGGACAAGGGGACCCTATCATGGAATAAATTACTTCATGGATTTCATATCCGGGAATCTTATAGGTCTCACAGAGTCCTCACGAAAATTATTTTTGTGTTTTACATGTCATAAAACTAGGAAATTGGATTTTGTGTGTTTATAGGGGTTAAAATTCTAGGGTTTCATCAGAAAGTGACATTATAGTGCATCTTGTTTGATTTTTCCCACTTTCACACTTATCACGTTAATGGTGGTGTCATTATTTCCATGTCCCCTAATTTTTTCACTTCAATCATGGCCTTGGGGAGGATTCATCACATCGTGTCATTTGGGTCCTATTAAATGTTAGTAATTATGCATTTTCTTTCGTGAATATTTATGATTCTAATGATGGAAGTGAAAGGGATACTCTATGGAAATGGCTTACTGACAACTTATCACTTGTTTTTTGTTAAGTTGTGGAGATTTCAATATGATTGAGCACTTTGAAGATAAATAAAGTGGTCTACCAGGTGTTGATGTAAGGGCATCATTGAAAGATCACAAAAGTTCATTTGTTCTTTGTATGAGATCAAGGTGGATGAGTTAGGAGGTTAGAGAGGAGTCTCAAAATTTGAATTTTCAAATTCATATATTTCCCTCCATTTTGTGTTCAAGTGTCTTAAGGATGTAAGTAAGGGATTATGACTTAATAAGGTGTTCAAGGTTGTTTTGTAGGTTTAAGGAGTGTGTGTGTGTGTAGTGTCATAGGTCAAGTAGGTGATACAAGAATCATTAAATGTGTACAAATGTTGTAAAGTGCCTATTTTGGCTAATGAAGGCACATAATGAGTTGTCATGATTCTTGAAGGGAAGTTATGCATCTAGAAGGTAAGATGGAAGTTCAAGAGTCACAAATGGTAGTTAGGAATCATAAAGAAGGAGTTACATGCATATAAAATTTGAATATAGGAAGATTCATTCCTCATGGAAGGAGGAAAGGGAAAGTAGAATGAAGAATGAAAATGTAAAAACATTGATATGAATGCATAGTATTTGTTTATGAAAACTTTGTTTAAGCACATATATGAGTTTTCTTGTGAAGTATAATTCTCTTCTTACTAGTATTAATGCCATACATGTTATTATCACGAGGTAACGGTAGTATTTGTGTTAATTACTTTATTCTAAACCTTGTTGTGGGTGGGATACACAAACTATGTGTGAAAGGTGGGTGATCTGTTTCAAATCACCACCATAACTTTTTAAGTTTAACTCTAAATAAGATGAAATTTGTACCATATGAGGATAATGTCATTTTTCAAATGTTTTTAATTTTTTCTATTCGTTTTGAGTTTTTTTTTGAGTTATGATGTAGTTTCATAGCTGGACTGATGTTACATGCAAATTGTTTGACAAAATGTTTGTTTGGTCAAGTGAGTATTTCTAACGTGTTTTTAGGACTTAAGTTATTAAATTTGGATGGTATAAGTTTGATATCATTTTTCAAGTGGATTTTTAATAATTTTTTGATTTGAAACTTCTATGAAAAGTTATGATAAAATCTTAATCGGACTATTCTTAAGCTTGGGTTAAGATCCTCAAATGCAGAGATAAGTGAAGTTAGTTGGTATGAAGCTTCTTTATTGGTTGGATGTGAGATAAATATATTTTCTCCGCATCATTTGGTATCGATCCCGATATTGATTTTTGATTAAATTTTTATTGATTACTAACAAGGCATTGTGAAATTTTCTTGTGAATGTGAAAGTGATTGGTGAATAAAAAGGAATAAAAGGATAGATAAGAACTAGCAAAGGGAGTTGGTGAAGTTGATAGGAAAGAGGGGGAGTGAAATGAACGAAAGAAAAGATCGAAAAAAGAGAGAGAGGAGAAAAGAATACAAGAGGTATGGATGGAGCAAGAGTTGAAAGCATTGAGAGAGGATGTAAAGAAACTAGAAGAGTTGATAATTATGAGAGATGATAGTTTAGTTGGATATGTAATGATAACAAGGGTTAAATGGCCTATAGTTCATATTTTTAAGAGTAACCAGAGACTACAGCTTAAAACATATCATCGAGAGAGATGCTAAGGCACATGAAGAAGCATGCAAATAGGATAGAGAAAGAAGAAGTTGAAGAAGTTGTGTATGAGATAATTTAGAGGATGGATTAGGAAATGAAGGTGCAATGAAGAATACCATACCATGATAGAGGTATGTGAACCATTTCAAGTACAAAATGATAGTTGTTTGATTGTAAATATTCAAGAGGATGAAAAGGTTAAGTTTGATAATCTTGTGAATAGTGAATAAATGTGTGAGTTGAATGTTGAAAAGAAAGAAATGAGTCTAGGGAATGTGATTTTGATGATGGATCTTAAGAGATTTTGTTAAAAGTAAAGAAAACAGTATGCAGTGTGAAAGAAAGTGAACAAAATACATGTGAGATGACATATAAGAAGTATGCGATAGGTAAAGAAAGTGATGATAAGGTCTTAGATGAGGCCTTAGACATGTTTTTAAATTTTGAGGACAATAAGAGAGGTATTATGCATAGGAATGCACTTAAGAAATAATATGAAGAGGAAAAGATATTGTAGCAATAGTTGAGGAAGAGAAACAAGATAAAATTGAAGATAGTGAAGAAAGAGAAGAGAGAGATGGAAGTGAGAATGAAGAAGCTCATGATGAAGAGATTTTGGACCTAGAAAGGGTCTAATGGAGGAAAAATTATTTGATGAGGAAGATGAGGATGGTAAAAGAGGAAATATGAAGCTTGTGGGAAACATGCAGTCCATTTAAGGAATAAAAATTATGGAATCATGTGGAAAAAGGCTATGAAGAGGTGGGAAACATCATAAACCATGAAGAAAAATGCATACTTTTGTTTTTGTGTTTTATTTTTAGGTACAATTGATAAAGGCTTGAAAATGATAAAGATGAAGAAGAAGCTCAAGAAGGAAAGTAGCCATTTCAAAGAAAATACAAAGCTAAAGAACCAAGTATGGGATCTATGAGGTCTTAAAGTTAGTGAGGAAATTTTAAAAATGTTAATATAGCTAAAATCATGCAAGGAAGATGAATATGTGGATATGAAAGCAAAGAACATAGGTTATGTTTCTTCCCATTGGGAGTATGATTCAGGGGCATTAGTGAAAGACCAAAAAAATTCAGTTTTTCTTTGTATGAGATTAAGGTGAATGAGTTAGGAGGTTAGAGAGGGAGTCTCAAATTTTGAATTTTCAAATTCATATCTTTCCCTCCATTTTTTGTTCAAGTGTCTTAAGGATATAAGTAAGGGATTATGACTTAATAAGGTGTGCAAGGTTGTTTTATAGGTTTAAGGAGTGTATGTGTAGTGTCATAGGTCAAGTAGGTGATACAAGAATCATTAAATGTGTACAAATGTTGTAAAGTGTATTTTTGGTTAGTGAAGGCATGTAATGAGTTGTGATGATTCTTCAAGGAAATTTATGTATCTAGAAGGTAAGATGGAATTTCAAGAGTCACAAATGGTATTCAGAATCTTAAAGAAGGAGTTACATGCATGGAAAATTTGAATATAGGAAGAGGGGAGGTGATTAGGAAGATTCATTCCTCATGGAAGGAGGAAAGGGAAAGTAGAATGAAGAATGAAAATGTAAAAAGCTTGATATGAATGCATAGTATTTGGTTATGAAAACATTGTTTAAGAACATATATGAGTTGTCTTATGAAGTATAATTCTATTCTTGATGTCAGTAATGTCATGCATGTTATTCTCATGAGTGAATGGTATTTTTTATTACTTGCTTCTAAACCTTGTTGTAGGTAGGATACACAAACTGTGTGTGAAAGGTGGGTGATTTATTTCAACCGGACACCATATATTTTTTAATTTTAACTCCAAAGAATCTGAAATTTAGATCATAGGAGGATAATTTCATTTTTCATATGGGTTTTTTTAATATTTTCCATTATTTTTGAGTTATGATACAGTTTCTTAGTTGGACTGAGGTTACATGAAAAATTGTTTGATAGAATGTATGTATGGTAAAGTGAGTATATCTCACATTTTTGAGGAGTTAAGTTAATAAATTTTGAAGGTATAATTTTGACATATTTTTTCAAGTGGGTTTTTAATATTTTGTGATTTTAAACTTCTATGAAAATTTATGATAAAATATCAGTCAGACTATTCTTAGGCTTGGGTTAAGATCCTCAAATGTAGAGCTAAGTGAAGTTAGTTGGTATGAAGCTTCTTTATTGGTTGGATGTGTGATTGAATCTATTTTCTCTGCATCAATAATATTGGTGTGTTTAAGAGTGTGGAAATTGGTTTTATTTCAAAATAAATGGAATTTACTTGTATCCACTTCTTTGTTGGTAGGATTTTACACCCCTGTTTTTGTTCGCATGGTCCAATTTTTGAGTTGGAAATGAAAAAAATGAAAAAGGTTAGATTGTGTCATTCTTTCTAGCCAAAAAGTGTTCTCATTCAATAGCATAAGAAGCTACTTAATAACTATCCATAATGATTGCATTCTCTTTAACTACTTTCTAGACACCTTTTAGATGAATTGTGAAGGAGCTTAGATTAAATTACCACACAATCAATTCTACCTAAACATGTCACTATTGCAGCATGTGGGGTTTATTCAATTCATTTCCCAAATCCAAAACCTTGCACCTCAATTGCCATAAGCTACCATCCGGATCGAGTGGTGGAACGAGGTCATCCAAACTACTTCCAACTCCTTCTCCACTTTGGAATGCAGGTGATGTGATTCTGTAACCAAGATGAGGATGTTATTTAGCTTGAATTTCAAAGAGTTTCATATTACCTTGAAAATTATCTATTTAATCTTCATTCTGCAATATGAATAAACAATTTAAGATAAAAACTCAAACTTATTGAGTCTTATATGGCCCGAGGTGCCTGAATTTAGGCCATACTGCATTCACTTAAGCTTGGTGATAAAGTGAATAAGGAATTTTTTAAATCCCTTCATTCCTAGAAAACTAAAGAGTAAAGCAAAACCATCTCCAATACTCAAGTTTATATCACCAGCTTTCTTGACATCACTAATGTCTTTGTGGAACATTATAGTGTTTCCAATTTATGTTTTTACTCAAGAATGTCAAGATGCCCTCAAAAATTGCATGGATGTTGTTCCATGCAAATTGTCCCAAATGGACAAAATCTAGTGTGACACCCCCTCACACTAGACGATTTTCTTTCTACCTTGCAAGACATGGTAGAAGAAAAATCCATAGGTATTGATGGTTTCCCTTATGATTTTTATAAGGCTAGCTATAACTTTATCGGCCCAAATCTAATTCAAGTCTACAAAGAAGTGTTATCCAATCATTTCTTGGGAGAAATTATTAACAAAGGCAATATAAATTCAAACCTAACATTGGCGATCTCAAGTTTATTACCAATTGGAGGATGATTACCTCACTTAATGTTTCTTATAAAAGTATTTCCAAATCTTTAGAACTTCTTCTATGTCACATTCTTTCAATGGTTATTAGACCTAAGAAAACTAGCTTCACTAAAGGAAGATATATCTTGGAAAATATCAGTGAGGTTTGGGAAGGTATGGATTGGGTAATGATCTCTTTCTATAAATCTATCTTTCTCAAACTACACTTTGACAAGGCATATGATTATATAGAGTGGCATTTTGTTTTATCCATGTTGCATACACTTGTCTTTGGTGATTTTTTCCTGTGGGCTATAAAAATCTATTCTCTAATGCTTTCACCCATCTTACTATCAACAACAAAAATATTCCAATTTTTTTGTATCACTCAATTTGGTAGGGTTTCCTCCTTCTTTAGCCTTTTGTGTTTTCCACTGAGGATTTTTATTATCTTCTTGCATAATAGGCCTCCATTGGGTTGGTCCATAAATTTTATTTTCTTGACCATTCCACCCCACTTATTAATGGGAACTTTGCAGATGTCTCATTTTTACACTTTCTAAAACTGAATCATTATTTATGGAAGCATTAGACAACCTAAACATATTTTTCCTAGCATATTAATCATCTCTCGTAATGTGGCAAAACCATTTATGACATGTTGAGTATCATCCCCATTAAGTAATTTTAGAAATGGATCTAACATGGTGAATAATTCAAGTTTTTAGGAATCCTCTTTTCTTTTGGTTTCACCCCTTCATTTTTTAAGTAATGTGTATTTGATTGTGTTAAAAAAATGTCTCCTACTAGATCTCCAAACGTCTTTCACATGCTAAAAAAATTAGGCTTGCACCAAGATTCTTGTTTCCACCCATGTTTATTATTCTTCATGTTGGATACCATCCAAGCCCTCGTATAGCAAGCTAACCAAGTTATTTTAGGAATTTTTATGGTTTAATTCCAAGTGCACCAAGGATTTAATCGTGTATCCTGGGAGAAGTGTTAAACCCCTAAGGAAAAAGGTTTAATGTGCATTATTGATGTTTCAAATAAAGTCTTACTTTTTTAACAAAATGGATTGTTAAATCTATTAAAAGGAAGGAAACATGGAAAATTGTCCTATGGAATTGTATTTCGCAAGTGCTCCTTATGGTAAGAATTTTTTGAAGAATATAGGTCTGCACACCATTTTGATCACTTCTTCTCCTATCCAAATTGAAGGTACCTTTATTCTAAACTATTGTGGTGGGTATATGTGGCTGTCAAGCCTTACTTATGGTGGATTGGAGATGGGTTCAAGATTGTGCTATCTTTCAATGATCACAACATGTGGTTGTCTTATTGACACTAGCATTTTCCTCCATGATTTCTATTTCATTAATGTATGTATTTTTAATGGTGTGTTGTTATGAGTAGTTACTAGTAATATCCACTAGAAATTAATGGATCCCACTAATAAAGTATGGAAAACAAGCTAAAATGTAACTATTAAATATTCTATAGCAACAATCAAAATACATTGGGGGATGTTGTGAAATTGATATTCAATGGTAGAAAGAAAATGTTTGTTGTAAATGGTTATGGTATTGTTAAAAGTATTAAATGTCATGGTAAGTAGGTAAGTAAGGTATACATGGTCATGAGCTAGAAATATTATATTTATAATAAGGACAAAGGAGTGATGTCATAAATATTTTGTATTTTTTTGTATTTAGAAATAAATTCTAAAAATATGGAATTCAATCTATAAATGATAAGGTCTATCCTATCCTAAGGATAACCCTACATGTAAAGAAAAGAGTTTATATATGTAATATGATTGGATAGAAAATATTTTTTATCCTATCTTATATATATAGTGGATAAGCTCTAAATTTTTATAAATAGATAGGCCACCCCCTCATTTAGCATATAATAAGGTTGTGAGGATTATTAAATGCAAGTAGTAAAGAGTCTATATCATTATGTAGTTATGTTAAGGAAGCCATCAAGAAGTGTAATTGTGAAGTTTCTCCCGAAATATTTTTGGAAAAGTGAGTGGAATTGGTAACACTCGAATAGTTTGTGGGTGATATTGTAATAATATCTTGTTAATAATATAATTTCTGGTTATATTTATGTTTTTTTGTCGAGTCCTTCATATTGTATTCGGTGGTATTCTTGTTTTTTTATTAGTGGGTTTCTATATTAATACCATGAAACCAAAAGTTTTTGTTGTTGAAACAATCATAATACGAAGATTTCTCTATGGAATATTATCATAGTGTTGGATTTTTGTTGACATTTTGATTCTTTTGATAGGACCATTCCTCATTGGTGGATATTTTGGAGTGGTATTCCCAATTAGCCAATAGTTACTTGAAGGGTAACGTTTTTTTACCATGAATAGTATTTACCACAATAAAATCACTTTTGACCATGAATAGTATTTACCACGGTAAAATCACTTTTTACAATGAATAGTATTTACCGCAATAAAGCCACTTTTTACTCGTGAATAGTATTTACCGTAGTAAAGTCACTTTTTACCGTGAATAGTATTTATAACGCTAAATTCAATTTTTATTATTGTTATTCAGTTTTACCATAGTAAACCCATTTTTACCATGCATAGGTTTCACCATACTAAATTTACTTTTACCGTGGTCATTCTCATTTTTACAAGAAAAATTGCAAAGTCACTCTCCATTGTAGTCATTCTATTTTTGTAAATAAGTCCTAGTACTTTTACTTGTGGGTTGGTATTTCACGTGGTTATGTTTGTTATATATAGAAAATGGGTAAGATTCATGATTTTTAGTCCAATATAATGAGGATACTCTCTCTTTCATTTAAGAGTTTAAATAATCTTGCATTTATAGTGGCCTTGTTGTTAGAAGGGAACACTGGATTGACTTTATTCCTAAATGTTTGGATGCTTTAACTCTTATATGGTTTGAAACACTGGTGTTAATGTTAAAAACTCATGGGATTTGTTAACTAAGAGTTTTATTGAATAATTTGTGCACAAAAAAGTCTGCAAACATCATGGTTGAGATCACAAAGCTAGCCCAAGGAGAGAATGAGAATATTAGAGACTACCATGCTCATGTTCTAGAGCTAAGGAAAATCTCAATTCCCAAATCCGGAAGGAAATATTATGAATCAAGGTTAATGAATGGCGTGGATAATATTCTCTACAAGAACTTCATTCTTAGGATGAAGCCAAATATTAGACAACAATTAAAGTATGACTATCTATCAACCCTCAAGAAAGAAAGGGATATTGCTAGAAGGAAAGAGGAGATCATGGAAGAGGAGCCCAAATAATTTGTTACTAAGATGGATCTTGTACCAACACCTGTGGTCCAAACACCACAACCACTCTTGGTGAGCATGCATATTTCCTCTAGTATGTCCACTAAGTATGACTATCTCATTATTATTAGTATTCTTCAAATAAATGAATTTAGTTCCCAAAATTTTCAGGAGGAGATAGAAGTATAAAAATAAATATTTCTAAAGTTGTATGTTACGGGTGTCATGGAAAGGGTCATTATAAGTATAATTATATAGATAGAGTATTTATATATGGTATAATAGATAATTATAAATGAAAAACACTTGTGAATTCATTTGATGTAGTATATAGGTGAGTAAATAGTGAATTAGATGTTTTGTGACTAAAATAAAGAAAGAAAAAGATAACCAAGATGAAAATGTTCCTAAGAAAATGAAAGGAAACACTAGCAAATAAACATAAGAGAAGAAAGTTGGGTGTGCAAAATTTTTTTATTTCATAGGGATAAGGACCACCCTCCATCTTTGGAGATATCTCCAAGCTCCCTAAAAATATTACTTATGGACATTGTTATGTCTTCTCGAGAAGATGCGCGAGATGTGTAGATGGCTCAATTCTTGATAGAGGAAGGAGGTTGAGGTAGCTATTTTGGAAGTAGAGGCAGATCCTTATGCTCCACAAGTTGAGGTATTTTGTAATGAAATTTTAATTCATGATGTTCTAGTAGATGGGATGGGTACAATTTGTATAATTACCGAGTATGAAATGAATATGTTGGGTTTAAAATTGATAACCCTTCAAAACTTATGTTAATATCATTAAATAAGGGAAAAAATAAACAAGAAGGTGTTGTTTCAGATGTGAAAATATCCATCATAGGTGTTGTATGTGTGGTAGACTCTCAGGTAATTAATAATGGTATTGTTGCATACCCACTTTTGTTAAGAAGGCCATGGCTATGGATATTTCATGCAAAAAAAGTAGAATGAAGATTTCATGACACTTGTATATGATAGAGAGAGGGTGAAGATAAATTTGATCCCCTAAAATTGTATGGTGGAACATGTGGATTCAAGTTATGAAATTGATTATTGCACCTCCTCGGGATACTCTAGTACCAGTGAAATGGACACTGGTGATGAAGAAAGTGAGGTGGATGTGTCATTCACGGATATCTTTCCAGACACACCCACTAATGAACCCAAAAAAATCTCCAAGAAAGAAACTGAAGATCATCTCCAAAATATACAAATTGGTGATATTGTGTTAGAAATAGAGAAAAAACATATCTCCAACTCTTTTGAAGGTATATGCACTTATTCAATTTTAAATATAATGAACTCCGCTAAGTAAGTTGGGTAGAATATTTTATTGAGATGGTAGATGGTGTTAAACCATTAAATAAAATTCCATAAAGAATGAATCCTAATTTTTCCAAGATTGTAAAAGAATAAATAGACAAATTTCTTGATCCAAGATTCATATTTGTTGTGGAGAATTTAGAATGGGTATCTCCCATTTTGATATCAATAAAAACTAATGGTAAGTTATACATTTTTGTTGATTATAGAAAGCTCAACAAGGCAATAAAGAATGATCATTACCCTCTTCCATTCTTATACTAGATCTTGGATGAAGTGGTTAGCTAGGAATGTTATAGTTTTGTAGATGGTCAGTAGTGGGTTGTTGGCGAAAATTTTTCTAGGAACAAATTGATGGGTTTCTAGCCAATTTATTTGGGACTCTAGGTACCTCTAATTGGGTGGTGCAGCTCCACTTATTATGCATGCATGAAATCAACATCTTTGGTGGCCTAGAAGTCGGGATTATGGTGATAGGAAAGAGGGCTCAAAATGACCTTTGGGAAAAAATTTCAGGTAGGGTATCGTTTTCATGCTTGAAAATTGTGAATTTTTGGTTGCAAATTTGCATGAAAACAATTGCCTCTAGCTTACGGACATGTCATAGATCGATCATAGTGAGGACATCACATGAGAACTCCATAATCTCAATACAACCCATAACATTGACCAGTGCCTTATCCATTGGGCCTTGTAAAACACACACAACTTGTAAGAGATAGCTAGAAAGGAAAAACACACAAAAAAACACAACTGAAAGGAAACACACCACACAAAAAAGGAAAAATCACACAAATGGGAAAGGGGAAACAAACCTAAATCACCTATAGTACAAGGGGGATCACCCACTTTGACTGTAGTGCTCTTCTCTTCTCATAGGTTACTCCTGAGTGGGCAACACCTAGAGATGTTTTTCCATGAATCCATTGACCGGTTTGAGAAAGTAGCTTCCTCTCCTTAACTATTTATGAAAGCCAGGTGCTTTCATGATTACCTATGTACTTGGTAGGAGTCAGTCTACATGATTTTCTTGATGCTCAAACCTTCGCTTAGAAATTCCATTGCCTTCATTCCCTTTGAAATTGGTTTCATAGTGCCAGTTGCATTCTATGTTTATCCACATAGTTGATTCTTCATTGAGCATCCCATCGCTGCCCCAAGGCTGATTTTCATTCCAATTTCTTGAATATTCCAAGTTATTTTCTTTCCCATATCTATGCTTATTGACCTCTTTTTTGTGATAAACCTCGCACTTATCTTTTATCTCTACTCCACTATGAAGTTCTTAAATATTGAATGAAGGATAAAAAGAAACCTCATACTTGTCTTGTATATCCATGACACGAGATAAGAGATAAAGAATTAGCTCAGGGTCTCCTCTACTTTCTACCGCATTCATAATTTCTTACACGGAGTTATCCTTTGTTGCTTCCTATGGCTCATATTTTTACGTCCGTTAAGAATCTTAATTTTAGATCTCAAGAAAAATATCGAGAGGGATTAATTCATTTCCATGAATCTTATTCACTCTCGATGGGAATATTTATCCTTCTCTTCAGTTTCTACAAAATATTCACCCTCCTACTATTTTTTTACAAAATGTTGGCTTTCGGATTTCCTACTTTTTGCACTATGTACCTCATCTTCTTCTCTGAAGTAATTTTTCCATGTCTCCTTGAACCATAATGGTTACAAAGGACCACTTCATTTGGATTCATCCCCACACTCGCTAACAGAAAATCCTACTTAGAAACATTCCAAATGAAGCTGGAACGTCTGCTACCAAGATCATCATTGAAACCTTCTTGTTTGGAAATTTGGCAAGGGCCACTTGTGCATCTTTGACCTTCCCTACAAGTGGGACCTCTTTTGAATCCATGGAGTTACAAGATCTATTGGGATGAGTCATGGTGATTTTGAGATCCTTGGTTACCTTTACGGGTATTACATTGTCGAGGCACTAGAATCTATGATGTGATTATTTAGTATGTATTCTCCAATGAAAAGGGAAATATAGAAAGGATCAACCTTATCTGCCTTTGATGAACTCAAAGAAAACACGTTATTTGATGGAGGTGCGGGTGAGTTTGGTAGTATTCATTTAGAATGAGGATTTACAACATTGGGTGTTAAAATACCACTTCTAATATACCAGAAAAATATCTCAAATTACTCGGGATGAGTCCACAAATATTTGGTTTCAATAATCTGCACTTTGGTTCTGTTCACATATTCTATGAAGTCAAAAGGAGAAGATGCGGACAAGGGGGATGAAGGGGCTTATTTTGGAGTTGAGATATGTTTAGAAACAGGGGTATATGTTTGGGGAATATAGGGTATTTTGAAAGGCATACTAGGAAATTTTGAAGCACTAGATTTTACAGGAGTAGATTTAGATTTAGAACTAGAAGAAACACTAGACTACTTACTTGGAATAGTGGGTGACCTTGTGCATGCTACATGATCGGGTTTCTCTAATGTAGAATCCATGTAAGGTGGAAGAGGATACCCTCGACTGATTGTTTCATTTTGTGGAGTCACAACAAGAGCATATTTAGTCTTCTTTTTCTTTGCAACAATGGCAAAAGACGATAAATTTTCATACTAAGAACAAGTGAATATTGTGTATGAGAAACTAGGTAGATATTCTTCGTCATCTTCATCACATATGGAATACTCATAGAATATAATTTTTGTATCATTCTTAATTCCATCTACTTCTATAAAATAACCACCTTCACTTTATTGTTCAAGATCTTCTTCATTTTATTGACGCCTACAACTTGCATTAACGGGTTAGGCCTCCAAGGAAAGCCTTTGGGGTGATTCTACAATCTGATTTTGTTGTTTCTTTGAGAAGATACTCATTCAAAAAATTCCCTCTTCAATGATGCCATCTCATTCACCAATTTTTGCAGCAACAAATTTGTTCTCTCATCTCTAGGATGTTGAGCCTTACCCTTTGAAGGGTTCTTGATCTTTCTAGAGAGGATGAGATCGTCATCAAGTTTAATGGCCATCCTTTGCACTTATGTAATATTCCTTGGTTGAACTCTTTGTAGGAATAATCCTACCTCTGGTGATTGAGCATTAATGAAGAATATCTTGATGTTATTTTCAGATGGTGAATCTTCTTCGGTATATTGCATGAGCAAATAGTCGAAACGAGACATGAAGTCTCTCATAGGTTCATTTGTTTCCTTCTTCATTTGTGCCAATTGAACAAGGATATCTTGAAAATCCTCAATAGATTTGAATATTTCTTCAAACTTGGACTTGATATCATTCCAACGAGTGATTGATCTAGTAGGAAAGAGGTATAACCATTCTACTACTTTTTCTTGGAGATATTCCATAAAAATCTTACAGAAATGTCTTCATGTGTGACTCCAAGAATCCTACATGATGTTGTGAAAATGGTGATGTGTTCTTCAGGATGTTTTGTTTCGGCACCTTTTAACTTTGGAAAGTTCTGTTGATGCAAAATCACAGCACCCCTGGACGCACATCAGGCTTCTAGGTTGATGTTCAGGCATCCAGTGTGATTGCACAACATGGAAACCTCTCTCAAGCGTGGGACTTGTGAAACCGAGAGAGGAATCTCCAGAGAAGGCTGGTTCCTACTCTAAACTACCCGCCACAAGCTATTCCAAAGGTGCGAGCTGCTAATCTAATCCTAATCTAACCATGCCAAGGAGAGAGAGAGAGAGAGAGAAGGGAAAAACAGCAAAGCCTACACTAAAACGGTGATACACCGAGAAGGAGAATGTTGGACATCTATCAAAACCACCATGGGACAAAGAGAGGTGAGCAATGGGAAGGATGGATAGATGCATCACAGCCCAAGGATAGATTTCACACGAAAAATGTCCCAAAACTCCATGAACACACTCCAAACTGCAATGAACATTAAACATGCACAAATACCGCAATGAAGAGAGGCAAGAAGAGGACAAGCAAAAATGAGGAAGGATGGACAGATGCATCACAAAACACGTTTTGTTGCTCCAGAAGTTTGCACAGAACATCATTCCATTAGTAAAAGGAAAAAAAACGCCATTACAGAACAGGGAGGAGGCTCGAACTCCATTCTCAACCCTAGAGAAGAAAAGAAGGGAGGGCAGAGCAGAAAGAATGAACCACCTCTTTTATTTTGCCACTCCTTACAATATATAGGAAGAATGAGAGAAGGAAGAAAGAGGAAAGTCAGATCTACTCCAACCACCCCGAGGTTGTATTTTAAATCATCTCATTATGGTATAAACGGTGGATCCTGGCAAAACGGCGGGCAGTCTGCTGCATTAAAGCTGGTTGTTGAAGCGTCACTTCGTGATCACGCGTCGAGCCGTTTCTTGATTTTCTCTCTCAAACTGCACCAAAACTCAAGATTAACCCCAGAATCATGTAGATAATTTTATGAGCTTTCCGTTGATATAAAGAACGTGGAAATCTAAGCTCGGATCAAAAGATATGGCGATCAGAAGATTTAGGGCACGGAGCAGACCAAGACAGATTTTAAAATGTTTTCCCGCTCTTCACCGTCTGGACGACACGTGGCATGTGCTGATTGGACGAGCAATTCTCTGTCCTCCGTCTTTCGCGGGCCTTCCTTTTGAAATTGCTTGTGGGCCCCTTAAACTTGGACACGTGGCGCCATTTCATTGGTTCGGTTCAGCGCTCGATAACTCGCCCCTTTGACCTTTTGACTTTTTCTCCTGTGAGGACACGTGGCGCTTTCGATTGGTCCTCGGCTCCTTCGGCTCCTTCGCGTACTTCGCCTCCATTTGTCCCGGATGTCCCATTTGATTTTGGGCCCTTTGGAATCATTTCGGCCGATTCGGCCGGTTCGGGCATTTTTGGCCCGCTTGTCTCACTTTGCTTCGGACTGACTTGATTCTTTTCGGCCGGTTCGGCCGGTTCGAGCCTTTGCGGCCCAGATGTCCCAATCGCTTTTTTGAGTAGGACTTAGCCAATTTTCACACTTTTTCCTGGGTCAACCTACTTGCCTTTCTGCAACTTTTTTGCATTTTCTCAGAGCTTGCTCCCTGTTTCTTCGGCCAGGGGAGTTAGAAAAATACACAAGGGACCCTAGAAACCTGATTTTGCTCTGAATCAATCAATTTGCTTGGGATTTGAATCTTCTGATGCATGTTATCAAAATTTACCCTAGGGGGGTGAATTTTGGATAACAATTTGGCGACTCAATGAGGTCATCTGCTTTAGATGAAAAGACCAAGTAGCTCAAAGCAATCCATTGGGCATGGAGTCATGAGTTGTAACCCGCAACCGATCCGAACTTTGAAAACCTCCTCTCGAGCCACTTGAAACCCACCGGACATGGAGTTGTTCGCACCAAAACCACCGAAAAGAAGCACTGCAAGAGAAAACCAGCAACACCAAAAACTATGTACAAAACTGAAAATCATACATGCCCCAAATGGAACATGCAGAGTGTGCACAAGCACTTCTTCTGCTGAAAGAAAACCTAGCTACTTTACTCTAACTGGAAGCAAAGGCAAGCTAAACAAACCTGCAACTGGTTGTGAGAAATAGCTTCCTTTCTTCAAAATTGGCAGCCATGCAATTGATTTGGCACTGATCATGGCTGTTTGGATGGATGGAAAATCAACAAGAAGCTGGTCTTCTATCCAAATCATCAAGGTATCAACTGAAAAATCCAATACCTCTTTTAGTTGCTCTGCATTTGGATTGGAGAGGTATGGCAGCTGATCCTTGGTACTTTGTAGCTCATCCTCATGCTCAGAAGCAAGCATGACTGGTTGTGGCTTCTCCTTTGGCTCCAATGAAGCCAAATACCTGATTGGGCAAGGTCTGATCCGTTTGATATGCCCATAGCTCTGATTTTCAACTCCAAGAATGGAGTCTTCTTGTAGACCCACCTGAATGGATGACGTGGAAGAAATGGTAGGACCCTTCTGCCCTTTCTCTTCCTCCGATGAAGAACATGGAAGATTTAAATCTTCCAATTTTGGTTCCAAAGGGCTGCTATAAGATGCAGGCTGCTGCAAATGAATGCTCTCCTTCATGACAGCAGACTCTTGTGTTTGGAATGTGGATGATGAAAGAGAGAATGGTGAAAACTCAACCGGCTCTTCTCCATCAAAACAGTCCTCCAAATCTGACAGGTAAACTGCCTCATTGCTGTCCTGCTGCTCGTGTTCAACTTCCTCCATGGTGTCCTCTTGATCTGCAACTTGACCACCATGGTTTCCTTCACTCTCCAATATTGAGTTTGAGAGATCAAACTCCTTTTCAGTGCTAGAACTTGAGAGAGATGAAGTGGAAAGAAGAACTGAAGGTTCTTCTGTAACCTGCTTTGTGCTCAAAGCCCTTGGATCTGCGTTTTTCTCCTCCATAGCTAGATTGTGCTCCTCTTCTTTTGGATTTGGAGCAGCTTCTCCTTCCTCCAATGTTTGAAGGCAATCTTGCTCTTGATTGAACTCCTTCTCCAGCATGAAGTTTGTCAAGTCAAACTCTTCAATCTGCTGCTCTAGAGGATAAGTTGGGACTGCAAGATCTTCTTCTTCTGCTGCAACCAAATCAGTCCTAACCACCATTTGTTCAACCTCAGCCTCTTCTGTGGGCTTCACCAGCAAAGGGATCTGTGTCATCCCAAATTTGGCAGCCCAAACCTTCAAGCTGTCTGTCATTTCTTTTCTGGGCTCTTCCTCTTGTTGTCCTTGATGACTGATTTTTACAATTTCTTCTTTCCCACATGGAATTGGGAATGCAAAAGGAGGAATGGGTTGAAACTCGATTGATTTTACATTTTTTTGTGGTGGTGGAGGAGGTAGAAACTCTTGTTTCTTTGGAGGAGGGGGTATTTCTGTTAGCTCTTGTGGAGGGAATGACTGTTTGGAAGGGAAAATGAAAGAAGAATCGAGATGAAATGGAAGACTGAGAGGTGGAGACATGGATTCCACATTTGGGACAGCAGATGGAGAGTTTGAAACTTGACACTGCTGAACTGAAACAGATTGGGAAAGAGGAAAAGAAAAGGCATGAGATGGTGTGCTTACCTGTTGACAAGGTTGCTGAATACTTCTCTCATACACCTCTATTTCTTCAATCCACTTTGCAAGCAAAGGCAGCGTTGCAATCATGAAGTCAAGCTTCTCCTGAGGGCTGTAATGACTTGGAAAAGGTCCCACCCATGGACAGGGTGCTTCACAACCGATTCCAAATGCTCTCATCTGTGCCTGAGCCCTGGACTGCACTATGTTTACCTCCATCTTTTGGATTTTCTCCAACAGACCAGCATCTTGGATCTGATGGTCTTCATTGTATGCACACCCTTGCTCTTGGAAAGCTCCATAGCCAAACTGACTTTGGCACTGCTGCTCATATGGGTATGCATACTGATCTTGAATCTGCTCAAAATGCTGATTTGGAGGATTTGTAAAACATGTTGGAGGTGGAATATACTGCTGTTGTTGATGTGAATTCCATGATGGAAATGAAGTCATGATTGCACAACTTCATGGAATGGAAAAGAATGAAGGGGATGGAAAGAAAGATGGATGAAAATGGATGGAAATGAATGGAAAGGAAGGTCTGCAACTTGAGAGATGGGTTGTTGACCAGATGGAGTCGCCAGATGTGTTTGCAAAGTGCCTCCAAAGGCTGAAATCTTCACAGAACACATCAACTTGCAAATGATGAAGTGAAAGACCTCTAAGGTCCCACCGGCGTGCAAAACTGTTAGTGCAAAATCACAGCACCCACAGACGCACATCAGGCTTCTAGGTTGATGTTCAGGCATCCAGTGTGATTGCACAACATGGAAACCTCTCTCCAAGCGTGGGACTTGTAAAACCGAGAGAGGAATCTCCAGAGAAGGCTGGTTCCTGCTCCTAAACTACCTGCCACAAGCTATTCCAGTGCAGGCAAGCTAATCTAATCCTAATCTAACCATGCCAAGGAGACAGAGAGAGAGAGAAAAGGAAAAAAACAACAAAAGCCTACACTAAAACGGTGATACACCAGAGAAGGAGAATGTTGGACATCTATCAAAACTGCCATGGGACAAAGAGAGGTGAGCAATGGGAAGGATGGACAGATGCATCACAGGCCCAAGGATAGATTTCACACAGAAAATGTCCCAAAACTCCATGAACACAGCTCCAAACCTGCAATGAACATTCAAGCACAGACCCGCAATGAAGAGAGGCAAGAAGAGGACAAGCAAAAACGAGGAAGGATGGACAGATGCATCACAAAACACGTTTTGTTGCTCCAGAAGTTTGCACAGAACATCATTCCATTAGTAAAAGGCAAAAACGCCATTACAGAGCAAGGGAAGAGGTTCGAACTCCATTTTCAATCCTAGAGAAGAAAAGAAGGGAGGGCAGAGCCGAAAGAATGAACCACCTCTTTTATTTTGCCACTCCTTACAATATATAGGAAGAATGAGAGAAGGAAGAAAGAGGAAAGTCAGATCTACTCCAACCACCCCCAGGTTGTATTTTAAATCATCTCATTATGGTATAAGCGGCGGATCCTGCAAAATGGCGGCGTCATCTGCACTGCATTAAAGCTGGTTGTTGAAGCGTCACTTCTGTTGTATCACGCGTCAGAGCCGTTTCTTGATTTTCTCTCTCCAAACTACACCAAAACTCAAGATTAACCCCAGAATCATGTAGATAATTTCATGAGCTTTCCGTTGATATAAAGAACGTGGAAATCTGAGCTCTGGATCAAAAGATATGGCGATCTGAAGATTTAGGGCACGGAGCAGACCAAGACAGATTTTAAAATGTTTTCCCGCTCTTCACCGTCTGGATGACACGTGGCACGTGCTGATTGGACGAGCAATTCTCTGTCCTCCGTCTTTCGCGGGCCTTCCTTTTGAAATTGCTTGTGGGCCCCTTAAACTTGGACACGTGGCGCCATTTCATTGGTTCGGTTCAGCGCTCGATAACTCGCCCCTTTGACCTTTTGACTTTTTCTCCTGTGAGGACACGTGGCAGCTTCTGATTGGTCCTCGGCTCCTTCGGCTCCTTCGCGTACTTCACCTCCATTTGTCCCGGATGTCCCATTTGATTTTGGGCCCTTTGGAATCATTTCGGCCGATTCGGCCGGTTCGGGCATTTCGCGTCCATTTGTCCCAGATGTCCCATTTGATTTTGGGCCCTTTGGAATCATTTCGGCCGATTCGGCCGGTTCGGGCATTTTTGGCCCGCTTGTCTCACTTTGCTTCGGACTGACTTGATTCTTTTCGGCCGGTTCGGCCGGTTCGCGCCTTTGCGGCCCAGATGTCCCAATCGCTTTTTTGAGTAGGACTTAGCCAATTTTCACACTTTTTCCTGGGTCAACCTACTTGCCTTTCTGCAACTTTTTTGCATTTTCTCAGAGCTTGCTCCCTGTTTCTTCGGCCAGGGGAGTTAGAAAAATACCTGAAGGGACCCTAGAAACCTGATTTTGCTCTGAATCAATCAATTTGCTTGGGATTTGAATCTTCTGATGCATGTTATCAAAATTTACCCTAGGGGGGTGAATTTTGGATAACAAGTTCTTGTGGGAACTTTGTTGGTAGATCGTGAAGAGGGGGCTCAAGAGAAAGTGGGCATGTATTTCTTTCCCATGAAATAATGGGTTGAGGTCTTTCTGCTTTGTCTACCATTGTTTTTTCTATTTCTACTTCGGATCTTGCTTCTACAAATTCTTCTTTTGGTCTTTCTTCTTCCTCCGGGAACTCAATGCTCAACGATGGTTAAAAATGGGATAATTTGAAGGGGGAGTATCAACAAGAGTTGGGATGGGATGGCCAGTGAACTTATTGAAAACCCAGATGGGGATGAGGCTTGAGAAAAATAGTAGGGATTATCTCGATTCATTCTTGTTGATTTTGCAAAGCCTCAAAATTGGAATAAACAACACCTCTCAACCTGCTCAACCTGGTATATCTTCCTTCAACCAGCTATGAGAAAAATTTACAATGGTAATATGAAAGGAAATTGCAGAATGTGAAAGGTCATGTGCAGAAATCAATAGTGTGCCTTTCAACAATGAATTTCCATGAACTCTTTTTTTTTTGAATTTTTTTTTTTTTAGATATTTAATTTTTGTATTTTCTTTATCTTTTGATATTATTTTTGGTTAATATTGTTTCCAATTCTTCCCGTGGTGGGCACAAAAACTGTTGGTGACAAAAAAATTTCGGGGACAAATTGGTGGGTTTCTAGCCACGGTCTCCGGGGCTCTAGGTCCCTCTACTTCAGGTGGTGCAGCTCAACTTATTATGCGTGCATGAAATCAAAATCATTGGTGTCCTAACTTCCGGGATTGTGGTGATAGGTAGGAGGGCTCATAATGACCTTTGGGAAAAACTTTCGGAGTAGGGTATGGTTGTCATGCTTGAAAATTGTGAATCTTCTTGTTGCACATTTACATGACAACACAGTGTAATAAATTTCACATAATTGAGAAAATCATCTCAATACTATGTTCACCACTCCCCAGGGAATGTTTTCTTATAGAGTTATGCCATTTGGTTTTTGTAATGCTCCAACAACATTATAATGAATGATGAATAGGGTGTTTAAACCATATATTAGAAGATTCATTAGAATGTTCTTCAATAATTTTTTCATCTACAAGATCATAGTGGACCACCTGCACTAAATGGATAAGGAATTTTAGAGTTTAGATGAATTAATAATCTCACTAAACTCTACAAATTTTATCTTTGGAAATTCCAAAGGTATCCTATTAGAAATGTTATATCTAGAGATGACATTGATATTAATCTGCATAAAGTTTCAAAAATTAAACAATTACCATTTCTTATGAATAGAAGTAAGTTGAGATCATTTTTCAGGCCATGTGGGTTACTATAGGAGGTTAAAGTCACAAAATCATGCATTTTAGACACTATTTAGAGTCAATCCCATACTATATTTAGATGGTTTTGAGTGAAGAAAGTAGTAATTAACCCCTATATTTTGGCCATCTTATTGTATTTTATTTTATCATTCTTAACGTCTTGCGCACTCCACATGCCCAATTAGCTGCTTATCATTTTTTGTTATTTTAGCCTTGATCGGGTGCCCAAGCTAGTCTTGGGGCACTCATGGGCACCCCGGTCCCACTAGGGGTGCCCCGATCCTTTTTGAACTTTCCCACCACATTTTGGGCACTTTTTATCCATTTATCATTTTATTTTTTTAGTAATCATCCATTTTAGGGTTAATTATGAAATTAGATCAAGAGAATCCTATAAATCTAAAGTTATGAGACCATGATGAAGGACCAAGCACTAGTCACTACTATCATCCACCTAGAGTTATATCCACTTGGAGATAATTTGCATCCATTATCTCCATCACAAGGAAAAGGTTGGTTTATCTACATCCCATAAGCATAGGGGGGATTTTATTCTATTCCATGCACACATTCTATTACATTTTCTACACATAGTTATTGTTTTCTACTTCACAAAGTGCAACTAGCATAAGATCACCTAGGGCACATGATGCACACACACACCAGAACTATACTTGGGTCTGAAATGTAGTGCAATGATCAGTTAGTAAGCCCACTATTGTTATAGCTGAGGTCAGTTTGACCCATTCATTTTCATTCTTATTTTTAGGGTTTTGATACTTCTTATGGTTTATTATGGGTGTTTCTATCATCTTGGATTAGCAGCAACACCTGACGCAATATAGTGAATCTGATGTGATACATAATGAGGGTTTCATACCACCTGTCAAACCTATGAGACTTAGTTTTGGAACTTTTGTACAAACAAGGGTGCTCATTTTGTAGACCAAAGGCACCCACATGCGCCCTAGTCTCTCTCTAGGAACTTTGGTCTAGCTAGATAGCTTGGATCCATCCTTTTCATAACCTCTACACATTCGTTCTTGATTCTTATTCCTCTAATCATTTATACAACACGGTCTTACAAGTTCCTCTAATCAGTTGGTTTCATTCTAACTCTCTTAGTACTCTAGGGTTTAGCATTTCCATTTTCATAGTTTCTTGTGTCATTTCGATAATGATTTAATACATCTTATTTACTATATGTTCATGTTGTTCTAGATTATATTAACTATCATATTCCTCATTTTTAGTTAATCATTTTGGTGAACCCAACCGCTTTCACGCTTAGGATCCTCATCTTTCTTCTATCATGGGTCATAAATTTCCTCAAGTTCCTTTGTTTGAGTTGCTTAAAATGCATCCTATCTATCATGTTTCTCTACAAAGAGACTTATACCACCAAATGAAATAAGTCCTATCTTCCATCACTTGTCTAATGACCCTAGTCCTAGTGCTCCTCCATCTAATCAACCCCTATTGGACTCAATCCATGCTCTACATGCTTTATTTCAAGATAAATTTAAGGCCATGGAATCCATAATTATATCTCTCAAATCTGAAATTCAATAGCTTAAGGATGCTTCTCAATCACATGTTTTTGTTCATTATACATCTTATATGCAATCTATGTCCACTATATGTCATCTAGCTAAACCTCAATACATTCCATTTTTTTATTCTCTCATATTTGAGCATAATTCTATGGAACATGACATTTTTATTTAACTCCTTAGTCATCAATTGATCACTCTATTGCCTACTCATTACTATTATCCTTATCAGTTAGAAAATATCAAGGTCGTCCATATTACAATTATCATCAAATCAATGGACATAATGACAACAATTTCCACACTTTTCCATGAATAATCAAACATATTAAGCATCAAGGATTTATTTCATTTTCTACACAACATTTTAATAAAAAAAGGACATCCCATTGGGTTCCTAAATATGATTTATCTATATCTAATGAGCATCAGGCTAGCATTACTCAAGCACCTCCTAAGCAACAACCTCTCACAATTATTTCACCATGTCCTCCTACTCAACCATTTATGATATCACTAAGTCAATATAATCAACTACATATCAAAATTAGTTCACAACCTCCACCTACTAAGTTGTTTATTGTATTACCAAGTCAACCTAAGAAACCTCCTTTAAAACTCAGTGCAACTTGGCCTCCTCTCAAGTATAAGCTCACACCAATTACTTTTGTCAAAGCAACTACTCCTCTTACTAGTGGTCATGCCTCATTGGAAAATTCCACCACAATCACATGGTCCTACTCAAGTATTTTTCCGACCATGATTCCTCCACTAAACGCAAATTTGGTCTTTGGTAGGTGACTCTTGTCACTCTACCCTCCTAATGACACACTCATATTCTTATGGTTCTTATATGACTATTGAGGGGTCTGTTATGATTAAGAACCTTGTTTCATCTTACATTCACATATCTATCCATTACATAACCACTCATACATACATACATCTACAATCATCTATCACTCATCACGCATACTATATGATTTCTAATTATTTATCCCATTACTAGAATCAATCTTACAAAATCTATGATACTTCACCACCTTCATACATCATTTATCAAATAGTACACACATTACCACACACTTGGGGGAATAGCATCTAACACATCTCCTTCCTCATATTAGTGTCAATACGTCTCTCATCTCTACATTATCATACATCAATATTCTTTCATAGGCATACTCATCACACACTTTACCATCGCCATTACTTAATGACACACTTGATCTGCTTAGGGCATACTGCACATGTACCCCACACACTTTGTTTAAGCATTACACAATGTGTCTCTTCACATGTCTAGCGTCATATGTCTTACATATTACATAATACAACCTATATTCAGTCTACATCATTTTTATTGTTACATATTTATATATCATACATACTTTACATATCATATTATTGTTCATCATACATATGTCACACCACTATTGTTCTTGCATCTAGCATTACATACTACTCATCATACACATCACATAGCACGTATTTCAGACTATTAGACTATCTCTATAGTTTTTCATTACATCATATACATTACACATCACACATCATACACATTATATGGTCGTCTATAATCATGTACACTACATTGTCATCTGCGTGCTACATCCACTACCCTCTCGACGCACTTTAGTTCCTTGGTCCATACTCCACTTCTAAGGGTTTACCAATCAAATGGACCTTATAATACTTACAAGTTAATAATTCAACCATTTATCATGTGACATTACTATGTTAGTGACATACACTTTAGGATAAATGGTCACCTATTCTTTCATCTTGTAGTGGTATATGCTTTAGGCTACATCACCATTCCCTACTATTCATCTTATAGTGATATACGATTTAGGCTACATCATCACTCATTCAATCATATTTTCATCATATATGCTTCGCCTATAAGGTTGACACAAAATAATTTCTAGGTCACATCTTATCAACAAACATTCATCACAATGCGCTTGACACAACACACTATTCGACCATTTCCTGATGACACACTCTCGTTTATGGTTAATTATTGACTACTGAGGGGGAAAACCAAATTAACCTCACTACATACATTTCCATTCACTTGGGGAGCACATAGATCCTACAATCCGTCTTGTATTCCATTCCATCCATCTACATCATATTACATATTATGGTCACTTTTACTCTTGCTCACTTTTTCTTGTTCATGATCACTCTATTACACATGCTAGTTAGATTACTTGTATGTAATTTATATATATCATCCACACATGTGTGTTCACATCTTTTTCTAGTTTTGATCACAGATACAAGTCTCTTACACACAACATGGATGCTTTCCTTCTACCCTTCCTACACTGGTCATTGGGGGCATCCACATTCATCTCTTCTAGGTGTTATTGTTTCATTTTATACTTATCACTTTACATTACTTGGTTATACATGATTTTGACATACTAGTTATCTTTCTAACATGCTAATGGGTGTTTCATGTGTAGAATTTGTTATGCATGGATATTTACTTCCATACTTGTTTATTACATTGTTTGTCTATTGTTTGCTCATGTTTACAAGCCTTGCCCTATGTTTGGTATGCACACTTTTTTTTTAATATGCGACCATGATGGCCTTGTGTGTCTTGTGACATCATGAGTGATGTCCCATGTTTGCATCCTAATTTGTGTGGATCACTTTTCTTATTGCGTGTTTACATTAATTTTCTTGGTAGCTTACACATTGTTTTCATAGATTACACATTTCTTATACATGCATTCTTATTTGTACTAAAACTCATATTTGGCTAGCCTTCTTGTTTGTGTGTGCTTTGGTTTCTACCAAGTGCATTGCCTCCCCCACTGTAGGGAAGAGTTTCAGATTTTGTATGTTTGGTCTTGTTTTGGGGCCGCATTCTCCTATTAGCGACGTCACATATGCCCCCAAAGAGGGGGCATAATTTAGGGTTATACATACTACAAAAACATACACACCGCTTCAGTTCAATGCTCTTTCCACCCTTGGCATTGTGGGTTACATATAGTGATTGGGTTCATACTACCTACAAACCACATACACAATAGCTTTTACAGAAAAGATAGTCCTTAACATTCTACGAAGTAGTTACAGTTGGAGGATACATCAGAATTCCTCGCTACACTTCTTCATTGAATGGCTTCGAGATCACCCAAAAACAAGGACATACAAAGATCTCTTCACACATATTTAGGGAAGTAGTTACAGTTGAAGTATACAATGGAATTCCTCCCTACACTTCTTCGACCTATGGCATTGGATCACCCAAAAACCCCGGCATTAAGGATATCCTTTTATACTCTCTTTCTTAACATGGATCAGTACACATGTTACATTTACAATTTTTAATTTTCGTATCTCACATTTACATGATTTTGAATTCATATACATGTGTCTTTTACATTGCATTTTTACACATACTTACATACATATTTGACTACATGATTAGTTTCTCCTTACAAGTACAGTCTTATGGGAAACTAATAGTCAAATGGGGGTAAAAAAAACAACAACAAAAATGGTATCGACAAAAACATTTCACAACAAAGACACAATATTATCAATGCAAGTACATCACACACATCGATAAATACACACGCATTTCCACCATATGATCACTCTCATCACTTTTTTACACTTCTTCATCTTTATTTTCCACGCTCCATTATATTTTTATCATTCCACGCTTTTTCTAGTCCTTTGACCCATTTTCTACTACAATCTTCATCGACATCGGGTACGCATTTCTATCTACTTTATGTTACCGAGATTTTTGCTCACTAACATAAAGTGGGGGAAAATGTAGTCACAAAATCATACACTTTAGACACTACTTAGTCACAGTCTCATACTACCATATAGAAGGTTTTTAAGTGAACAAAGAATTAATTAACTCCCATCTTTTTCCATCTTATTATATTTTATTTTTTCATTCCTAACCTCTTGCACCTACATGCCTAGTCAGCTTCTGTCATTTCACATTATTACATCCTTAACCGGGCACCCATGGGAGCCCCAACCCTTTTGAACTTTCCCACTACCTTTTGGGCACTTTCTAACCATTTTAACTTTTTATCTTTTTAGTGGTTGGCCATTTCAGGGTTAATTATGAAATTAGATCAAGAGAACCCTATAAATATAAAGTTATGAGACCATAATGAGGGACCAAGCACTAGTCACTACTATCATCCACCTAGAGTTGCATCCACTTGGAGATAATTTACATCCATTAGCTCCATCACAAGGAAAAGGTTGGTTCATTTGCATTGCAAAATCATAGGGGGGAATTCTATTCTATTCCGTGCACACATTCTATTAAATTTTCTACACATAGTTATTACTCACTACTTCAAAAAGTGTTACCGACACAAGAGCACCTAGGTCACATGATGCACACACACTAGAACTGCATTTGTGTTTGAAATGTAGTGTAGCACTCAATTATTAAGCCTACTATTATAGTAGCTGAGGTGAATCTAACCCATTCATTTGTATTCTTATTTTTTTTAGGGTTTTGATACTTCTTGTGGTTTCTGTAAGGTCTTTATATCATTTTAGATTAGCAGCAACACCTAGCACAGTATAGAGAATCTGATACAATACACAACGATGGTGTCAGACCACCTAACAAAATTGAAAGACTCATTTCTAGACCTTTTGTACATATCGTGGCACCGCTTTTACAAACCAGGGGTTCGAAACCGAGCACCCGCAAGTTCCTCAATCCCTCTCCAAGTGCTCTAGTCTAGCTAGATAGCTCATATCCATCCTTTTTGGGACCTCTGCACAATCATTCATGTTTCTTGTTCCTCTAGTCATTTCTACGACACAGTCCAATGAGTTCCTCTAATCAATTGAGTTCATTCTAACTCTATTATTATTCTATGGTTTAGCATTTCCATTATCATAGTTGTTTGTGTCACTTCCATAGTCATTTACTACATCTTATTTACTATATTTACATGTCATTTTAGATTAGATTAACTATCATATTCCCCTTTTTTAATTAATCATAGGTTCATCAAGAATTTATTAAGTATTTCACAACCATTAACCTTGCTCTTAAATAATGATGTTATTTATGAGCCACAAAAGAAGGCACATTAATATTTTGAATAGCTTAATGAAGCATTAGTGACTTTGATTGTTTTAAATAATCTAGAACGGAGAAAACCAATCATTGTATATATTGATGCTTCATATACAACACTAGAGAGTACTATGAGCCATAATGATGATAATGGGAATTATCATCCAATCTACTTTGGGAGTAGACAGGATGAGAATTTTTGGGTAAATTATATTATAACTAAAAAGAGAGGATTTAAATATCATTTGTAGTATTAAAAAGTTTAGAAATTACTTATAAGGGAAGAAAGAAATTTACAAATTGTGACATATGATCGGGCTCTAAAATATATAGTAAATAATCATAACCCATTAAGAAGGATGAAAATATGGATAATTTTTCTACAAGAGTGTGAATTTGATATTTTGAATAGGCTAGGGAAAAAGTGTGTCAATGAAAATTCACTCTCTCAAGCCTATGATGGTTTAGGTTCATCTTTTGATGATTATGAGTTTCTAGATGTAGTGTTGTTATATATTGATACAGTCCTTGGTGAGTACATAGACATTTGGAATTATCTCAAATATTTCAAGTTTCTTGATGGTGTTAATGTAAAGGAAAAAGGAAAATTACACAAGAAAGTCTTCCATATTCTATTATGTAGAGAGTATTATTTTAGATCGGACCTAGTGGTAGGTATAAGAGGGCAACAGACGTGATCAAGGAAAGGATCTAAGTGAAGAGTTCCACAACGGTACATGTGGAGGATACTTCTCTGGACAACTAACAAGAAGAAGGATCTTGGATGCAGTTATCACCGCTAACAATTTTTAGATATTATGATAATTATTGTAAGATATGATATTTGTCAATCACATGGGAATCATAAAAATTCATCAGCTCCATTGGGTCTTATTCTTCCACTTGGTCCCTCTAAAATATGAGTACTTTATATTGTAGGTCCACTTCCATCCACCCCATTCTAAAATAATTTTATTGTATTTGACATTGATTATTTAACCAAGTGAGTTGAGGCTAGACTTTTGAAAATAGCTTCCATGAATGAAGTGGCAAGGTTCGTGTATGAATGCATTGTCACTAGATTTGGTTGTTAATTAGAGATTGTAATAGATCAAGGAATCCACTTTATTGATTAGGTTGTAAAATCCTTTATGGATAGGTTTTTTATCAAACACAAGAAGGAAAAAACTTATAATCCAAACACAAATGGATGGGTGGAGAAAAAAATTATATATCATGCCAAATATTGGAAAAATATGAAGCTTTAAAAATGCAAAAATAAGATAAAAAGGATTCGTAGGCAGATTGTGGACATATAGGGCTATATCAAGTCAACAAAATGATATTTCCCATTTTAGTTGGCTTTTGAACTGATCCAGATTATTCCTATTAAATTTTATACTCTCACCATAAGGGTTATGGAAAATTCAAGCATGGATGAAAGGGATTAAGTAAGATAAATTTTGTTACATCTTCATTTTTAGAGGAAATGTGGGAAACAATGAATGAGACAAGATACAAGAAGTAGATCAAGTGCAAGGATTAATTTGATCAAAAGATTTTGTGGTCTCCATTTCAATTGAATGACTTCATTCTATTATATTATTCTCTACAAAAAAAGAGGAGGTATAGTATAATTATTCCTAAATGGATGGGACCCTATAAAATAGTAGTTTTGCATGACAATGATATGTATCAACCGAAGGAGTTATATGGTAATCCAATTAAAAAATGGTTCAACCATGACAAGTTGAATATTTTCATGGCACCAACTCTAAATTATACATGATATTCTACTCCAAGGATGGAGTAGAATCTAAGGATGGGGAATATGTCGACACTAGAATTTTCCTCTATGATTTCTATTTCATTAATGTATGTATTATGAATGGCATGTTGTTAAGAGTAGTTAGTAGTAACTTCCACTAGAAGTTAATGATTCCTGCTAATAAAGTATGAAACACACGGTAGAATGTAGCTAGTAAATATTCTATGGTAATACTAAAATTACATTAAGGGATGTTGTGAAAGTGGAAATCCATGGTAGAAAGTAAATGCTTTTCATAAATGGTCACGGTAATGTTCAAGTGTTAAAGGTCATGGTAAGTAGGTAAGTAGGGTCTACATGGTCATGAATTAAAAATATTATATTTATAATAATGTCAAAGGAATTATGTCATAAATATTGTGTATATGTTATTGATATTTAGAGATAAAGTCTAGAAAAGATGGAATCCCATGTATAACTGATAATTTTTATCCTATCCTAAGGGATAAGCCTACAAATAAAGATAAGAGTTGAGATATGTAATATGATTGGATAGAAGATATTTTTATCTTATCTTATAGATAGGGTGGATAAGCTCTAAAGTGTTATAAATATATAGGCCACCCCCTCATTTAGCATATAAGAAGGTTGTGAGGATCATTAAATACAAGTAGTAAAGATTCCATATCATTGTGTAGGTGTGTTAAGAAAGCCATCAAGAGGCACAATTGTGAAGTTTATCCTAGAAATATTGTTTGAAAAGTGAGTGGAGTTGATAACACTCAGAATAGTTCATGGGTGAGATTGTAAAATATGTTAATAATATAATGTATAATAATATTTGTGTTATGTTGTCAATCCTTCATATTGTATTCCATGATATTCTTGTGTTGTGTTTGTTATTGTGTTTCCATATTAATACCACCAAAATAAAAGTTGTGCATTGCTTTGAAACAATCATAGCACGAGGATTTTCTAGAGTAATATTATCATAGTGTTGGATTTGTGTTGGCAGTCCCCCATTAAGACTAGAAATTGTATACCTTTGGCATAAACTTCTAGAATTAAAGCCTTGCGTATATTTTCAATAAGGGCATCACTACCATTTGTAACTTGGTACATTACAAATATTGCATTCTTTGGCCATATCTCGAATTCAAATTTGTCTTGAGAAATGTATACCTCCTTCTATTATTAAAGTGTAGGAGAAGCTCCTAGATGTAATGATCCAAAAGTTGGGTTTACATCGTCCTATTAATTGATGGAAGGAACTGCATGGAACTTAGACAATTATTTTAAAAATTGCACACCGATAATGCTCTACCAACTCATGTGCCCTTTTACTACCATAGGAATTAAAAATCTTAATTCTATATGGAACCTCAATCCCTCCCCCAAATGTGGTTATTCCACCTCAATCATACTTGGAAATCCCATCTTAAACCTAATATCTATTTATTCCTTTGGTGCCTTATTAAACATGACCTTCGCTCAATGAAAGGATTAAAAACCTCAGTGTTATTAACCCCAAATGTATGAATTACGATAGCCCTAAAAAATTAGACAATATTTTTTTTTTTCCCCATACCCAAGTTTCTTAGACCTAGATACACTTTTTAATCAATCCATATCACCCCGAGCCTCTCAATTGGAAAATGAATATGTTTGGTGAGTCTTCTCATGGCCTTCCTACATCGCATTCTTGTGGAAACTTTTTAGAGTTATCAATTTATTTGAATTATAAAAATCCATAAATGTAGCTATCTTCAATAATGATATTATTTCTATCCACTTTGAATATAATGATAGAATTAATGGTATTAATGTTTGTTACCTTCATATTCAAGTACAAGCTTAGAAAGTGGCCTGGAGTTCCAACATCTTTAGGATTTTCTTGCACGGTGGAGGAACACCCCTTGCACTATGATCTAGACACATTTGGATTTGTGTCATACGGTTTTACCATCGACGGCTACTCATCATTGGTGAAGCCACTCTCAAAGTAGTCATCCCTCTCCTACTCATAGTCATTTTCACATCATGTCACAACAATTGTATAGAGCATAGAGCCCACCTCTGCCATGGGGGAAGTATATGGTTGGTCCCTTACCATTACACTATCATGTTGTCCTCTCGCTATGCAAGGTAAGCCTTTATGAGCTCCCCACCTATTGTGTGGGGAATTATGGCTCCATTGGCTACCCAAGACCCTATGGATAAACGGTTTGTTGAGGAGCCTCTAGATGATGAGATTCCTTCAATCGCACCCTTATACCTTGTGATGATCATCCTCCTCTTCGCCTAATATTGTGGTCACCGTGTCTATTTTCTCGTAATGTAATGTTTTGTTAGTTATTTATGTGCCTTTTGGCACATTTTTTTGGGTTGTGACTCTATCTGCCACCTTTTTGTAATCTCTTTTTATAGTAATATAATTACGATGGTTCCAAAAAAAATTATTCTAAATATTTTTACTTTTTAGGTGTAGATTTATATTTATTTTATTTATTCTCCTCTTTTTCTAATTGTTTGGATATAGATTTAATAATTTTTGAATTTAAAATTTTGTGAATTTAGAATTTTGTGAATTTATAATACTAACAAATTCAATATATTATTCCAATATGATTATTTAAGTTTCTACTTTTTTATTATTTTAATACTAGAACTATAAAAATGATATTAAACTAGAATTAGAATATCTAATTTTAGACAATTTTAGATGCATTTGAAGTTATTCATTTATTAATATAGAATTGCAGATAATAATTTAATGAGTTAAGTTTCTAATTTTTATTATTTCAAGACTAGAACTACAAAAATGATATTAAACTAGAATCGAATATCTAATTTTAGACAATTTTAGATGCATTTGAAATTATTCATTTATTAATTTGGAACTACATGGAATAATTTAATGAATTGTATAGTTTATTTTTATTACTACTACTATTACTATCATCATAATCATCATCATCATCATTATCATTATTATTACTACTACTATTATTACTATTATCTTTATTTTTACTATCATTATTATTGCTACTACTATTTATTTATTATTATTATTATTGGACTTAAATCATACTTCATTAATAGCTTGAAGAAATTGGTGGAATATAATTCCACTTCAAAATGTAAAATAAATCAAGTTATATAGATTTTTAGAAATCATGATCTTCTTATATCAAAGTTTGCAATTATTTTATATAATTAATTTAAATAACAATTGAAAAGGTTATAAAAGAAAGTTCTATCAGTAAAAACATGAAAGAACAAGATATTTAAGTAGAAAAAATAAATATGAAAGATGATTAAGTCAAAGGACGAGGAATGTCGACTTTCCACCCCAATTTTCATCCTCAAGTGGATTTGTTGTATCAAGCATGGCCTCCCAACCATTATCAATATTCTTATCATCTTCTTCCATGATCTATCTGGTAAATGAGATTAAAATTTATAGGTTGAAAAATTATCCTAAGAAGAAGGTTCTTAGAGACAAAACCTTCCAAAACTACAATCAATTATGTCAAAAATTCATTAGAACTACTTTTAATAGGGACCATTGCTACAATAATTTTTTTCAAACACTTCTTTGTCACTAATACTATTATGACAGTGTATCCTAGGCATTTATATAATGATAGATGAGGTTTTCAAAGTGATCCACTTCAAAATGTACTTTGTAAAGTTTAAACTTGAATTTGGAGGTTAAAATTGGAAATTATGGAAGCATCGTTAAACATAAAGAATTTTCATCCATTACTAGTTTACTAAAAATATGAACCATTTCTTTTCAAATGTGAAATGAACTATATATACAGAAAAAATGTGCCAAATTTTCTTTTAAATAACATTTTCCAAGTGAAGAACTTTGGGAGGAAGGGTTGAAACAACATAAGAATCCACTTCTAGGAAGAATGAACATGAAATAAAACACATGGAATTTGCTTGGTATATTTATCCTACTAATAGGTATGAAAAGTGGGATTAGAAACCCCCATATATGGAATCTTATCACTAATAAGTTTACCCTAGGAAATAATAAAACCAAAAATGATATTTTTAGGATTCATGATAACTTTACATAGATTTAAAAATTTGTGGCTTGAGTAAATATAGAGATGTTAAATTTCAACAATGGTTAAGGGTTTATGTCTATATGTTGATGGGAATAATATTATAACCAAGCCATGTTTAGTATCAATAGAAATATATTTTAATAAACCAACTCCAATCTTTCCACTAGAAAACTATGTAGAAAATTCCAAATTTTGGATACATTCATCGGTATGGTATCTTGAATCTAATAAATAGATTCAACATCCTCACTTTTAATGTGAAATTTATCCTTAAGAGTATTCCAAGGAAGAAATTTGTGAGAAAATTCACAAATTAAGTCACAAATAGTCTTAAATCCATTGAACCATAGTAAAAGGGACATTGTGAAATTGAGCATAGGTGACCACCAAAGAGATTGAGAATTAAGGGATATATCACTCATACCTGATCTAGAAGAAATTGAATTTGAGATGCTCCCAAACCTTCCACATGATTTAATCCATAAATATTCCACCAATTTTAATTAGTACATATGTAATAAGGAGAGAATGAATCTTGGTTCAATTTCATGCCTTCTACTCAAAAAGAGAAACATGAGAGATGTAGTTTCTCAAGAGGAATTTATATGCCTCGGTACCTTACAAGACTCTACTAATCAATTTGACACTCGAGCCATGACCTTGATTGTTGATGTTAATGATACCAAACCCTCAAAATTCCTTAGGTTTTGTAACATCCTCATTTCTAAACATTTTCGTTTTGATACTTTGCAACAATGGGTTTAACTCGGATAGCTTAGATGTGAAGGAAAATTTTTACACAAAATTCTATTTTAGACCCTCCCGATATATGTACTTCGGTGAACTTCATAATCCACATACCATACACGTGCCCAAATCTATAATATGTGGTAGAGGGCATGAATCCACAATTCTAGTTTGAGACTTTTAGCACCCAATATTCAAGATTCTGAGCATTGCCTTGATTTAACAAAAGTAGAAAATATTAAAACCTAATATTGTAGAGTCACATATGATAAAAAAACACTAAATTACAAATTTCACACAAGTAATGAGATAATAAAATATAAAACCCTAAGTGTAAGAGAGAGGAATGGAGTTAGCTAATTTGTAATTCTTCCGGGACTAATGGAATGGAAAACTCATAACAAGAAGAGTATATTATCAAAACTATGCTCTATAAAATCTAGAATTGATGGATAAGGATGGACTAGGGTGCATGGATTGGGTCGAGAGGTGGCTAGGTGCCAAAGTCTTCCTCTGGGCACCTGTGATGTGAAAGTGGTCAAAATATGATTTTTTTGGTGTCACATAAGTGTTGTTGATAGTCATTGTTGGTCACTTTTATGTCATAATATGATCACAAAGTGTAATTGTAACCTACAAAATAGATGTTCACCTACAAAACCCTCAAATTACATCAAATCCCAAAAAAATACAAAGTAGGAGTCATACTTGACCCTAGCAACATCACCCGAATGAGTGAACTTACGACCGAGCACTACACTACATCTCAAACTCCATGTAGTTCTTATGAGTGTGTGAAATAATCGGTCGCTAGTAATCCATTGTGCAAGCATGCTTGATAATGGGTGAAAGCTAGATGTATCAATGTAAGTATATGTGTGGATGGAATAATGAAATTCCCCTTCCTATGTAGTGTACGTAGTCCCTTGTCCCTTGAATGGATGCTATATGGATGGTTTTGATGCTCTTATATGCCTTTCGATGTAATATTAGGTGATGATAATAGTCTGTTTAGATCTTGGTCCTTTAATATGATCACATAGCTTTACATTTATATGATTCCCTTGATTGTTTTTTTAATTGACAACCTGGAAGGCCGAATCATAAGAAAATAAGATGCCTTAAAGATAAAAGAGGCCCAAAAAGAGTGAGTAAGATAAAGAGATGAGCGGCACTTAGAGGAACCTAGAGGAGATGAGGGCACCTAGGTGTTGGTTTCCAAAGTCATGAAAGATAATAAAGTAAACTATCGATTGAGTTGTAGGGTGTAAAAGGAAAAAAAAAATCAAGAAACAAAGCAAAGATGCCAAAGTAGTTATTAATTTCTAGTTTTCTTGCTTAGGAATCATATGAATGCAAGTATGTTTTTAGGACCTAGAAATGTACCCAAGTGCATGATTTTGTTTTTACATTTGCCTCCAATTTATTTTTTTGAGTGAATTATCAATAACATAAAGTAGTTAGAAGATGCATACCTGATAACCATGTAGAGTATGATGGCGATAAAGTGCCGAAGAGACAAGTGAAAGTGTGGAATGATAAAATTGAAGCGTGGAAGCTAAGAAAGAGGAAGTGATCCTAGGTTTGAAGTGTATCATGTTATACCATGTTGTACCTATTTTTATGCTTGATGTAGGGGTCCTTCTTATTTTTATTAAGGATAGGCATGCAAAAGAAGAGAAAAAAAGTAGTCAAATATGCATATATGAAAATTTTGCATAAGTATGTAAAATTATGTGAAAAATGTGTAAAAAGGAAAGCGTGCACCTGATTTATGATCTCATGCCAAGAGTGAGTTTTTTGGAAAATGTCTTGAAATATTGTAGAAGAGAAATGTTTTTGGGTGATCTCATGCCAAGAGTGAGTTTTTTGGGAAATCTTATGCCAAGCACGAGTTTCTTGGGTGATCTCATGCCAAGAACGAGTTTTTTTGGCGATATCACACCAAGCACATATTTTTTACACAATCTCAACCCAAGCATGATTTTTTTGTGTGATCTCATGCCACAACAGAATATTATTGGGGAGAGAGGTTTAGTCTTTCTCTCCTTCCATGAATGTTTCCTGATTATACACCACTACAGATGGTGCAATCCTATTTTTTTCTATGTTATACCGTATGAGTCCTATATTTGTTCTGAATTGCAATGGATAAAAATACATTCTACTTACTAGAGGACTATACTTGTCTTGTAAAACTCATATTTAAACTGGTGTAAATTGTGATGATATGAGAAAGTAGTTGTATCTGTCCCCGTGACATAGGCACCCAAAAGATGTCTAGAGCACCTAGGTGCTAGTGTCTGTATCTGGGCACTAGATTTTTTGTTGAACTAAGAACCCAAGTCATATTTTGGGTCATTTCTATAACTATATCTTGTTCTTCTCTCGTGACATGAGATGTATTGTGTTGTAGCTCTTATATTTTGTGTTGAACGAGGACCCAAGTCATATTTTGGGTCGTTTATAACTATAGCTTGTTTTGTTCTGTGACATGAACTATAATGTGTTGTAGCTCGACATTTTGTATGGGATGATTGATTCACTCAATGCATGACACCCTCATTTGGGGTGTATGTGACATTGTTAGGAGCATGCGGTCCATAGAAGAGGACTTATAACTGATTTGAAGTGGATACCATGTAGGGGGAGGGGATGTGCATGGTAGAAACCATGTAAATAAAGTGGCTAGATATATGTGTTAGTAGAAAAATATATCAAACTTACAATATAAAACAATGTAACATGTAAGAAGAAAAGATAGACCACGAAAAGTAGGTTTCAAACATGGTACATTACACACAATGTCACAAAACAATCAAGGATGAAGAGACTAAAAGCCTATAGTGTGCACATAAGATAAATGGCATAGCCCAAAAATAATAACATATAATGAAAATCAATAGCAAGCAAGATAAATTGGACAACCATGGTGGCGTATAGTCCTGCAAAGAAACTACTACACATGAAGCACTCGTTACCATGTTAGATAGATAAAAAGTATGTCAAGACATGAATGTGTCAATGTAAAATGATTTTCTAATAAGAATATGAATTATCATAGAATGTAACAATAACACATGTAATGCGTGAGAAAGTATATGCCCCAGGAGCCTCGGTAGGGACTGGTAAAAGGTATTGTGCCAAACATCATTGTTACATGTAGAGAGTTGTATAAGATTTCCATCCACTCAAAAGTGCCAAGTGAACTTATATGTATCTATATATATATATATATATATATATATATATATATAATATAATGACATATTAAGTATCCATCTAGAATGGAAAAAAGTGTACATATAAGTATAAGCAAGCAATATTATGTGCAACCAAGATATGTAATATGTTGTGCGTATGAGTGAGATGGAATGGTAGAAAATGTGAATGTGATAGGAGTAGTGTGCCCCCAAGTGGATGGAGATGAGTATGAGATGAGGTTCATTTATTAAATACCCCTCAACAATAAATTATGAATCATATAAAAAGAGTGTATCATCAAGAAATGGTTTGATAATTGGTGCTAGAAAGATACATCAATGAAGCATAGAGCATAAAGAGTGAGTGTGGTGAGGTTCATGAATGTAGTATGCCCTCAATATTCAATTGTTAACCTTATAAAAAGAGTGCATCATAGGGTAGTATGATGATATAAAGTGTATCAAAGGGTTTGTAATGATGCTTAGGAAATATTAGACATTTAAGCATGGAGCGTCAAGTGCATGAGATGATAGAGACATTTGATATCAATGCAAGGGGGGAGAAGCTATGATGCCCCCAATTGTATCAATGATTGATATATACGTGAGGATGTAAGAGAGATATTTTGGTGGTGACATAGTTTGAAATGTATTTTAAGCAAGCATATTGTTATCAAAATGATAGGTAGGAGCAAGAGTAGGATCAGAGCTAGATTTTGGGTTGTAAGGAGGAATTGAAAAGAGGCCATCTAAATTTTTCTATTCTTGTTTAGTTATTGGTTTCTTATTTCGGATTTTTAACATCGTAGAAAACTTAAGAGAGGGAGGAATTGGACTGATTTTGAGAGGTGGTTGTTTAGTTTAACTTGGTAATGTTGTAGATGACTTATTAGGAGGAGGTGATGGAGGAAGGACCTTGACAGGTGATTGCTTAGATGGAATGGATTGGATAGGTGGTGCTTGACGACCAAAGAAGGGAAATTGGAAGTGATGGCATGATGCTCATTAGATATAGATAAATCATATTTAGGAACCTAATGAGATGTAGCAATTGGATATGAACATGTAGCAACATTGTTTGTAGAAAATGAAATGAGACCATAATTCTTAAGGTGTCCATTTTTTTGTAAAAAATACAAATTATTGTCATTATGTCCATTGATTCGATGATAAGTGCAATATGGATGACCTTGATATCTTACAATTAGATAAGGATGATAGAAATGAGTACATGACAAGAGTATCAATTAATGAGTGAGTAGTTGAGGAAGAATATCTTGTTTCTTAGCATTGAAATCAAACTTGAGAGGTGTGGGGAGTGGTAAGACTTGGGATTCACTGATATAAGCACATGTAGATGGCATAAAAGGAGAATGATATGAAGAATAAGAAAAATCATGGGCTTGAAAAGAATACTTTAGATGTTGAATTTCATATTCAAGAGATGTGATCATTATTTCCATAGCTTGAATTTTATCTTGAAATAAACAATGTAAATCTTGAATTGACTCTAAGATAGGTTGATTGGATGGAGGATTAGGACCAATAGATTCATCACATAGATGGTCATAGATGACACTTACTTGAGCGGGTGGTGTGTTGCGGGGTAGATAGATAGTGTCTAGGGATTTTTGAAGAACATATTTGCAAGGTGGGTGCATTTGAAGCAAGTCATGCAAGGAGATTAGAGGATTTTTAGGAGGCATGAAATAATAAAAAGAAGGATCTAATTATATTCAAATGCAGGTTCACCAAATTAATTAAAAAAATTATTACATTTGTAAAATCTTAATTACATATTCATGTATGATAAATAAACACTAAATTATAGATTTGACATAAGCAATAAGCTAATAAAATATAAAACCCTAAGTGCAAGAGAGAGAGAGAGAGGATTGGACTTATCTGATTTTTGCTTCTTCTAGGATTGATCGGACTGAAAAAAGTGATGAACGGGAAGGGTAGACTCTTGTAATCGTGCTCTATAAAATATGGTACTGGATAAGGTTGGACCAAGGTGCTTGGACTAGGTCAAGGGCGCCTAGGTGTAAGAATCTACTTCTAGGAGCCTATGATGTGAAAAAGTGGTCAAAATATGATTTTTATGGTGTCACATAGGTGTAAATGATAGTCATTGTTGGTTTCATGTACGTTGCAATATGATCGCCGAGTGTCATTGTAACCTACAAAATATATGTTCACCTATAAAACCCTTAAACTACATTAATTCCCAAATAAATAAAGATGCAATATGGGGAGTCAGACTAACCCCAATGGTCACCCAATAGAGTGAAATTATGACCAAGTGTTGCACTACATCTCATAATCCATATAGTTCTTGTGAGTGTGTGAAATAATCATTCCCTAGGAATCCCTTATGTAAGTTCACTTGATAGCGGGTGATAGCTAGATGTATCAATGTAAGTAGATGTGTGGATGGAATAATGAACTTCCCCTTCCTATGCAATGTATGTAGAAAATGCAGTCCCTTGTCCCTTGAATGGATGCTAGATGGATGTCTTTGATGCACTTATATTCCTTTAGATGTAAGCTTAGGTGATGATAATAGATGCTTAGAGCTTGGTCCTTTAATTTAATCACATAGATTTGTATTTATATGATTCTATTGGTTAAATTTCATGATTGACAACTGGAAGGCTGATCCATAAGAAAATAATATGCCCAAAAGATAAAAGAGCACAAAAAGAATGAGTAAGATAGAAAGAGGTCAGGGGCACCCAAAGGGGATAAGGGCAGCTAAGCACTAGTGTCTGAAGTCATGAAAGATAAAAATTAAAGTACCAACTAGGTTGTAGGGTGTAAAAGGTAAGAAAGAAGACAAGAATAAAACTAAAGAAGACAAAGATAGTTGTCAATTACTAGTTTTCTCGATTAGTAATCATATGAATGCAAGTATACTTTTAAGACGCCTAAATATACCCAAGTGTGTGATTTTTTGTTTGCATGCCTTATGTGTTCTTCTATTTTGTTCACCCCACTAGAAGTCCAAGTCTTCACATGTAGTTTCCCTGTTCAAATTTGATATGCAATGATTCACTTACCTTATCCCATGTTTGTAATATTGGTTGTGAGTAGCTTAACATCTATTTGTTATACCCCTTATTGTATGCATCATGGATTTTATGTGTGCTTTTTCGGGGCATATGTTGATCCATTTGGCTAAGATATTATTGGACATTTCCACTATGTTAATAACTAGGCTTCAAAATCTTGTTCTCCTTTCTCAATATGTCAACATACCTTCACAAAGAAATTCCTTTCTTGTTAATCCATGGCTTTGGGATTGATTTTATCACACCATAATCATGACCAACCAACTCATATGACCCATGCACCTATTTTTTTCATGTTACATTGGTTGTACATGAGATTGATTGTGTTTCATTCCATTATAGGACCCCATCCTTACTTGGTTTAAAATTATCAAATCCCTCTCCTTAATGTTGTATATGTGTTTTAGGTATTCATGTTCTTTAACATTTTTGGCATGTTATATTCCTTTCTTAGGATTCATTGGGAGTATCATGAAACAAAAATTATATAAGGATTTATTGAAATAGATCTCTATTATTTGCATAACACCATGGTCTTCCAAGTAGTGATGTTAAATTTTCCACATCTACTTGGCTTATCCCCTCAAAATATCCAAAGAATCTTACTCCCATGATTTTAATGATGGTATTTTTAACACTTTAATAGGAATAACAAGCACTTTATTTTCTATAGATCGAACATGAGGTGAGGGATGGAGCGTTAGTCACCACATAGTGTTCCAAGAATCTATTTTCTGAATGTTAACTTTGATACATCTATCTACAAATATTTCCTTGATGATCTATCCATTTATGTTGGAATTAACTAGGATTTCCTTATTAAATTTCTCTTTACCAAACAACTTTAATTCTTTTTCTTGCACCTACCCTAAATTCTTTCCAAATGCCATAATTTGAATTTGATGATTTAACCATTGGTTGAGCAAAGGTATTACACCTTTGATGCAAAAAAATCTACAAACATATCGAAATTAGTTAGGAATCTTTTGTGCTTCAGATCTTGAGAGTTCTTATTTCCTTAAGAACTCAATTTCATTTTTAGTTCATGTACCAACTCTTTAGTTTTTGCATGATCTCTTTTTTTTTCTTTACATCTAGATAGTTCCATTTTCAATTTAAGTACTTTAGCACTAAATATATTTTAATGGTGATTCTAGTGCTCGTACACCTACCAAAATTCCTCTCATGGTTACCTAAAAGTTTGGGCATTGTTTTACCTTTGGTGTATCTACTTTCATTGTGGTTTCCATTATATTATGCATGATATTTTCATATTGGAACCCTTTTCACTTTTTTCTAACATATCCAAAAAAATCACGGAAATCCTCAAACATATGTTCCTTTCCATGGTATTTGCATATAGGGAATTTTTGGAAATTGCACTTGTAATAATCTGGCAAGATGCACTTATAAAAATTACTTAGAAAAAATATTCCCCTTCCTCATATTCATATCACATGACCTCATTATTTCCTGTTTCTATTTTATTCCTCATAGTTAGTGTCATTATTACCAATAGTGGCTTGCCTTAATCCTAAAAATTTTGCCTCTTAGATCTGATCTACTATGTGGTAATCCTCAATATTATGGGTGTGTGCATTACAATGGTAAAACACCTTTATTATAACTACACATTGTAATAGTGATCACTTTCTAGCATCATGTTCGTCTTCACATTTCTCAAACTAGAAGCATTACTTTAACGTTGTGTAGGGAAGTTGTTTTTTGTATGACCTTCCTTTTCACAATCTGTGTACCATACATTGATGTGTGTCTCCCTGACATTTTTTCATTAAATTCTCAAAATTTGTTTCTATTGATGTGATATGAGCATCCATTTATGGTATTACACTATTATCAATGCTACCAACATCTTTTACATGCAAGATTGCTTCTAAAGCTTCATGTGGGTCCGTAAATGTTTTTTGTGAAAGAATGTGATTGAAACAAAAAATTAGTCCACCAAAAAACCATTGTACATATTGAGTTGGATGGATCTTGTAAGATAACTTCAAGATCAAATTCTTAAAATGTGCATCATACCGGTGTACACTTCTAGGAAGTTATTTCTTGATATCCTTAAACATCGATATATTTTGTTGTTTAAACTCAAGAATATAAAAATAATTCAAGAAAACATCCTTTAATTGGTCATATTTGATAGCTTCATATTTCATGTCATAATTTTATAACAAATATGCAGTTAGTCTAGTAAGGTAGTAGTGAATTATCTTTCCTTGCACTCTAGAGAAGTGATCTCGTTCGTGTGCCAAATTAACTCGACTTGTGCACATGTTCTTTAGTGTTCTCAAACCCAAAATATTTTAGTAGATACAACAATTTATGACATAAATTTTGGGTTTTGATACATATTGTGTAGCTGGTATATCTCAAAGTGTTTATGGTATGAACTAGCTTGGGGTATCCTGACATGCTAACTTCCTCCGTGGCTAGTATTTTACGTGGTGGTAATTATAATTTGTTGTAATGGTGTGGTACTTATTGGTGTGTAACTTCATAGCATAATACTCTCACTATCCCTATTGCACACCTCCCGAGTGTTATATTTTTTTGTACATTGCTCATCATTTTAAATCTTTGTGTTTTTGGAGTGTTACGGTTAAATTTTATCCTTTTAGGTGTTTGTGTAATCTAATGTAACATAAACTAAAAAACTGTTTTCTATTACCTACTTTTATTTCATTTTTTCATTTCCTCATCACTATTAGTTTCAATGAGTACTTGGTAATATATATTACAATATCCAATCACATGATCATGTGTGGAAATCAAAGAATTAATTCCATTTGCATTATAATATTACTCCTCATCCTCTTGATTTGTTGTCTCGGCGTGCATCTCGTCATGATCTTGGTATGATTTATCACTCCTTTCTCCTTCCTTCCTAAATAAATTTCCTATCCTCCATTGATATTTCATAAGGATGAATCTTCCCTTTGAAACAATTCCCATTCAGCTATAGCCTTTTTCCAAGTTTCTTCATACCACATCCTTCTCAACATGAACTCATATGAAGAATCCATGGTGTAGTAAAATGTTTACCCTCATTTCCCTTCCTTTATGGAATACTCAGGAATGTGGGAAATATAGTCATCTATGGGGATGTTATCAATTCCCACATGTACCATGATTTTTTTAATCTCCAGCAATAATTTCCTCAAGTATGATGTGCGTTGCTCATAGTAGAAGTTGAACTATGTTTCATCGATGTAAGAAAAGGTTTACATTGTGTATTCAAGGATGTACCTATGAAGCATACCTTTCCAACAACAATCTTCAACAAAATTTTGATTTGTGTCATGTCTTACAAGTCACTCGGTGTGCTTTGATGTCAAAGTGTACTTATTTCCTAATAAATAGGATATTAACCATGTATATAGGTTCACTAGAAGTTGAATAAATTTTAATAGATTTCATACAAGTTTTTTTCCACCCAAGTCCTTGGAGGGTGATTGGGAGAGAAATTATTTCAGCTAGGATGCCTATGGATGAAGGCCTCTACTATCTTGTCTTTCAAAACTCAATATTCTCATGTGAGTAGGAACATATTTCTCATACTTCACCATCTCAACTTAATAATGATGGGTCCTAACAAGAGGACCAAAAATTTTCATGTCTAGTTTTCTCATACATGTGCGTGTAAAACTTTACTACCCTAGCACACGTCAAAAATAATTATCTCAAGATGCCATCATATCACACTAATGTAGGAAACCTTGATGTAATCACCGAGGCTTGAGATATTTTGGGTTCCCATCATGTTCAACATGTTGATAATTAAGGGTTTAACAAGACAATATAGTAGAATTAATGACACTAAACTAATATAAAGATAAATATACACACATATTCACGCACAAAATAATTCCATAACAAAATATCCATTATTGATCAACAAAACATATCTATTGTTGGTACCCAAATCGGTCCTCCCTTTGTAACCAAGCAACATCAACCACATGAGAAGGATTTTTAGAGGATGATAGATCTAGATCAGTTTTGTTTTGTAGTCGAGAAGGATCTCATCATATATTTGTCACTCAAGCTCGGAGGAGTTAGGTAGTACCATGTTGAGGGTATGACCTACCCTCCTACTTTAGGCTTTGCCTTTAGCCAAGGTGAGAGGACCCATTCTGTAGTCTATAATTGTGAGAGGGGTGGATGTATCAACAATATTTGGCACTCTTTTGTGGAATAATTGAAAAATAACTTTGGGAAGACATGGTCAATTCAAAAAAGGCTAACTCTCATGAGTTGTCACTTCTAGATAGTGCAGACATCTTCTAAACAAAGCTTAGACTACTAAAGACAGTAAGGAACCAGCTTACTTTAGCATTTTGTTGGATTTAATGAGGAAAGCATGGGTAATTATGGTAGGATTAGTTGGTTTTGGATGTATCTGATTTGGGGAATTAAATAGGATAAATTTGATTATACCATATTTCATAGAAACTTAAACAAATGTTGGGAGATCTACCAAGTACAAGAAAAACAAACCTCAAATAGCTCACAATGATCCTTCAACTAGAAGATGTACACTTATGGAAACCCAAGAACACATGGTTTCACACAATATTTAAAGATTCAAACACAAAAATCATGTTGAATATTTAATAAAACATTAGAGATTCACAATTTGTCACACCTAAGATACACTCAAAGGCTTACAAGCAACATTTAACAAAATGGTGACATAGTGATTTTAAAATTGTTTATTACACAAATGAAATGAAATCTCTTCTTAGCAGTGCAATTGTAATTTCCAAATGCTACCAGAATGATAAATTTATGTGTGACTTAAAGGATCCCTAAAATAAGATTGCAATGGGAGCATGAATAACTATTTTACAATATATCATCTTGACAGAAGATACAACAATGCTCATGATTAACACAATTAGTTCAAGGCTCATCAAATTTATCAACAAGGGAAAGTAGATCTATAGTCTCAATGTTTTTCAATGGTTGTACACTTGCAACCATCTTGACATGACTAAATTTGAAGGCTCAAAGAAAGTAACAGTTTCTCCGATAAGTTCTTGGGAAAATGGTTTTCTCTCAGCTCTCTCTTTTTCTTCAAACAATTCTCAGAAAATTTTAACCCCCTTTTTGTGATCATTTTCTTTACCTTTATATCATTCTACCCACTCATTAACTTTATAAATTTCCCCCAAAAGCATGAATATTCCAGGGAATATTCCCTTTACAACATATATTTTAAACCACGCTATTCTTTTGAAAATTCTTTGCTTAGTGTTTCTAGGTGTAAGAATTACGAGCCTTTTTCAATTTGTTCTGTTTGTGCATGACTAGGATACTAGGTCACCACTTTTGGTAGATTATTTAATCATTATTTTCACATAGTGATTGGATAATCACTTTTGATGACCTTTGAGCACTTCCAGGTGATTCTGATATGACAGATACTCTTATCTACTTTCCAAGAATCCATCTTGGGTGTTGTGCACTTCATTTCATGTCTTATTGGCTTAATCATCACACATGGTTCTTGTCAAATCATATTGATTCATTGGTTCTTCTCATTCCTAATTCCTTTCAACTCTTAAATTTTCTTCATGTGAGCTGAGAAAAATATTCTTTCATCTAATGGGAAATATTTCTCTCAACCAAATCAATATGCACCCTTCTTACTATAAAACTCAACTCTACCCTTTCACCATTATGCATTTCTTTTCCTATCCTGAAGGTAAAGAAATTTTTCATAATTCTTATTAGAAAAATGGTGAAGGTGCTTGTGGAAAACAATCTGAAAGATATTTCTTCAGAGGATTTAAACCAAATATTTGACTTACATGGTCCAGATGAAGCCTTTTTGATCTTTATTTGATATAACATGTCGAAGGGACACTAGAGTGCCTTTGACTTATTAACAAGTTAGGCTTGCACTCCTCCTGAGGTTGATCAGAATTAGTCTTGTCTTCTCATCCTTTCAATCCATGTATTTTCATATTTTTTGGTGGGAACACTAGAAAACTCTTGAATACCTAAAGATATTCTGGATTGAAGGAGGCCTAAAGTTTCCAAGAAAACTAATTTTTAGTGTCCATTTTTATGTAATGAATAACTTGTGTTGAAGGATATCCTTAAGGAATATTATGTGTTGTATGAAAATTATTCTAGTGATACGGTGCCAGACATTTCTCATAAAATAGGTGAACTGGAGTGGAGGATTATTTCTCTGGAAAAGGGTCAAGCGAGACATGTGTAATCGAACCATTAAAAATACCAGTATTGACTTTGGGTAAAGAAGGGGCAACTCAAGCTCTCAACCCCAATTATCATTTTTGATGGAGAAGATTAGATGTCCTTATCTGCTCGCCACTCTAGAGTAGAAATTTCTTCTACAATTCTAGAGAAAAAAAGGGAAGGTTTTTTTCGGTATTCCACTCATTCAATGCATTGTGCTCCTTTGTCAGAGCATGAATTCTCGGGACCTCAGCCAGTTCCTTCTCCAAGAGAACGCCCACCCCACACAAGGAGATGGGAAGCTGAATCTAGCTCAAGATATAGTATTCCACCGCCCCATAGGTGCGCTTCTTTCTCTTCTAATCACTCTATATGTTCCTTCTCAATTTGTTCCTAGTAATTATACCCTTCACAAGGGAAAGGGAAGACAACATTCTTCATAGGTGGTTTGGATATTTTAGATTAGGTATCTTCCTATCAAAAGAAAATTGAGCTAGAAAAGATCATGAATAATCCCAGAATGACTCTTGAGTCATTGATGGACATGGGGATGTCCCAAGATCTAGCAAGGTCTATTATATTTGTCCAGACAACATAGGGCTCAAGTGAATTCATGTTGAGGTAGAACAAACTCCCTCCATTGGGGGAAATTTCAAATAAGGAATAAAGTACATCTAAACATTATCTTTCCTTTGTTATATTTACTTTCGAGACATGTACAAAACCTTCTTTGTCATGGGTTAGGGCCCCTATAGAACCCCATTTTGTTCATTTTTAAGAACACCAAGCCTAAGCTTATTCATCATCTCTTATGTATGCACCCTTTTTTGTTTAGTATCCTTTCCTACTTCTTTTTATTTTGGAAACCTCGCCACATATGCACCATATCTTAGAAAATCTCATTTATTTCATCTTCATCTGGTCTTGTATGGTGTTGAAAGATTAATGTTTGTTTGGTTATTGCATCCACACAAAGGGCCCATTTTTTTCAGACATTACAGTGGTCTAACTTTTATCTCTGTGATTCTATTTTCAATCTTCCTCATTGTTTTAATGACTTTATAAGAGAAATTATCTTTTGGATATTTTTCTCAAAAGATTTGAACAAGAAATTAATTTTTAGATCACCATAGCTCTTTTTGAATTTTTCAAAGACCATATCTTCAAGTTTTAAATCAATGGCATCTAGAGTATCATTGAACCAATTCCTTTTAACTTATATTTTTCTTTGATCCCATTCAGAATATCCACTCTAATATTTGTTAATTCCTCCATAGCATGTTGAGTTCCTTTGAATTATTTTGGCACAATCCCTTATTTTTCAACCATTTCATCACTAAGCCGAGTTATGCGGTCCATTTTGGGAAAAATTCCCTCAAATTAGAATATTTCATTATCACATTGCTCAATTATTTCATCAATTTCATTAAGCCTATTCTTGAGTTCTTCATACTTTGCCCTAGCTTCTTCGATTGCTTATTTTCCCTTCTTTGTCAAATTTTTGACCCATGTGTCTATGGCCTGAACCTTCTTAACAACCTTATCATTTTTTTCTATTCCTTCAGGGGTATTAACAGAGGTACTTGTTTGATTTTGACAAGACTGCCCAATTAATTGTTGCAGACTATAACTCAAAGCTTTGACATGTTCTTTGAATTAATTTTTTGTTATCTTTTCCTCATCAACCTTTTGTAACAAGTCACTTACTACCTTTGATACTCCTTGTTTTAATTGATCTCTCAAAGGCTTTCCTAAATAAATGAGTTGAACACTGTAGTCACTGGTTGTTATATTGTCTCTGGTTTTTCCTTCATGAGGGATTGCTACTTCTAAAGTTTTGGACCCCAATGAATCAATATGGGTCTTGGTAAGAACCCTAGATTTTTGGAAGTTCTCCCCATTTTTGGAAAAGATAAAGTAGTGAGATCTATGGCCTAAATAGGAAGAATTTATTTTCTTCATTTGAAATCAACTCCCCAATCCATCCCTTTGCAAGAATTGTCCCAACTTTTTTTTCTTGCAATTATTTTTGGGGTTTCTTGGGGACAACCACAAACTTCTTGAATGTTTCTTGTTCACCCTAGGTTAATGATTCTACCTGATTTTCATGATCTACTTCAATAGTCATTTCTTTTCACTTGATCAGTAGAAGAAACTTTTGATGCTTCAATTTTTATTTCACTGGTTAACACATGAGTAATATTTTCCATTTATTTACTTATTTGAAGATTATTTACATGTTTTGTTGTTTTTTCATCAATAGATATATCAAATGCATCCAATGTGGATAATTCCTCACTAGTATCAACATCTATTATATCTTCCTGAGCCTTTTTTGACTCCTGCAATTGTTCAAACAAGGGTATATTCACATCCTTAACTAACATAGTTTCAGGTGTTTTCATACCTTGATCCAAGATTTCACTATCTATTGGATTAAATGAGATATTGCCTTGGGTCATTTGCTCCTGAGTGTTCCCCATTATTACTCCTTCGAATACAAAGGTGAGAATAAAAAAGACTCGCCCCACTGTGGCATTGGTGCTTCATGTCACATTAGAAAAACATCACTTATTTCATGTTTTGGGGGTCAATCACTACATCCATATGCTTATGTTTCTTGGGTGTATGAGCACCTTCTCTCACCAAGATTGGCTCGTAGACAAATTTTTTTCTTATGTTCCCTTTCAAAAATTTAAGGTCTGGTGTTGTTCTTTGTTCTTCTTTATGTGGCTTAGATTGTGAATGACCACTTGTTATGGCCCCACTCATCAATTTATCAACACTATGGGGTTTTGGAAAAATATCTAAAGGAACCATATGAGACGCCATACCCTTCCCTTTTGCTTGAAGTGGTAATGCAAAGGTGATAGGAGCATTCTCCATAGATTTCAAAAGCATTTCCTCAGTCTTCTACCTTAGAGCAGATATAGAAGTACCAGTCCCACTAGTGGCCGAAGTCCATTCATCTATAAGTTTTGAAGTAGGCCTTTTTGAAGGAAATTGAGGAGATTTTCCTCCCAAGGGATCCATTCTCAGCCCCTTCTCTCAGGGGAGGAATGCCATATTTCAAATTTCCCAAATCCATAAAATTATTAAGAACTCTTTTGCTTTGAACTAATAAATCAATGTTCTTCTAGGCTAACCAATTTATTGTTCTCCTCATTACATCAGTTATCCGAGTATATGAATCATCTGATTCCTCTTCATTCTAGTCTAAAGGGGCTATAGGTTGTCCCTCCACCTTTTGATCAAGATAATATTTACTCACTATATGTGGATCATCCACAATTCCCTCAGGGATAAAAGCAATCTTGAAATCTATAATTTGGGCAAGGGTCATTCTAGAGAAGTCTCTCAGCCTGACCTCTTCCTCGTCTCTACAATTCATCCAATATTCCTCAAATTGAGGCTCATGTTTGAAATTATTTGCAATATTTTTGAACACCCACCTGATATCATAATTTTCCCTTGCCTAAAAATTCTCCATCCCAAACCTTTTCTTTTCATCTTTGATTAACCTGGCTTTTATAATTGAAGGGAGGGATTACCTTCCAACCTTTATGGGGAACTTAATGTTTGTTTTCTATTTCTAAGAAATTAATTTGTGAACCTGTGTCAATTGCCTTGCCAATTCACACAAGGCCATTTTATCATCTAAGTACCTGGGCAATTTACATGGTTGACCTTCAAAACCACTAACCCTGATATATGTAAATTTATTGTACTTGAATGAAATAGCATCCGTATTCCATGATTACTTTTCTAGCCTCCTCAGAGATCTTGTACTACTCCCATTCTGGTTTGAATAAACATATGATTGGTGCAAAGAAGGCATCATTAACCAATCTTACATTTCCCCTCTAATTAACCAACTGTAATTGGGGAAAATCTCATGCATTTGGCATTCTTTAAAGTCAGCATGTGGCAAGAGGCCAGGGAAACGCCTGTGTCCTACGATATTATAAATCAAATAGGTCATCATGTAAAATTCCAATTTTGAAGTATCACCCATCTCTATTTTTGCTGTCAGTGTAACCATGTGGTCATGAAGTGCTTCTGCAATGAAATTTTCCCAACAAATGCTCCCTTTCTTTTCCAAAACTATCCACATGTAAGTGCACATCCATTCCTTGAACTCATTCATGGTCTCCAACCCAACCATTTGAATTAACAATACAATAACATCCTTTGCTTCTTTAACAAATTGTGCCCTAATCAATCTTTTAGGGATTCATTGGTTTCATTTTTTCTCTATTAAGAGCCATTTAGTATTTATGAGCCTGGCATAATCCTTTTCTTTTTCTCATAATCTCATAAGGCTAAACCAATACCCAAGGTTATTAGACTTCTTATTATAGGAAATTTGAGCATTATTCTGATAGCTACATGCATCAAAGTCAACACTTTGCATCACCACTTGCATCCAGTACTTCCCTCTTTTCTGGGTCATAATTCATAGCGCAAAGCCATACTAATTTTGGGCAATGTATTGAAGGTGGAATAGCACCAGCTAAATTGATATGGCTATCTTGAATTTGTTTCATAGATTCTCTCTTGTTAGGGCTATTCAATCTTTTAAGAAACTCTTTTAATTCAAAATTCATTAAGTCCGTGTCTGTGATTTTATCCAAATCACTAGTGATTCCTGACAACTAAAAAATGCAGATGGCATGGTTTTCATCTTAAAACCCTATTTTTACTTCAAATTTCCTTGCCAATAAAATAAAAGTACGGGAGTTGCTTAGTTCTTACTGATTTTCCAGTGAATGCTTGAGTAATTTAACTTTGATTCGAAATTTTTCGACCTCTAGTCCCCAATTCAAGATCCGCGATCAATTTCATGTTGTTCCTTAATGAAATTTACTAACAATGGCATCTAGATCTCAAAAATGATAGAAAAAAATCAAGGCGTTCGAATACTTCAAAAATCCTCCTTGATTTGTGTGAAAATGCATTGATGACAACATAAATTAATGTGTTGCATCATGGTCATCCATTTCACTTTTCCCAATTTTTAAATGTGAGTCATCCACGTGGAATAGCCTTATGCAAATGTGGGATCGGGAGACTCTTTGCACTTTTTCTTCATGTTATAAACACATACACATTTAACTATTTGACCCAACTGCTCACTTTTGACTTTCATCCCGAGCTTGACACATGGTTAAATCTAAACGGTAGTGGAGCTATGGGATTTTTCTGAAGCTTTGTTCTCTTTTTCATTTGAACGTCAAAATCACAAATTTTCTCCGATGACCTCGCTTCCCTGCTCCTTGCATAAGAAAGAGCCACATGTCCTTTATGGGCCTCGAGAGCTTCTTTGAAATTTTATACTTTATTACCTTGGTGTGTGGAAATACAACTATGCCCTGATTCCCCGCATCCAACCTATTTGTGACAAGTGTACTTCCTTAGAGGTGGAGTAAATTTATGTTTGTGCATCTTCTGACTATGAATATTTAGAGGAATATTCGTCGGGCCTTGGGGCCTAATTTTCATATTGTGAATGCTATAGAATGTTATAAGTTTTCAACTTAAACCCATCATACCACAACCAACTAGAACATGCCACATATCATCGAGCGGTGGAACCAAATACAAAATTTGTAATATGATCAAGGAATAGTGCACATAGGTAATTTTCTGATTTAAACCCGATTCATGATCGGTTTTTTACAAGGATTTTCAAAAAAACATGCCTAACACGATCCTTGACCAAAAAGGAAAAACAACTCGCACACGGAATTTCAAATGAATTTAATCATGACTATAACCTACGAACTCGCACCTCTCATGGGGAAACAGAAAACATAAAAATTTCAAAGGCATTATCCAAACAAAAAGGGTGAAAATATTTCAAGCACCAATAATTATCATATAATAATCATCTCTATGATCTCAATTTAATTATTTATATTCTATCTATTATTAGTCGACAATTTAGCTTCTCATGGTCATCTTTTTGCAACAAATTCCCAAGGGGTATTTATACTAGTGAGCACTTTACCTTCACTAATTGAAAAGAACTATATTTAGCCATTAGGTTTTGAAAACAACACTTAACTTTTACATATTGGCATCGTATGCCGATGTCTTCATCTCTTAGCTCCCTTTCTTGCATAGAAGATCTTTCACTCACTTATTTTGTATGCTTTTTTATGTCTATCTTTAGGATCTCTATCTTTAATCCCAAATAATTTTCCTTTCTCCCCACCTATTTTTCATGTTCATGCATGTTTCCACATAAGTTCTTTTCTATCTTTATCCCTTCTATTTTTGGTGCATTGTCTTCTTTGTCACTGCAAATTTTTTGTTTGTGTTTTCTTTCTCCACTAAATTTACACATCTATTTTTATCCTTGTGTTTTATTTCCACACATGGGTTTTACCCAAAATCATGCACGCAAATTATTCATTCTTCTGCAAAACTATCGTGCACTCTAAATAATATCAAGAATAAAGAATAAATAATAGTTCCCAATGTGGAACTTAAGCAAAAATGAATATATAAGAATTTAGGGGCTCAACAACACATGACCATGAGTTACACCAATTAGTCCCCTATATTATTTTATCTCCTACTTACATAATTTAACACTCCATATGACCTTTTTCCACTATTATTACCCCCTTATGAAAACTTTGTATCATTCCTTAAACTATTAAGCAATTATTTTTGAGTTATTAATTTCTTGGAGCCATATCTTTTGATCTAGGAGGATTGGGAGGGTTATGTTTTTCACCCTTTCTATTTTTGCACTCTATTGATTGATGTTATATTTTTACTTTTTAGTGACACTATTTTTGATAAAATTCATTTTTTATTAGAGGTTACCCCTTTGTCCTCATTTTTGGACCTTTTGAGGGACATATCTTTTGATTCATCTAAAAGATTTAAATTTTGTCTTTTAAATTGTGTTTTTTTCAAACTTTTTGCATTGCATGATTCAAATCTATTCCATTTTACATAAAAACTATACTTTTTCAATTGTTTTCATATTTTAAATGAAAATATATTGTAAATGCACTATGTTATAAAGATCTTCCTATTTTTAGCTAGGAGGGTCATTTTTGTGCATTAAAATATTTTCTAGGAAGGGATTATTTGATTCTTGGCTTGCTTTCGCCAATCATTCCATTCAAAAAAATTAGTAAAAATTGCATCATTATAAGTAGTTTAGGAGGTGTTTATTGAGTGTTTTTGTAGTCACAAAATCACGCACTTACTATTACATTTATACTACCAAGTATGTTATTTTATATATGGATCTCGTGTAATAAAAGTATTCATTAATGACCTATCCCTAGTCTGGTCATCGATTATTCGCCATTATCATCATTTTTCTTGCACAATCGTAAGTTGTCTATACAGTTCGATAGTCTCTCATCAAGTGTCATGTGTCATTATTTGGTTGTTTTTCGTCTCCATTTTATAACTAGGGTGCCTTGGGTAGCACATGGGAACCTTGGGGTATCCTGATCGGTGATTTTACCGCCTAGTTTGCATAACTCTTAGATCTAATTTATCTGTTCGAGTTCATTATTTTTTATTTTCTTGTTTTTTCCCCTAAGTAGTGGTCGGCATTTCAGGTCATTAGTGTCAAAATTTGAACAAGAGATCCCTATTTAAACATAGTATACTCACTACATTATGGGGAAAACTATAATCTATCAAGGAAACTATCTACTAAGGCAAGGGACTATATTTTGGGAATCTTCTACATCTGCATCACACAAGCATAGGGGAAAGGGTTGTATTCATTCTATTCCATCCACCATTTGCATTTTTACATCTAGTTATTGCCCCATACTTCTTCCTCATTAGCGCTAGGGCACCCTAGGCACAAAATTACACACACAAGCACACATAACTATGTGACATCTGGAATGTAGTGCAACACTTAGTTGTAAGTCCACCATTGTGGTAGCTAAGGTCAGTCTAACCTATTCATATGCATTTTTATTTTTAGGAATTTGATGCTTTGAATAGGGTTTTGTAGGTAGATCTTCACATCACATTCATAGAAACATAAGAGAAGATATTGTGACAAACATATGACAAGGATAAAGACTCTGTGAAGATCTTGTGACACTTCCAAATTCAGACCCTAAGCTTTTCTACAAACCAGAGCACCTAGATTACAAACTAGGGTGCCCCAGGTCCCAACTAGATCTTTGGATTTTGTAGTTCCCAGTAGTATATTACCACATCCAAATCAAGTCATCGTACATTATTCTGTTCAAGTCTAGCACACAACAAGGTAAGTTACATTCAAGTTAGTACCTTATCCCTTTTTTCATTATTTCATTTTACTTAAACACTAAAATAAATATTTAGCATCAGTATTTCAATTTACATTATTGTTTTCTACTTAGATTAACTCAAAAATCATAATTTTAGTTAATCATTTTAGCGAACCCATCTTTTTGAATAGTTTTCCCTAGGATATAACCAAAACCTAATGGCTAATGATCGCTCCTCTTCTTTAGTCATTTTATAACTTTAGTGTTAACCCTATTTATGATGAGGCTTCCATAGCTGAGCTCAAATCTCTATATAGTGTTCCACTTCCTACACCCGATCACATTCAACAACAACTCTTAGATGACCAACAACATGTGCCTACTAGTTTTGTATATTCTCCTATAGGCATTAGCATTGTTGATGATCCAATCACATTTACTCATTGTACACCATGCCATATGGTCACCTGTGATCCTCCTTTTGATATTTCACAAGAAAATTTAGATGATTTTCTTATTGATTACTTGTTCGGTATTGACAATAATTCACAAATCCACATTGATTCTTCTATTACTCTAGCCGCTGACATAGTTCCTTCTCATGACTCTACCACTTCTAACATTCTTCTCCTACTAAATATTCTTCTACTATGCATTATGTTGATGGTCCTATTGATAACTACCTTAACAATGTTATCGGTGTTGCGATTCTATTCAATACTAGAGAGGCGGATGATAGTCATGGTTCTCTTTCTTTCTACACTACTTGAAAGTAACTCTACTTCTCCACTGTTTCCTTCTTTTGACATTACATCTACTACTATGCATGAGTCACTACCATATATCTCTCCTTATTCACCTCTTATTACATCATTTGTCACTCTTAGTCCATCCTCTCCTCTATATGTGTCTCCTTCAGTCACTCCATTTATTAAGGATGTTTCTAATGCTAGTCCCATTATAGCTCTCGATACTTCATCTATCTCACCTACTATAGCTTTCTCAAAACCTAATCCTAGTGTGCCCTTAGCATCAGAATATTTCTTTTCACCCCTCGATATTCCTATGATTACCCATAATGGCAAGATACAACCACTTAATACATTAGTGTCGTCTTCCACCATTCCTTCACATGACATCATCTCTATCATGCATGCAGTAGGTCATCTCCAATAAAAATTTCACTCTCTCACTTTAGAAAGTAGGGCTTATTATGCTTCTATTGACAATAAATTAGGGATAATTTTAGTGGAAAATATTCATAATATGGAAAAAAAATCATTTTAGGAAAATTTGAAAAGGTAAACTTTTGAGCGGAGTGTCAATGTCCTGTTACCTAAAATTTACTGAAAGATATTTTTTTAGGGGTCAACTTTGCCTACATTTGAAAACATCTCCTATAAAAACCTAGGTAATTCACTGGGTAGTATACTACCACCAATACCTTACCAATACCGTGAACTTTCATACTCTAAGTACCAGAGCACAGCTAGTGTGCAGATTTGTCTATTATTTAGTAGTTTGTAGTCGAGTGACAGGTGTTATTTGTTGATGTGCGAATAGTAATATTTGTTAACGCGTGAAAAGGTTTTTTTGGACATATGACAAGAGGATTTTACTGACCCATGAGAATGGTTTGTGGTTTATTCCCGAAATTGATCTTGTTGACGCCTTACGACTTTAGTGTTGTTGATGCATGACATATTTTTTCTTTGATCAGTGACAAAGGTATTTATTGACATATCACTTATTGCATTTGCTGATGTAATAAAATTTTCTATGGATGGGAAATAAGGAGAAATTTCGACACGCGATAAGGGTTTTCTTATTGACGCTTGACCCTACTCTTGTTAATGCATGAATAACATTGTACTTTTGTTGACACACGATAGAGTTTTATCTAACATACGAAAATGATATTTATTGACACATGACTTATTGTATTTGCTAACACGTGACTCATTTGATTCCCGATAAGGAGACTCAAGTCTCAACTGATGCCCGACCCAACTATTGTTGATGCACGATAGTTATATTGTTGACACACAACATAGTCCTTCTCTGACACACCACACAATCCTTATATATTGACACGTGATGAGTTACTTTGTTGATGCATGACGTTGTTGTTGTTGACACACAATGTTGTTTTTGTTGACGCATGACTCAAAGCTATTGACACATGACATATTTTCAACTTATTCGTTTATAATAATGGAAACTATTAATGCTCATAATGAGAAGACCCAAAAAGCAACTAAGAAATATTAGAAGTCCTTGTTCAAGTATTTTGAAACTCTGCTGCTACAAATACTGCAACCATCAGCACACATATAGCTGCCACTAGAATGAATCAAAGTACAAACTACGTGGAAGGTAATATTAAGGTTGACATGTATTATACACAGTATCAACCAAATGACACCTATGGTGATACCATGCCATATCTTGAAGATATACCTATTGAGATGCCAAATCCTGAAGATATTCTTCCTGTTGGGGTGCAACTAGGAGTGCATCAAGATATCACACATACAAATACTCAGCAAAATGGAACAAAAACTTAAAATTCAAATTCTGGTTCACGAAAGAGGAAACCAAGTGATTCTCAAAATTCTCAAAATTCTACTCAAAACAATAAAACATTGAAAACAAACAAGAATATGTGGACAATTGGGAGTACATACAATTTTGTTTGGGCTGAAAAATTTCTATTTATCAAACTGTATAGCCATCTAATTCATAAGAGATCCTATTTGAATTTACATGTATAATATGTACGTGGAAATTGGGAAAGCAACAAAAATGTAACTAAAGATGGACACTATAGAAAAACATCGTGGAAAAAAATATTTGACTGTAACGGGGGAGGATGGCCATAAAATCAAAACACACAGTGGAAAACTAAAAATAATGCATGCATGTTAAATATGTAGCAGAGAAGAAAAAAAAACACAGACATCTCATGGAAAAGGGAGGAACGATCACATCGCAAATTAGTAAGATGAATCAATCAAATCTGCATGCAAAACTCATACATTTCTCTACTTTATTTCACATACTAAAGAAAGGAAGACTAATTTTGTATTTCCTTGATTTCAAAGTTTTATATCAATATAATGGAATGCACAATGTTCCTCAGTCTCATTGGTCTAGATGGTAGTGCATGGGAAATGGAAAAATGCCTTTCAATGATAGAGAAGGAAGATTTGAAAGAGAATGTAAAAAAAGCAAATTTTATCTCTCTTTCAATTGATGAAGTGACAATAGTTGACAACATTTCATGGGTATGTATCCATGTCTATACTTTATAATATCATATAAGGACACCTCATATGTTGGGTTTTATGAAAATGGCGGAAAATCAGATGCCGAAAACCTACATAAAATAGTTGGTTCTCATTTGAAATATATTGTAGGAATGACTAATTATGAAATTGCTACGAAGTTGGTATGCATTGGAGAAGATGGTGCATCAGTCATGCAGGGTCACCAAACATGGTTGTGTGTTAGATTAACACCAGTGGCCCCTTATATTCTAACAATTCATTGTATGGCTCACGAATGAATTTAGCGTATAAAATGGTAACTACGAAAATGTTGCTAAAGTAGAAGACCTTATAAGAGAACTTCATGCCTATATGGAAAGCAGCCTAAGACAATTTTTGAGTTCCAAAATTCACTATTGGAATTACAGATGGAAAAAAACTTCAAGGATCTTGATACAGATGGATTTCTTTGTATGAACTGCATGCGAGTTCATGAGGAATATCCTTTTTTGGTTGGTTTCATGCACAAATATCATCATGAAGTTGATAGGGTGAGGGATTTATTGTTCTATTTAAATGATTTGGAGACATTACTTGCATTGGTTGGTATTCTTCCAATTTTGCAAGAGATCAATACATTGATGAAGCATGCACAGGGGAGATTAATCTATATTGTGGATTTTTATGGATGAGAAAAATGGTATGTCAAAGTCTTGATATCTTGTATTATTCCCAAGATAGTTTTGATACACATGTTTTTGAGAATTGAAAAACTTTATTAGATCTTAAGAATCCCAAAGAACTATTTTAGATTTAATATCTATGATCACCTTTGCATCAATGTTAATGGGAGGGACATGCCACTGCACATTTTACAAAAACATCAAGATATTATAGGATTGGAAAGAGAAGAAGTTCCTGTGACACGTAATCTCTTTAATTTTTTTACATTGAAATAAGAATAAATCTTTTAAATCCTTATCATTAGAAATTAGACAATGTTTCTCCAAAGATAAAATTCTTGAAGAAATGGGTGTGATGAATCCTAATTTTTGGAATACTGAAGGTGCTCGTGCATAATTTGTAAGAAAGCATTTCCATAAATCCATGGGTATGATAATTAAATATTTCACAAAGACTTCAGAGGTCAAGGATATGGAAATCAAAGGTATACTTGAATGTTGATTTATTAAATTCTCAATCAACAAATTTTGCAACAACAATGAGGAACCAATATAAAAATTTAGATGAACCTTTTGAGAGTGGTGTTATTACAAGGATCTGGAGAGGAATCTATCAAAGTATTTTCTTACAAGAAGACATCAATGAATATTTTAGATTATATGAGTTATGCCAAATAATGATTTTGGGGTCTATGGAGGATGAAAGGGTTTTCATTTCTTTATCATTTATAAAATCAAAATTGAGAAACAAGTTAGATAAAAATCTGGAAAGTTGCATGAGGTGTTATGTTTCTCGCTACTCCATGGAAACCTTTCCTTTCAACAGAGAAATTATGCATTAGAATTCCCTTTCCGAAAGAAGAGGTGTAAATAATACATCTACAAGTACAATTGTTCCCAATGATGAGACTGGAATTGGTGCGTCGTCACACTCTACAAAAGAGAACATCAAATTTGAAGAAGCTATTGATAATGGATTGTTTTAGATTTAAATAGGTATCTCCTTGACCTTACTTTTATTTTTTGTCACCTTACATTTTAACTATGGTTATTTATTCAATTTCATATTAACAAATTTGAATATAATAGTTTGTAGTTAGACGTAATAGTGAACACAATTGTAACTCTACAAATGCAAATATTGATTGAGGAGGCTTTTTATCATATTTTGTTTCAACTCTTGTTATCATTAAAGATGTTACAGGTATATATATTTACATTTATTTAAATACAATTATTTATAAAAAAATTTGTTTTATATAATTACTATTTTGGATTTTTCGAATACCAATTTTTGTTTTAAAATATATTTTTTACATGCATTTGTCAAATACTAATTTACAAGGCCTTCAGAGTTCAAATCTGCATATTCTTCCACTATTATACTCTTCTAGACTTCTACTATCTAGACATGTACATGTTATCATTTGCATTTTCTTTAATCTTTTTGTTTCTTCCTTAATCCGCTCAATCATTATTTCATCTTTTTCTTGAAAACGTGGGTTGACATCCATCTGAGGAAGCTCTCACTTCTCGAGACCGACAATTTCAAGAAACTCATCCATTTATATACTAGTTCATTTTTTGTGTTGAGTTTTCTTGAATAGAAGATCATCTAGCATGCTATGAAGGATGATTTCTCATTTTCCTTCCATATGCTTTGTCACGGCCATCTAAAAGACAAGAGGTAGCTTAAACCCTATCATATGACATTCCTTGAGTTTTTACAATTATGTTTAATTTATTTTTTTATTTTCAAAATGCTTTGATGAAGTGTTTAAACATTGTGGGATGAGACTTGAATTAGTGCATCGTCACACTCTACAGTAGAGAAAATTGAATTTGAAGAAGCTATTGATAATGGATAATTTCATATTTAAATAGGTATCTCCTTGACCTTACTTTTATTGTTTGTCACCTTACATTTTAACTCTGGTTATTTATTCAATTTCATATTAAATCTACAGATGCAAATATTAACTGAGGAGGCTTTTTATCATATTTTGTTTCAGCTCTTGTTATCATTAAAGATGTTATAGGTATATATATTTACATTTATTTAAATACAATTATTTATAAAAAAATTGTTTTATATAATTACTATTTTGGATTTGTCGAATACCAATTTTTGTTTTAAAAATATGTTTGTTACATGCATTTGTCGAATACTAATTTGCAAGGCCTTTAGAGTTCAGATCTACATATTCTTCCACTGTTATACTCTTCCAGACTTCCAGACTTCTACTATCTAGACATGTATAGGTTATCATTTGCATTTTCTTTAATCTTTTTGTTTCTTCCTTAATCCACTCAATCATTATTTCATATTTTTTCTTGAAAACGTGGGTTGACATCCATCCGAGGAAGCTCTCGGGTAAGTGCAGAAGTTGATGGACAAATATAGGGTCATCTGTGGACGTCATATTGCAAAAAATAGAAAAATCTCAACTTGTAGGGATTATTAGCTATACACGCACTCTAAATTAGAAAAATTTATATAAGTATGAATCGTAGAATTTGGAATCTAGTTTCTAAAATACTAATTTTTTTAAAAACGAAAAAGTTTAGCTATATTAAACACTTAAAATTATATGACTTAGTTTTTTTTTTTTTTTTAAACTTATAAGATTATAGTCCGTTTGCCCACATTTTGGATGACCAAATCTTGTTATTTTTTTTTTCCTTTGGTGAAACGTTAGATGTAGTTGTCTATCTTGGGATGGATTTTATTTTGTATTTTTTTTAGCAATATTTTTTTATGATTTTTTCCGTGAAAGTGGTCTGAAAATATTTAGAAAACGAGCGCTTTCCGTTTGCCCGCCATAACTATATCAAAAAATATCGAAATCAAATATTTTTTTAACGTGTATAGAATTTTTCCATGCTTGGGATGGTATAAGTTTTATCATATTTTGATAAGTGAAACAAAAGTTACAGTCTTAAACGTAGACATGAACATTCACGGGAAAAAATGTCTTAAAGACCTATTGTTAGTAAAAAATTATAAAATGATATTTATCTTATTCTATTCACTTTAAAAACAATATTTCTATGAATCTAAGAGTCTCGCCTACGTGATGGAACCATTTTTGTGAAATGTTTTCAGTTTTTAGCATGTTTCAAGTCTTTGGAAGAGCAGATTTGAGGTTTTTGACCTTTTACACTTCATAATGGCCTTCCATAGCTTTGGTTGGGGAAAAACAAAGATTTTCCGAGGCTTAGGTTTGGCAAATAGATCCGCGATCATGGTTTATAAAGAACGATTGTGGTTTTTTAACATAAACTGCGAGCATGCTTTATAAACTACGATCACGGTTTATAAAGCACGCTCGCAGTTCATAAATCATATTTACACACATCCCAATGTCTGAATTACCATGTGATTTTTACTCTCTGACCTTACTGTATGAATTACTATGAAATTCTATCTTTTTCTACGTATGTTTTTCTTATCACCGGAAGCAAAACATCATGGGAGACAAAAATGAAGTAAAAAAGAAGTCATTAAGTAAAAAAACACCAAACGAATTAGAGGCCATCAAAATTCAAAATGATAAGCGAATGCGGAAACTTCGTGAATCTAGAAGAGGTTCATATTCAATCCAAACTATTGGAAGCAATGAAGAACTAGGTAATGTTTCTACTATCAATGTTGAAGTTTAATTAAATACTTGTGATGAAGAAGTTTTTATCATGTCAATGTGAAGAGGAATTAAATACTCATGATGTAGCAAATGTTGAAATCAAGGAGACAATGAAAATGTGAATAAGGAAATTCATGTTGAAACTAGACAAGAAAAATTTGACAAAAACACCTCCTAGGATTTTACGTAAGAAACCTAATTTTTTTATTGAAATTGATGAAAACATTTTGAAACCAATGTCTGACAAACTTTCCGAATGACAAATCGATGAAAAGCCATTGAAATTTGGGATAATCATTTTGAAAATTTAAATGATTCCTAAAGATGTCATTTGTTGGTAAGTTTGATGAAATTGATTAAAATGAGACCTACATTAAACACCTTAGGATTGACAACATCTAATATACATGGTCAAACCTCTACAATTGTTGAAAACCTTCATGATGCATATCACATTGTTGGTGTCAAGAGACACACTAGGGATAGTAATATTGTGCGTCGTGTACTTGCTACTAGTGTTGTAAGTGAATCAATAAAAAAACAACGTTTGATTATGTAAACAATTTGAATAATGTTGCAAGTTAATCAAAAACTCTAATGAAAGAAATTGAAAGATGTAATATCCTTCAATCACTCAATAATGCTGATTTTTGGGCATTTTCTACTAGAGCACCACGTAAGGACAAAAATAATTTTGATGCTATAAGAGAAGTTATTAAATTTTGGCATGATAACACTAGAGTTTCACCTAATACAAGAGATGTTATAAAACGAAGAGTTGGTTCTACTAATCATGAACCACATCCAAAGCATTTCTTAGATATGACTCAAACTCAATTTTTTCATAAGTTTGAACAAGAGAATCTAGAAATTAAAATTAGTCAACATTTTTTTGAAATGTTGAAACCATTCTATGTGAAAATCAACCATGCTCGCACCACTTGTTGTAGGCAACATGTTGAATTTGCAATGCATTATGCTAAATTTTTACGTATTCGTTCTAATTTTCATTCTGAAACTATGTTATCGAATGTGGTGTTCAAGTTCCACCAATATCTTCCAGGATTTCATTCTTACTATATTTTGTGAAAAAAAAAGTTAGACAATTTTTTTATAGTCGTGGATTGTTTAGATGGAAGTCAGTAGTACATGCGGCGGATTACCTAAATTGAAAAGTTGCATCCATGAGAAAAATCAAGGTACAATAGAAATAATTTAGTTGAGTTTGATAAATATAAATCAGTTGTATACCAGTTGAAAGATGGAAAAGAGTCTAAACGATGTGAGCTAGTTACATAACAAATGCCCATTTTCCAATTTATGAGAAAATTTAAGGATGAAATTGTTTATGAGTATGCGAGGCATACACATAGAGCTCGATGGTTGGATGAACAATTCAAGCTATGCAAAGACACATTTCTTATTGGTACTATTGTTTTAGTGGTTGATTTTACAGAGAATTACACATTGCAACCACAAATGGAGGTTCAATCGCAATATTACAACTTAGTACAAGTTGCCATTTTTGTGCATATAGCATTCTACATTCTCCTGACAGTATAGAGAATGATCAAAAAAATTTAAGAGAGTACCACTTTTATATCAGTGATGATCATACTCATTCTATTGAATTTGTGCAAGGGTGTTTCCAGTTATTTTATGGAAACTTGTCTGATAGGGACATCCACTTCAAACAACATTATATATGGTCAGATAATTACACGTCTCAGTTTAATAATGCACGAATGTTTTATTGATGAGCATAATGCACGTCAAGATGGGTGTGCAACATATTTGGAGTTTCACCGAGGCCGGACATGGAAAAGAGAGTATGACGATGCATGGGCATGTGTGAAAAGAGATCTTGCAAGAGAAGAGTTGAGTACAAAGATGGTGCTAAATTAAAAGATGCAAAGAGAATAGTGGAATGGTGTACTGACAACATGGCCCGAGGTTCTCAAGAAAATTCCATAGTTTGCAGATATTTTTGGTTGATAGAGGAAAAACATATTGCTAACTATGAGGATTGTATGACACTCACTGGGTCCAGTGATATGCACTCATTTTATAGCTCAGACACTACTTCGTGGGCCGTATGGACAAGAAAGTTGACATGTTTTTGTGCATCTTGTATCGAATTTGTCACTGCTAAGTGTGATTCACAAGAATGGGTGGAAGGATGGATTTGTAGGCCTCTAACTCCGCTTCCTAGTTATCAACCTCCACAAGCATTACGACTTGTTTCTACAGATGAAGTTACAACATCCAAGGACTTTGATGAAATTTTGATTTTGGTGCGACAAGGTATTTATGGTTATTTATTTAATTTTTGTATTGAGTTATGTCCATTGAAATTTTAATATGTAATTTAAATTTGAGTTGTTCAACCTTGGTTAGTTTTTTGTAGGACATGTGTTTGTAGTAATTACGATAGAAGATAATGAAGAAGGAACAAACTATTTCTTATGTCGTTGCATCGAGGAAAGAAAGAAGTTGACTTCTCCTTATATAGATGGAAAAGATATTGAGTATCCTACAGGGTCAGTAGTTACTGGAACTTGGCTTCGATGGTATCCATTAAAAAAATCCTCTGTTTGGGTGTTTGAAGACTTTGAGACACACAGGAAAATACTCTTATATTCACATCTAGTTCTAGCGACAAATATTCAGCTGTATAGATATCGAGGAAGGCCTAATAACAAGATTCTTTGGAAGGTTCGAGAGTCAGATCATGAAGCAATCTTATCTGCTATTCAGAGTAGATCCGATCCTGATGGTTCATTGGAATGAATTTACAATGCTCATGTCTGTATATATAATTTCTTTTCAATATATATATAAATTTTTTTAGTTTAAAGATCTAGATTTAAGTTTGAATATATTTTATTTTAAATTTGTGTATTTTGTACATATATAGATAGTATATGGTTTTGATTTGAAACTTAAATTTCTTTGACTAACACTTTTATGTTTAGGTTAGTGGTGCCAGAAAAGCTTCCACCTTCACGTGGTTGGCACTGTTAGTAGAGAATTTTAAATTCTCAAAGCTAAGAGAAGCTTTCATTGTTTGAAAAAGTTGTAAATTTTGAAAAGTTGTAAATTTTGAAAATGTTGTAAATTTTGAAAAATTTGGAAATTTTAACAAAGTTGTAAATTTTGAAAATGTTGTAAATTTTGAAAACGACTCCTCCCCAAGTGTTTACAAGACCATACCTACGCATGTGCACCGAAATGAGAAGGAAAAAAATGAGAGATGCTATTGTAGAGGGTCCCTACGCCGAGGTGTCGGATCAGACGAGGCATCTCTAGGTGCCACAGAGTCCGAGTAGTCACCCGTCGAAGTTGAACGATATTTTGGTCTCGGGGCTCTTAAGGGACTACGCCCGAACGAAGTATCCCGGAAGCAATGACCCTTTCGTGCACCGAAACACTACCTCCTCTAGCATTCACCTGGCCACCCAAACATGCCGACGCAGCCGGTTCGTGCCATGAGCCACCATTTGCAAATATAGTGTTTACAACCTTACACTGCTCCAATCCACTATTTCACGCGTTTGTAGGATAGCGAGAGCCGAAATGAGAAGGAAAAAAACTGATAGAGGCTATTGTAGAGGGTCCCTATGCCAAGGTGTTAGATCGATGAGACCTCTCTAGGTGTCATGGAGTTTGAGAGTCACCCGTCAAGTTGAACGATATTTTGGTCTCAGGGCTCTTAAGGGACTACGCCCGAACGAAGTAGCCCGGAAGTAACAAACCTTTCATGCAAAAAACCACTCCTCTTGCATTCACCTGGTCACCCGGATGTATCAGCGTAGTCGGTTTGGTGTCGTGATCCACCATTTGCAAAATATAGCGTTTGACAACCATACATTGGATCTAACTCGCACTATTTCGCATGTTTGCAAACAATAGGACAGCGAGAGCACCGAAATGAGAAGGAAAAAATTGAGAGAGGATATTGTAGAGGGTCCCTACACCAAGGTGTTGGATCAAACAAGGCCTCTCTAGGTGCCACAGAGTCCAAGTAGTCACCCATCAAAGTTGAACGATATTTTGGTCTCAGGGCTCTTAAGGGACTACGCCCGAACGAAGTAGCCTGGAAGCAATGACCCTTTCGCGCACCGAAACACCACCTCCTCTAGTGTTCACCTGGCATTCTCTAGATAGTGGGCTTGAGAACAAGTCTCATCTACATTCACCGACTTGGCCAAGAGAATGGGTTTCCTCAAGTGGTTATGGATTCCACCAATGTACTTGGAGATATTTTCCCATTTAGACAACTTTCTTCCAAAACTCGTCGGTGTACTCTTGCACATCTTGGCCTTGTTTTTTCCTGAGATATTTTCAATACATGGACCTCTCTTCATCGTAAAAAATATGATAGAATTTATTTTTGATTGGCCTCTTAAATTCATCCCACTTAGAAATAGGTGGAAGATTCTTAACAACCAAGGAATGAACATAGCTTTCAAACCAGGTTAAAGCATGAATGGTTAATTTTAACCTTGAAAATGAAATTTATTGACTCTCATTGATTTGATGCAAATCGAAATATACCTCAATTTGAGTTATCCAATGGTCTAACTTATCGGCATTCATGTCCCCATCATAAGGATAAATTTATATCTTCACCTTCTCTTTGAATGGAGGAGTAAGTTTGGTATGGGGTTGTTCTTCCCATGATGGACTAAATATTTCCCATAGACAAGGAAATATTTCCCACATATTTGGATAGACTTGCCACATCTACCTCCATCTTGTAGAAACATTCTTCTTCAGTCTCATGTGCATCTCACTACGAGCCATGTTTCATATTCCTTACTTCCACTTCTTGGTGGAAATATATTCTTAAAAATGAATGAGGATACCTTCATCACTTTCACTACCCTTTTGGGTGAGGGGTATCTAACTAAAAATGTCAACACAAGTTAAACCACACAAAAACACTTGATCTTAAAATCTTTGATCCATAAACTGCATCTTTTAAACAATAAATGGATCTTATCTTAGTGATGATAAATGAAAAATTACCAAAGTTATTATTATCCAGTATGTTATGAAATAATCATTCATACAATACTGAAATTTAGATATGCAAGACAAGGAGACAAGAATTTTATCCTAGAGAAACCCAATGTGGGAAAAACTCTAGCTAGGTAAGAAATTTATTCACTTCACTATATAAATCTCCAATACAATACAATACAAGATCACTACCAAAAGATGTCCTTTAACAAGGATTTAAGATCTCTCTACTTGCATCACTTGTTTATAACCCTCAACGAGAAAGAACTTAGTTGTCTATGAACAAAACCAGAACAATTTGAAAACTTTCCCCCTTTTCTCACACTTGAATTCACTCCAAATGACTTACTTAGATGATTAAATGTGCTTGCATTTATAGTTGTTATATCCAAGGATGAAAGGAGATGAGAAACGAACTGGTTTGGGAAGTCCAAACATTTTCAACTATTTAGATTCCCATTTTGGCATCGTCAAGGAAAAAATCACTACTTTCTACAGGAGGTGTTTGCATAATCACCGCGGCAATTACGTAACTGCTGGTGCCTACAGATAGCAGTCCCGCAACTGCTACTCTGTGAAGAGAAGCGGTTCCACAACCGTCATCATGGTAATTGTGTAACCGCCACATAGTCAATACACAAAATATAATAAGAATCATCATCAACCTGACTTTGCCATTTTCCATAATGATGAACATGTTGAGGGTATATTTTCCAAGTTTCAAAAATTAAATACATATAATTTGGTACTTCTAGATCTATTTTTTGGATCATACTCACGCTTTAATAATTTAATACTTTGTCAATATCAATGTTGTGTCCAAGCCTATTTGCAATGAAGAGACGATTTGGAACATATTAAGAATGTAAACTTAATCAAACTAGAAATAACACAACTTCCATGATTAAAGGATCTATTCTGAATTTATTTAAGATAGTAAGAACTGGGGACAATACTTCTAATTCTATGATCATGAAAACATAAACATACATGAATGAAAATATTGTCTAGATAATTCAAGCACATTAATACTAGAAGTAAAAAACATTAGAATAGCTGAACAAGAAATAAATAAAACTTCCATTCACATCGGAGAGGAGTGGCCCTTGCTCCTTCCCTCTGATCTGGTTACTAATGTGTACTCAAAAACACAATTTATTCTAGAATCATGTTCTTTATTTATCAATTGTTCAGTTTATAGTACTCTTATTATCTTTCTTCAATGTCCAACCATTTATTCTATAATGATATAAATAGAAGGATATCATACATGCAATGAAATCAAATCAAACATATATAGTTCAGATTTATCGTTATGAAAACCAACACACATGGATATATATAAGAATCAAACAAAGTGTGCTCTAGATGCACGTCTCTGAAAATATATATGTATAAGTTCATAATGTATGTGTACATCTTGAACTAAGTGTGTCATAATGTACATATGGGACCACATGCAGACAAAAGGCTATATATATACAATGGACTATGAATCTACTCATGACCACATATGTACATCCAGGTGGACTATAAATCTACTCATGAAACATCTTCCCTCTCTTCGCCCTGCTAGAAGTAGCACGTCCACGACCTGGGGATGTAGTGGAGGGAGATGCCACTACGGATTTCATCCATGTGGTCCTAGGTGTCTCTAAGCATGCCTGCAACCTAACCTGCACATTCATAAACAACAAGTTTTTAACACCCAAAATTTTAAAATACATTCAAAATTTAGAAACTTGTACAATTTAGTTAAAATTCATGTGAAATCTTACCGTAATGTCATGATCCCTATCAATTTGTTGTTAACATGTCGTAAGGACAACAATAGACTCACGAGGGGTAAGCTACATATAAATAATTAATTTTTAAATTAATTATTTCACATATACATACAAAATTTGATATTGTAGATTTAAGTAATAAGAAATAATGAACCTCCAAAATTTAACAAATTTAAAAAATTGTACTTCAGTTAGTGGATCTACAGATGCTATGGTAGTATCTACAGCAGCCTCCACAGTCTACATATATGAGGAGTCTCTCTAGTAGTCATAAGCTATACAAAAAACACATGTACAAATCAATATTAAAATCTACATGACTGTGCACCACATAACAGAGGTCCAAAGCATGTAATCCATGTGAACTTCCAATAATTAGAAACAAAGTGTAAAGAGATTTACTAACCTACATAAAACTCATGTGAGGCATGCCAGTAGCCTTAGTTTCTGAGCAGATGATGACCCGTCAAGCTCCTGTGTATAAAAGATAAAATATTAATACATGTACAACATACACGTGAAACATTATAATAATAATCTAGTGCAATCAAATGAAATTAAAAATGTAAGTTTGTACAACTTGAAACTTACATTTGAAACACGCCTAACCGCAGTAGTAGCTAGCATGTCGACGCTGGATGTTTCCTTCACCGGCTCTTGCTATTTAAAATAAAATAAAAAATTAGTTTTTTACATGTATGTACATGACGTACAATCAAATATATATATATATATATATATATATATATTAATATCTCAAACATGTGAATTAAACTATTGTATATATATATATTTAAATTTATTTGAAATTTACCTGTGAAAGACCAATATCAGTGGCACCAGTTCCAAAAACATTCCCAACATCTCATCTATAGAAAAGAAATCCCGTGAACCAGCAAATGATGTCTCGCTCGTGGCATATGGCACCACATGATCCACAAAGTGGTGTGGTGCACTAGAATTGGCGCCTCCACCAACATCACCAGATGCAATCTGGTCACTATGTTCAGGTGAGAGTGTCAGTGAGCTCCCTCAATGCATGCAATGTATCAATCTCCACAACCTCCTTTGTTGTAGGAGGGATAATTGAAGGTAGTGGGGTTTTGGGGCATGGGGATCCTAGGCTGACCTACGCGTGCACCAGGTTCTACTCTGTGCAGAGCCACCTCCTCGACCAAAAAGTTAGAAAAGTCAAAATAATTCGGGACCTCATTGAGCACGAACTCGTAATATAATTTCTTCAAAAAATAAAGAGGAACCTCATTTTTGTTGCATGGTGGATAATCAAAAACCATCCACCATCGGTCCCAAAAATTGTTTTTGATTCTATCATCATGGCACCAATGGATTGGGAACCGTTTGCAAGTAACTAGGGGGCATTGGTTCTAGGGTCGGTAAATAATGCACAAATGAGGTATTTTCCAATTTTTTTGTCTTTGACGGCCGCATGGGATAGTTTATCCGCATACCACCGCCTACAGTCACTTCTAAAGGTGTTCCATCTATGTATTTGGTTGGTTGCAGACTCAACTTCACCAATCAATGTTTGTAATGTATTGGCTAAAGTCATGCGGGATGGATTTGTAGCATGATTTTGTCTTATAGTTTGAATTAGGTTCTCAATGACAATTTTATTTTCTCATATTCTTCCAATGATATTATCTTGCATTCCTGCTGGCTCAGTGGGGATAGAAGGAGCCACAGGAGGCGGATCTATGTTTGGAGGAGGGTTTTGAGGAATGTTCGGAGGGTTTTGAGGAATGTTCGGTGGGTTTTGAGGAATGTTTTGATAGTTTGCATGATTTTGAGCTTGCCAACCAACTGATAAAACAAGAAAATTGTATACATAAACAAACATTTCAAAAAACCCATGAAAATGCAAAAAAAAACCTAAAATGCAAAAAAATGATTACAATCAAGGACTTACCTCCTTGTCTTGGCAGCATGGTTGAATCTATCGCTATCCAGAAGTCCGATGAGCAATTTTGAGGTGGTATTCAAAGCGCAAGTGAAAATGTTTAGGAAAAATCACGGTTTGAAATGAAAAATGAGGAAAATAAGGAGTCGTGGGACTGCTAATTTTGTCTCAGAGTTCCGTGATCACGGTTTATAACCACGCTCGTGGTTCTAAACTCGCGATCGCGGTTTTAGGTTTGGTAATTACTGAACCTGGAATTCGGAACCGCGATTGCGGTTTAAAAACCACGATCATGCGGTATGTAAACCGCGATCGCGGTTCCTTTATTTCGGGTTTTTATGTCCACGGAATTGTCCACCAACTTCGTGCACTTACCCTCTCACTTCTCAAGACGTAAAATGTCGAAACTCACCCATCTATATACTAATCCATTTTTCATGTTGAGTTTTCGTGAATCGAAGATCGTCAAAGCATGCTACAAAGGATGATTTCTCATTTTCCTTCCATATGCTTTGTCACAACCATCTAAAATACAAGATTTAGCTTAAACCCTATCGTATGACATTGCTTGAGTTTTTACAATTATGTTTAATATATTTTTGTATTTTCAAAATGCTTTGATGAAGTGTTTAAACTTTATGGGATGAGAATAGAATTAGTGCATTTTCAAACTTTACTGAGAAGAGAACATTGACTTTGAAGAAGATATTTATAATGGATTGTTTCAAATTTAAATAGGTATCTCCTTGACCTTACTTTTTTTTTTTCACCTTACATTTTAACTCAAGTTATTTATTCAATCTCATGTTAACACTACAGATGCAAATATTGACGGAGGAGGATTTTTATGATATATTTTTTTAGCTCTTATTATCATTAAAGATGTTACGGGTATATATATTTACATTTATTTAAATACAATTATTTATAAAAAAATTGTTTTATATAGTTCTTGCTTTTGGATTTTTCGAATACCAATTTCTATTTAAAAAATTTGTTTGTTACATGCATTTGTGGAATACTAATTTGCAAGGCCTTCATAGTTCAGATCTGCATATTCTTCCATGGTTATACTCTTCCAAACTTCTAGAATTCTACTATGCATACATATACAAAGTTATCATTTGCATTTTCTTTAATCTTTTTGTTTCTTCCTTAATCCGCTCAATCATTATTTCATCTTTTTTTCTTGAAAACGTGGGTTGACATCCATCCGAGGAAGCTCTCACTTCTCGACTGACAATGTTAGGAAACTCACCCATCTATATACTAATCCATTTTTCATGTTGAGTTTTCTTGAATCGAAGATCTTCTAGCACACTATGAAGGATGATTTCTCATTTTCCTTCCATATGCTTTGTCACATCCATCTAAAAGACAAGAGGTAACTTAAACCCTATCATATGACATTGCTTGAGTTTTTACAATTATGTTTAATTTATTTTTTTATTTGTAAAATGCTTTGATAAAGTGTTTAAAATTTGTGGGATAAAATCACACATTCGAATTTTACAAGTAGAGAGAGGAAGATTTTTCCATATTAAGATGTTTCTGTCATAACACATTCCAAATTTTCTTAAAACAATTATCCATTATCATCATCCATGATCATGCTTGAAGCTAAATCTATGTCCACATACAATTCATCATCATCCATATCTATTTTAATGTCATCATCCACATCTAATGTCATCATATCATTGATTCATTACAAGTAGAGAGAATAATATTTTGAGAAGGTTTAAATGCAAAGAAACCTCGATACAAAGTTATAATTTTACAAGGAGAGAGAATAATATTTTATCGTATTAAGATGTCTCTGTCCTAAGACATTCTAAATTTTCTTTAAAAATTATCCATTATCATCATCCATGGTCATGATTGAAGCTAAATCTATGTCCACACAATTCATCATAATCCATATCTATTTTAATGTCATCATATCATTGATTCATTACAAGTAGAGAGAAGAAGATTTTGAGAAGGTTTAAATGTGCATAAACCTGATACAGAGTTCAAATTTTACAAGTAGAGAGAAGATGTCTCTGTCCTAACACACTCCAATTTTTCTTAAAACAATTATCCATTATCATCATCCATGATCGTGCTTGAAGCTAAATCTACATCCACACAATTCATCATCATCCATATCTATTTTAATGTCATCATCCACATCTAATGTCATCATATCATTGATTCATTACAAGTAGAGAGAAGAAGATTTTAAGAAGTTTTAAATGTGCATAAACCTGATACAGAGTTCAAATTTTACAAGTATAGAGAAGATGTCTCTGTCCTAACACATTCCAATTTTTCTTAAAACAATTATCTATTATCATCATTCATCATCATCTATATCCATTCTAATGTCATCATATCATTACAAGTAGAGAGAAGAATATTTTGAGAAGTTTTAAATTTCTTTGTCGTACCACATTCCAAATTTTCTTAAAACAATTATCCATTATCATCATCCAAATTCCATGATTTTGCTTGAAGCTAAATCTGCGTCCACATACAATTCTTCATAATCAATATCTATTCTAATGTCATCATCCACATCTAATGCAATCATCATTATAAGTAGAGAGAAAATTTGGAAGGTTTAATTGTGAAGAAACTCATACTGAGTTTGAATTTTACAAGTAGAGAGAAGAATATTTAACTCATTAGTATTAAGATGTCTCTATCATACCACATTCCAAATTTTCTTTAAGCAAATAATTAACCATTATCATAACGCCATCACATTCAAATCAAACATAAACACTAAATACAATCTAAAAGTTCTATATATAATATATAACAAGATATAAAAAATATAGATTATTAAATATTTCAAATTTTCAAACACCATCACATTTAAGTTTCATATTTCAATATATAAAGTATTTAAAATTTTCAAATTTAAATATTCAATTTTTCAACCCTCAATCATGAAATTTATCCCCGTAAAAACTGGCATCTTCTACACCCCTTTCCCCAATGGCTTTCCCTCCTATACTCCTTTCCCCAATGGATTCCCTTCTTGTACTCCTTTCCCCCAATGGCTTCCCCTCTTGTAACCATTTCACTAATGGCTTGAATAATCCCGAACTAATCGATCTTCCACAACATTGTTTAGATTATTTACGATTCTTTAATCTTCCTTTGTCGCATTTCCATGGGATAAAGAAACTACGATCTCGCTACTACCTTAGTTTTGAATAAAATTTCAGGGTTGAAGCCATTCTCTTTAATTATTCTGCTTTAGTGTATTGTTTTGTTTGTTAACTAAAACAATATTTTCTTTCAAATTCATTTATGCGGATAAACTGTTCTTTGCGGTTTCCAAGTGAACTTAGAATACCTTTGCTTGACTCTTCAAATTTTCATATTTCAACTACACAAAAAAGTGAGCTCAATTAAACATATTACTAAAATAAGAAAATTTCAAATTAACAAAAAATATTGTTTCAAAGTGATAATACTTACAACCACTCTATCTCTCTTGACATTTGCAATTGCCACCAGATCCTTGTCCTTAGACCATTTGTTAAAATATGTCTGGGCTTTAGCACTAATATTTTCTAATTTTTTTAATGTTTTATCTAAAATATCATCTTTATAATTGTTGTTATACGTGATGGTCCCACTTTTGCCTAGGTAAGTAAGGCATCCATCTTCACAGTTGATTCTCGATTGCGGTGTATAAATTGTCCCTTTGCAATAATTTTCAAAATGACTTATTATCTCATTGATTATTACTTTTTCCCTTCTCTCCCATTCTATGAGCTGAATGATATGAGGTACAATAAAATCTTGGACATGGGATTAACATTCATAACCAATCAATTTCTCTAAATCAAATGGTAGAAATTTTTCACCATTTTTATCTGAAGAAGATGATGTCATTGAAGAGGTATGGGGGCTTTTGAGTTGATCATCGAATGCTACCTATTTTTTCCTTTGGGTGGCCTGATCCTATTTGTGATAAAATAAATCAATATTCAAATATTTAAATCGAAATTGAAATGTAAAGAAAGTTGAAATATAAGTATACCTGTTGGCCTTGAATCATTTCACGTGTATTGAAAAATCTTTTTATGTCATTGTTATCAATGCCCAAGTAATCTTCATCTAAAGTTATATTATTTAAAACTGATATGCCCATTGTGTTGGGAAAGTCACCGAGAGAGAGGGTTAGAATTCAAAATGAGGAGGCAATGTTTAGTGTCCCACTAGGAGCCAAAGGAATTGGCATGCGTTTACCAATGTTGTTTTTTCCTGAACCTCTGGTTGGAATTTTAAATCATAATGATGGAGGTGGTTGTACCGATGTTTGTACAAATGGCGAAGGACTGCAATGTACTGAAAATTCTAATAAAAATTAACAAAATCATTACTAAATCATATGAAAAACTACTAAACTATGCAAAAACTATGAAATTATATAAAAAACTATTCAAAAATTATACTAAAGCAATAAAATCATACCTTCTTGTTGAGGGGTAACCTATCACGGTACTTCGTGGTTGTATTAGAGTAGTAATTGGGTATTTTTGATTTGTGTGTGGCTGGGATTACGAGCGGGATGTTGAGAAGAGAAAATTTCATGTGATTGAACTATGTGAGTTGCGAAGACAACAGAAACACGCATATTGTCCAAAGTCCCTATAGGTGCAGCAACATTCGATTTCATGACAATTCAATATGATAAATGGTAAATTGTAAATAGAAAATGGTAATTTGTAAATAGTAAATGTTAGGGTATTACATCTCTCTCGCATTTAACTAATGTAAACGATTGGTGGTTCAAATGATGAGTGAACTTCCATTTCAGATTGTGAATTTACCGACACCTCAAAGTGTTGTTGGCCTCTTCCTCTTGATGCCACTTTTTTTCATAGAAGGGCCTCTAAAAATATTTTCTATAAATAGTCAATATTTAATCAGATTCCAAAAGAACATAATGTTAGTACTACATAGAAATTCAATCAAGTAGTACATAATCAAGATAATAACCATACTAAAGTCTAATGTTGAAATATAAACTATATACTTGTTGTTCTTGAAATGGAATTGACAAATTCTTCATTGTCTCATTCGTGCAAGTAGGAATTGGTTTGTCTTTTAAATTAAAAAGAGCCTCGTAATAAAGGCCAATAAGATAGTTTGTGGAGTGAATAACTAGCTTTTTCAAAAGTTATGCATTTGTAATGTCATTTTTTATTGTATTGGATAAAAAGGTGCAGCAATCAAATTTTAGCTTTCGATATTTGCAAGAATGTATACAATATCCCGAGCTTTGGTATATATGTTTTCCGAACTCCGCAAAACAATTTCGTCTTGAAAGAAAGAAATCATGGCAAAAAGAAAGTGGTGTGTAATTCCTTGTGTATCCACACCTCATCTTGATTTATTGACATGAGATGCAAAAATTCATTGGAATTAATATCAATTTGAATTGTATCAAAATAAAAAATTGAAAATATCAAATGAAAATTGAAAACAGATTACACGTACAACCAACATAGAAACCAAAATTAGATTTAAGGTACTTATTATCATTTTCAACAAGGGTTACTTTCATTGTTATTATGGGGAATTTTTATATGGAAGGCATGTCAACCGATGGATATCACTTAGATCGACACTGAATTGAAACATACGACCTGTCGTCCATAAGTATAAAAAATTACCATCCTTTGTATTATACGAGGAGAGAAGGTAATTTAGAATATCATGATTGATCTCGAACTAGGGCATCTTAACGAGAAAATAAAAATCACATGCATCTAACAAATCCTTATATTTTGTATTCATTTTCAAAACTGTCTAATGTGGGGACACAATAAGTTCATGTACTATATCTTTCCCTAGGATAGGGCTTGAGGGTTTTCTAGATTTTCAGTTTGATCTTGGTCTTGAGTTTGGGCTGCACTTGTAGTTGCCATTGTACTTGAGCTTGATTAGAGAAGCTTGATTGTACTTGTGTTTGACTAGAGTAGCTTGATTGTACCTAAGCTTGATTCTTGTAGCTGTAAGTGTTAGGAGAATGGAGAAAATTTGGGATCCGAGAAGTGTAAACATGAAAATGAGGGGCGGGAGGGTATTTATAGAAAAAAATTAGGGTTTCTCGAGCCTTGGGCGCATGACAATGAGACCTTGTTTTCATGCATAATCGAAGATTGTTGACGCGTGACGTAATGAGCAAGTTTCTACCGTCATGCTTCAACAAACTTTGTTGATGCACAACAATAAGACTTGTTGTCATGTGTCAACAAAGTTTGTTGATGTGAAATAGTGATACTTGTTGTTACACATCAACAAGCTTTGCTTGACACATGATAACAAGTGTTATTTCCATGCATGAAAAAGTTTTTTGATGCACGACAGCAAGTGTTATTGTCACTGTAAAAATTCAACAAACTTTAGTGATGCGTGATAGCAGGAATTGTTGTCACGTGTCGCCAAAGCTTATTGACACACGGTAACAACACTTGTTGTCATATGTTAGTGAAGCTTGGTGATGCATGAAAACAAGTTTTGTTGTCCCAAATCAACAAACTTTCCCGACATGGGACAATAAGTCTTGCTATCATGCATAAAATATGCGTCAACAATGATCAATATCTATTTTCGTGTGTCTCAGTAGAATTTTTTCCCTCAGGATGCTCACTCTCACTCAAATAATAGCAGGCAAAAATTTCATTCTCAAAAATTGGAAAATTCACCTTTATGCGAAATTGGTTCCATGTATATTCACCGGATATTTTCCACCTCCATTTACTTGAGGATTCTTAAAATGAAGCCTCGTGAATAACTCATTACATGGTAATCCGATTCCTAAAAAGATTCACAACTCAACATTTCCCCAAGATTTTTTCATGCCTACTTTTACTTGTTTTAATGGTATTGGTGACCCTCATGCTCATCTTTTACATTACCACTCACTTATGGCCTCATATTCCAATGATATATTATTACTTAAGGCCTTTTGATATAGTCTTATTGATGAAGCATTACAATGGTACACTCATCTTTATTTTGGATCCATTAGTACTTTCTACAACATGGAGGATTCTTTCCTCCATTTCTTCATCATCAAAAATGGCCCTAAAGTCACTTATGATCGTATACCTACCTTACATCAAGGACCCTCTGAATCTATTACGGATTATATTTTTTGATTTAATGCTTATTTACACTAACTAATATTCCTACCTATTGATTTAGAAAATCAATTTATCTTCTGTCATGGCCTAATTCCTCCACTCAAGAAAATATTGCAATATGACACGTGTGAATCATTCATCCTCTTATGTTATAAAGTTATTGACCTAGAAAAAGATCTTCTATCATCACCTGTCATAGATCCTACACATATTTCCCTAGTCATTTCTTCATCTACTATCCTACCACCACCTTTGGTTGAGAATCCAAAGTAATTTCCCTCTTTGCCTCACATACCAAATAAACAAGCTCAACCCAATCCACCACCAAAGCATACTTATTCTCTATCTCCTCAACAAGCTACTACTCCTACCACTCTATCTAGGTCACATGAAAATTTACATTTCTCTCCTCATGCTCGACCACATGAACATGACATGATGTGTGTTTTAATTAATGAGCAGTTGATTCCCCTACCCTACAACCATCATCATCCACAACACTGATTACAGCATCAACATGACCAACCTTATTGTAATTACCATCGCATCAATCACCATCGGGACAATGATTGTCTTTCCCTATATGAAAGACTACAAAAAATAGAGGATATGGGTATTATCTCTTTTGTCCCTCATGAGAGGTCTTTGTCTCCTTTCTTGTGTGTCAAGTGTAGGCATACCCCACTTGATTCTTCTCCATCAAGTACTCAGTTTATAGGTCACTCATCGCCATCATATGTGCATTCTCCACCTCATCCACTACCTCTACCATCACATTCATTGCATTCACTACATCTACCGCATTCACGCTATCCCCCATAGTGACTCCATATGACATTCAGTTTGGTTCATACACTCATGTTACATCCATTCCACATGCTTCCACCACTTCACGTCGCCTTGGTCTTTGGTAGGTGATTTTATCACCTTACCCCCGATGACACACTTGTGTTCTTATGGTTCTTACATGACTATTGAGGGATAAGCTTTAAGAACCTTTAATCAAGCGATTCATCATTTCATCTAGCACACTCCATTTCCCGATGAGGAACTCTTTCTTATGCGGCTCATAATAGACTGCCAAGGGGTTATAATTTCATGAGCCTTTTAATTTATGCAATAGGGTGCATTGCTAATTCTCCCACTTTCACCATACTAATATATTATGTTTATATGCAATTTTAACGCATTCATTATGACACGTTAATTTTACTATAATACCATTTCTTCATCTTTTCATCTATTCTACTGTCATTATTACACTAATTACGCACTATGTACTACACGTTCATCCATCACATTACATTTATTATCTATTATCATCATTCACCATACACATTTTCTCTACCATTACCAACATTATAATGCACATCTACAATAATCACACATGAACACTATACAATACATTACATGTACTAGGACAATAACCATAGAATCATACATCATTAATCACATTGCGACATCAATAGATAATAACATTTGTTCATCATATATCAATAAGCATATGTCCATACATATACAGTGAGTACAATCATCATTATAAAAACATTTCATCGGTAGGGGAAATTCCCTACATCATATATAGTACTACAAATGAAACCTCATCATCTCTATCGCTCTCGGGCACTACGAGAGCCCTAGAACTAAAATTCTGCTTCACCAATGTGATACCACTATTTTTTTCATGGTACCACTCTACCTACCACCATATTAAGGTAATCTCCATAGCCTACTCGAGAACTAACATTACAAATCCACATACCGTGTGAACGTGTCCTTGGCTAAAGTACCACCACCTACCTCCTCCCTAGTTCATTGATTCTCCTCCTCATGTGCCTCGTCCATCTCACCTAGTAGCATTATACACATTGCAGCTTCTTATGATCTCGGCTCAAATAGATGGGCATGCTCACCCACAATATCATCCATGCACTCTAGTATGCCTCCACTTAGGGCATTGGTCAAGCACTTTCCGCGTCGATGTGAGGATGGATGTATCCATGATAAACAACCAATATGTATCACCTACAACCAAAACTTACAACGTGTTAGATAATCATACAAAATAATATAGGAAATAACAATGTACACAATTCCACTATACATATAATACATTCAGCTATAGTTTTTGCTATAGGATAAGGGGCATGTGTTTCCCCTCTCCTCCTCCTTCACGTGATAACTCAATGGGACCTGCGAATAACGGGTAAAAAAATACCCACCGATGAGCTACCCACCATGCACGGTACTCTCCATGCACCCCGTGTCATCTCCATCAATAGAATCTATCACCATATCTACCTCATCCGGCCCCATTGGTACTAAATGGTTAGCCGTAGTGCCTTGGCCTAGTCCCCAATCTTCTAGGTTCTCTGATAGATCTCAACCATATGTACGTCTCTAGGGCCATATCCCGAGCCATGCTATACTTTGTCATGACATCCTCTCAACCTCGGAAAATATCTGCCACACCTGGAAAGTGGTCCTCTAACCACATAGTCCTTTGAATACATCGCAACCCTGTAGCATCCTCGAGCCATCCTCAATAGTCACAGTATGGCCTCCATATAATTGCCTTAGGCCCAATAGGTATCTGTGTCCATCTTCCTACAATGAATGTTAACCCATCTTCGCATATATATCTTTGGCCTAGCCCACTCTCATTGTGGACATACAATTGGTCTCAATATGGTTGTATGCTCATATGCCCAAACATGCATCAATGTGGCAGCTCCCATCCTACCACCACGCTCATCCTATGTAAACCAATATAATTCTCTATATAGATGGGCCAACACACATTGTTCCCATACGTATCTAGTACCCTCCTCCTCTATCCACTGACATATATCATGCATCTTATACAATATTCCCGAACCCCCTTCCACATCTATACATGACGTAATCAAAACTACTATAAACTTTCAAAAGTGTGGAACCCCAAATCACAATATAGCATCTACACTAGTATTAACCTCGGTAGGTACTTGAGTCCCCACAAAATACCCTCTTTCCACTCTCATTTTTCACTCCATATCCTCTACTAGCATAACTCACACCCTCTCCCTAATAACGAGTAATCACAATATGCAATATATAGCCTCCAACATGGCAGTCATCTCCCATATAGATAACAAAAATTTGCATGTATTTACACACCATATCTCGCATAATGTAGTCAATAGGGGTATATTATGGGGCACATCCCCATCATCATGCTATATTTCATAGGCCGATATGGCTCATCACATCCCAATCATTATCGGACAATCCCAATTCTAACAATGTACTCATATGACGCCCACCACAAAACTCCCTCAAGTGGATATCCCTCTGCACACCATAAAACAACAACAAAAACGCAACATTAAAACAAAATACAAGACCAAATACACTCACTTATGATGCTACACATGTATTTTCACTATCCTACACTAATTACACATATTTTGGACTGGGCACCTAGATGCGGGATTGGGCACCCAGGGAGCGGGACACTAGCACCCGGTTACTAGGTGCTCTAGTCCCGGGGTGACTAATGCCCTCCCACTCTTGTCCGTGTCTCAAATGCTGAGAAAATAAAAATCTCAAATTTTCAAAAATTCAACTAAAACCACTACTACACCATACATTTTGTGAAAATTAATGCACTTACTAACTCCATGGTCATATGCGACATTATGGTGGTTGTCACTCTCTCAAACCGACTAGGATGCACTGCTCTCACTTGTGGAATTCTCACTCACTTCGTACACACTCTCACAATCATGCAAATAAAAAATGAAGTAACTAAAATTTTTTCACTTTACTATTTATAGTTACTTCTCACCACTTACTTTCCTATAGTCCTTATTTCGTGCTTATTTTTACAACTAATACATGTTACACCATTTCTATCATATCTTCAGACTTTTCTACTCGATTTACACCTTATTTACGAATTCTTTTTAGAATTCCACTCACCACCATACTAAACACTTTTTACACGTGTTATCTCTTGACAACATTTCCTTCTAATCAATTTATATACATTTTGGCAATTCTTCCCACTTTTTATCTATTTCGGGCTTACTTTCGGCTTAGTGTTCATTCTTTCCATCACTCCCCTTTCACCAAAAGGGGGAATAACATTGGGTTCATCCTATAATTCCCCTTATATTACAAGCGATCAGTCAACATTATCAAATGCATCACTTTAAAACATTTACTAATCCATTGCGCAATAATTCACCATTAATTCCCCCTAACGACCTAATATAGGGGCAAAAACATATAAATATTCTATACAATATTTCATCACTTCCCCCTAATGACCTAACATGGGGAAACAAACAACTAAAAATTTGCTTTTTTCAAGCGACATTTCACTAATTTCTATCAACTTCCCCCTAATGACTTAACCTAGGGGAAACTTTTATAAAAATTATCCATGAGTAATCAATTCAACAATCAATCAATCAATCAATTAACATGTTCAAAATTTCTAACAAATTGAAATCATGCAACCAATACAATTTCAACACAATTGGCCTCCCTAATGACCTAACTTGGGAGATTACATTCATCAATTTTTCCCAGATGACCTAACTTGGGAAGTTATTTTACATTTATTTCTTACTTCCAGATGACCTAACTTGTAAGCCCTCTCACTTTCTGTGCTTACTTTCGATGACCTAACGTGGAATCCATTATACATTTCAATTTCTCTTCCGGATGACTTAACTTGGAAGCTATCACGTGGTGGTGACACCCATGGAGTAGGGACAAGAGTTCCTTTCATAGACCACTCCTATATGGGCCAACTATTTTTATTGAAATCATTTGGATCCAAAAACCAAAAAAATGATCTCGAGTCCATCTACAACGACTAGATCTTGAGGATGTAGTTAAATATTAGAGAATAACACACTTTTTCCCTACACTCTTCCTCTAGTGGCGGGATGCCCAAATCCTCTGGTCATTCATTCATATACAAGTGTTTAGGATGGGAATTGATCACTACTTACCCACCTAATCATCATTATACCACGTTCGAATCATCCAACATTATAATCATCACTCTTATTTAGTGCACTTCATCTCAACATTTTACACTTTTTCGCTTATGTTACATGGATCAACCCGTTGATCCATGGTTCGGCATGATTTTATAATTCTATTGGCATGCTTATACTACATATCTATGCATTCTACTACAACATGGGATTCTTCAACTTCTCTCAGGTACACATCTCTATCTACTTTATGTTACCGAGCTTTTGTTCACCAACATAAAGTGGGGAAAATGTAGTCATAAAATCACACACTTATTATTACATTTATACCACCAAGTATGTTATTTTTTATATGGATCTCATGTAATAAAATTATTCACTAATGACCTATACCTAGTGCGGTCATCGGTTATTTAGTCTTCATCGTCATTTGTCTTGCACAGTCATTATTTGTCTTTACTGATTATGGCATTTTATCAACAAGTGTCGGTGTCATTATTTGGTTTTTTTGTCTCTAGTTTATAACTAAGGAACCTAAGGTAGACTGGGCACCCTAAGAACTCCAATCCATGATTTTAGGTGCCCTATTTTTTGTTACTCTTTGCTCTAATTTATCTATTTGAGGTCGGTCTTTATTATTTGCACCATTGTGGTAGCTAAGGTCAGTCTAACCTATTCATATGAATTTTTACTTTTAGGAATTTGATGTTTTGAATACGGTTTTACAAGTAGGTCTTCACATCACATTCATAACAACATAAGTTAAGATATTGCAAAAACATACGACAAGGATAAAGACTCTGCAAAGACCTTACAACACTTCCAGATTTAGACCATGAGATTTTTACAAATGAGAGCATCCATATTACAAACTAGGGCACCCCATGGTGCCCCAAGATTTCTCTCCCAGACTCAATCTAGCCAAATATTTGGCTTATGTAGTTCCCAGTATTATTCCCACATATAATCCAATTTTTACATCAATCTATTAAATTCCAACACACAACAAGGTAAGTTACATTCATGTTAGTACCTTATCCCTTTTTTTTATTACTTCATTTTACTAAAACACAAAAAAATATTTAGCATTGGTATTTCAATTTACATTACTATTTTACACTTAGATTAACTCAACAATCATAATATTAGTTAATAAGTGTTCAATAATATAGTTTCTTCCAAGGTCATTTTTTCCTTTTTATTGTAAATGGATTCCATCCATGACTTCCACACTTGAATGTAGGAAAATAAAAACCCACTTTCGAGAAAACACCATGCTCTTTTAAGAAATATGTTCACCTCAAGAATACATGGTTAGATTTATTAAAGAGGATAGGAAGATAAATTTAAAAACTCCTATTAATCTCAATTATTTACATTAAAGACACTTTTCAGTCATTGCAAGACATGATTGCATGATTGCATTATCATATTGACACCCTGTACATACCTTTCATTGTGCATATTCTACCTTATTTCATTGGTTTAGATCCTATTAACACATCATCATCCTCTACTCTTCTTAATCATTAGTTTCCCATTTAATATGATGCACTCAATGTTGTACCTATTGCAACCCACACTTAAAATCCACCCACCATTGTGTTTAGCTCATTTGAGAAGCACACAAGTAGTTTTAGACCATGCACTCTCCATTCAATGGGTCATTTTTGTGGTGGTATAGGTAAACATTTATATGGAATCACCTCCCCTATCTAATCTATTCATTCGATTTCTCACCATGGACCTCGATATATAGCAAATAATTCTTTGTCAAGTCCACTTCATGAAAAATTTCATTCTTTGGTTCACTCCACTCTTCACGAGGATATTAAGCAACACATGAGTCCTCTTGTACACCTTATTAATAATGGGAAACTTGAGACTACTTCAATTAGACATGAGATTCATGAAACATCTATAGATTATTCCTCACATGTATCATTTTTTCACATAAAAGTGGATCACATGCATATATATTCATCTACCATTCATATTCATCTAGGATGGATTTTGGATCAGTCATGGAAAAATATTTATCATTCTTTGCATGCACTCTACAAGTGTGGATCCTCTACCATTCAGCTATATCAGCCACATACTACTCATTCTACCTAGTAGTGTTGATCCCTTTATTTTAAAGTAACTTTATTTGGCATAGTTCATTTATTTTGGAAAAAAATATCATTTTTTATTTAGGATTTCTTTGATGAGATAAACAACTCCTTGTTTTGAGCTATTCTAGTGTATATAATGTCTTACTATATTATTTGGTATTTTTTTTTGGGATGTATACTTGCACTAAGTTATAAAAGGTCATGGAAGGTTTGATTTTTGTAAACTAGTATAGCTTTCTACATGTTAGTCATGTTTTACTGAAACCTTTTCTTACTTATTATGTATTCACATCACTATTAGTGACATCCTATTTTTGAGAGGCCCTTTATGTATCATTCGATACCTTGAAAATTAGACAATATTCTTTTAGTGAGAATTATATGTTATACCCAAAAATTTCATTCTTTGGTATTCGAGTAGTGGATTCAAACCACTCATACAAATATATTTTTTTCCACTGCACCCATTCATAATCATGGGTGGGGTGTGTGCAATCATATTAATTATTCAAGTGTTGTGTCCCTTGCTTACCCTTAGCACATCACATCATCTACTTTAGGCATTTGATGGCATTCTTGGTGTACTCTTTTGTACTTTTGTCACCAAATTCAATAGAATGAAAGTATTTTTGGAGCATATTGTGTTAACTTTTCTTCTTTAGTGATTGACTTAATGGATTTAAACCACTCATGAAAACTTTATTTCTTCACAATTATTTTCAATTGACTTCTTACATATCATTTAGATATAAATTTTATCTCATCCAGTGTGTTTTTAATGATGGATTCCATCCCATCTAGTGCATTCTTCATAGTACTTATTTTTTTGTGTAGACCTGTAATACTATTTTACTAATCACAATAACTTAACTAGAAATGGAAACAACTTGCAAAAAATAGCTAAAGTAAAAGAACTCAAAATGATATTAAATCACAGACCTCTTCAAGGGGGAAACCTCCTTTGATCAAGATCAATACAATATATTCATGGATGTTTTATTGAGCCTCAACACCATCTTATATACTAGTTCCTATCAAAGAAACTACTACTTCCCGCACATATGGGATTATTAAAATATGTTAAAGGAATAACTTATAAAGAATATGCATCAAAACTAACTAATCTACTATAAAGCAAATAGAAGCATAGGAACACGACTTCTTAACATCCCTCCCTCTTGGAAAAAGCTTTTCCTCAAAGCTTAAGTTGTGGAAATTGTTGTTGAATCTGAGAAGTGGTTACATGTTACATCTTATTGGTGCATGTCATGCCACTAAATTAGGACTTTTGTGATAGAATGGGAGTGGATTTGGTTGATCTGCTTGTCTAGAATGGATTCTGGTTTGAGAAGGATGAAACCTTCATTATCAAGTTGCGGTAAAGTGGTTTATACTTGGACATTGGTTCCAAGAACTTTCTTTAAATAAGAGACATGGAAAACTAGGTGAATTCTAGGGGAAGGTGGAAGCTCTAGCTTGTAAGAAACTGAACCAATTTTTAGAGGACCTTATATGTCCTTGTAAACATTTTGAGAAATATTATGATGCCCTTTGAGCTTCAAGGATGACTAATTGTAAAATCTGTAGACGAAGAAATACCATATCACCTGGTTGGAAGGTGTGCTCAAAGTGGTGCTTTGAACAACCCTCTGCTTCATGTAGATCTATGTTGTGTGGAGATTGGCTCGTAGAGTGTTTAGAATCTAATCTTGGTTGTGGAGATTAGTGTCGACTACGTGAACTCTCAAAATGCCATGTTGATATGGAAGAAGAGTTGGTGGATTTTGACCATAGACTGCTTCATATGGGTTTATTTTAGTAGAAGTGTGGTATGAGCTATTGTACCACCACTCTGTAAGGGGAAGCCACTTTTTCCATTGATGTTGTTGTTCTGACACAAAACAATGAAGGAACATTTTCAAACACTTGTTAAAAATTTCAGGTCTATCCATCCTCTCTCGGGGTGATATCGATCTCATCTTCAGGTGGGTGCCATGTGTCAAAAGAGCTTGGTCCAAAAGTTCCTGGTGAAAGTGGCATCATAATCAAAGATAATGGAGGAAGGAATGCCATGAAGATAGACAATCTGATCCATAAATATTTGGTGGTGAGATCTTGAATATAGATGGGAGAGGAATAGAAATGAGTATATATTTAGAGAGCCCGATCGACCACAACCAAGATCATTAATTTACCTCCCGACTTAGGGAGACCCTCGATAAAATCCATAGAGATATTTGTCCAGATCCTAGTCAAAATTGGCAAGGGCTCAAAAAAACCCATAATTTTTGTTGTCTCACCTTTTTGCATTAGCAGTATCAAATTCTACCACCATCTCGTTTAATAAAGCACCATTTCATTCCTTTCCAAAATAAGTTTCATCTTGCCCGCTCATATGTTTTGAGAAATTGAGTGTCCTATTGATGGAGAAACATGGATTTCATAGAAGATAGCTTGATGAAGGTATGTGCAATGGGGAAGCACCAGATGACCCTTATGTCACAGAAAAATGCACCATCCCATGAATAATGCGGTATGATGGCGGGTCGGTGGTCAATCGCTAGATGAGGTGTTGTGAGGAGGGATCAAGTGCATACCCATTTTTATAGATTTCAGCCAGTTTAGGATGGGAATGGAGATGGCCGAAAGGGATTCTTGGTCCTCATATACGTCCGTGAGAGAGCATCGACCACAATATAGTATTTACCCTTCTTGTAAGTTATCTCATAATCATACCCCATGAAATTTTTGACCCATTTCTATTATGTTAGGGATGAGACCCATTGTTCCAAGAAATATTTCAAACTCTGGTGATCTATTTTGATGTAAAAATGATTCCCTAGTAGGTATGGCCGATATTTTTGTATGACATGGATAATTTCCATGATTTCCTTCTCATATGTAGACGAGGATCAGTTTTGGCCCAAAAAATATTTTCTAATGAAGGCAATTGGGTGACTTTGCTTGGAGAAGGAAAACACCAAATCCATTCTCACATGCATCACTTTTAATGGTGATACGTTTAGTGAAGTCTGACATGGCCAAAACTGGTGTGCTACACATAGCCTGTTGAAGAGCCACAAATTCTGGTCATCTCTTTGCATTCCAAGTGAAGGCATCTTTCTTCAATAAGATGGTCAAGGGAGCTGCAATCTTTCCATAGTCCTTGTTGAACTTTTATTAGTACCTGTAAGGCCTAGAAAACCACAAAGAATATTGAGATTTGTTGGTGAGGCCACTCCTACATTCCACCGATCTTGTTAGGATCAACACGGACACCGTTGGTAGAAATAATGTTCCCTAGATATTCCACTTCCTTGAGGCCAAAGGAACACTTGGACGATTTGGCACATAATTTATTATCTTCCAATATTTGTATTTCTGGTTAATATGTTGGAGCTACTTTGGCCAAAGTGTGACTATATATTAGGATATCGTTAAAGAAAAATAGGATAAATTAACAGAGGAAAGGTTGAAAGATCTTATTCATGAGTGCTTGAAAGGTGGAAGGGTCATTTGTAATGCCAAATGACATGACCAAAAATTCATAGTGATCCTCATGAGTGTGGAAGGCTATTTTTGGAATCTCTTCAGGATGCACTTGAATCTAGTGATAGCCAAAGTGAAGGTCTAATTTGGAGAAAAAAATCCCCATGAATCTCATCCAATCTCATCAATGACCAGAATGGGGAATTTATCCTTGATGGTGAGGCGGTTGAGGGCATGAAATTCAATGCAGAGCCACCATGAGCCATCCTTTTTGTGGACAAGAAGTACTAGAGAGGAGTACAGCTAGTGATGGGGTGATTGACACTAGATTTGAGGAGTTCCAGGACTAGGTTTTCAATTTCAAAATTTTGGAGATATGGATAGTGATAGGGACAAATGTTAGGGGTTCTTCCCGAGAGGAGTGGGATGTGGTGATCTTTAGGATGTGAAGGGGAAAACCCAATGGCTCAAGAAAATAGTAAGATGATTGATGAGGATGGATTAAAAATTTGCGGGGTTGCTTTAGTGGTAGTGGGCATTGGAGGTGGATGGATTGCATCCGGGAAATTATATCATGGGATGCTTTCTTGATAAGCTTTTCCATGCAATGGGAGTTGATGATGGAAGTAGATCTGGTAAAAATCCCTTTAAGGTGTACTTTTGGCCATTATCTATTAACTACATCAAGAGCTCAGAAAAATCCCATAGAATGGGTCCTAAAGTGGGAAGCCATTGTGCACCTAAAACCACATCACATCTACCTAGAGGAGGGAAAACATATCCGATCTCAAATTGTAGTTTCCAATCTCAATTCATACATTCGACATTTTCCTTTACAAGGAAATATTCCCCATTAGCAATCATCACTTCAAAGCTAGAACATGGGTATGCAAAATAGTCTTCTTGCTTAGCAATGTGAGGATTAATGAAATCATGTGTGCTTCTAGAGTCAATGAGGATTGTGAGAGGAATTTTTTTGAAGAACCCTTTGACCTTCATAGTTTACGTGGTGGTAACACTAGCTATTGCATGTAGAGAGATATCTTGTTAATCCTCTTGGGGTGTAGATTCCTCTGCGGATCTTGGTTCATTTGAAGCATCATGGAAGTCCCGGCTATTGTCCTCACTCTCTCTGCTCTAGTGGTGATTCCACATCTAGTAGATAAAGCTTTTGTGATGCACTTGTGACCCTTAACCCATTTATCATCACACTTATAACATAATCCCTTATCCTTACAAGCCCACATCTTAGAATCGGTGATACGTTTGATATGGGTGTTGGATGTTGGTTGTTGGTTGGTTTGGGTTCTTGGTTGTTGATGATAATGGGAGTCGATGTTGCACCGAAATTTTGTCTTCACCAACTTAGCCAGCCCAAGGCTTCCATCATATTGGTGGGGTGAAACATTTTCACCTCTCGATTGGATTGGCTCCTTGAGGCCACTAATAAAACAAATCTTGAAGAAGTATTTTTTTAGCCCTTCAGTATGATTAGCCAGTTTCTCAAACTCCTACTGATACTCCCGAATGACAGTCTGGAGCAGGTAGAGTTTTACGAGATCTCTTGTGAAGTCCTTGATTTCGGAGGACCAAATCTACCCAAAATGAGGGATGTAAATTTCTTCCAATCTGGTTCATCATTTTTATGAGATACCAATGGTACCATTGTAGTGTGTCCTTTTCCAAATGGTAGGAGGTGATTGGGACTTGATTGACAGAATAAGTGTCGTGAATGTGGAAAAACTATTTCGGCTTTGATAAATCCATCATGTAGGATCTGTACCATTGAACTTGGGAAATTCCATCTTGGGCCCATGGGATTGGTTGGAGAAGGAGGTGTGTGAGGAGGACTCCATCATTTTCCATTGTTTGATCAAAATAGCATGTTTTTGATTGATCCATCTGATCATTGAGCCAACTCAATGACACGGGATTTCAAGGTTTTAAGTTCTTCCTCCATGAATTTTGTCCTGTACAAGGTGACAAACATAAAAAGTATATTTTTTTACAATGGATAGGAAAACGCTTTCTAAAACACGTTTAGTAATGGCAATTTGGGATTTGAGATGAAGAAAACGAGGATAATGGACTTAGGCGGGTTTTGGCACTTTCTAGTAATTTTAATAGAGGAAAATGCAATTTGGGGGCTGTAATGATAACAACTAGAAAATTTTTCCTTGAGGAAAAAAATATAAGAATAGTGAAAGGAATAATGTGTGTAAATTTCAAGGAAAATGGGTAAAAAAATGAAGAAGTTATGAAAAACCTTAAAAAATAGAAAATGGTGATTTTGAGTGATAGAAGTGGAATTGGGTCTCAGATCCTCAACGCATGAAATGTGGGGACGGGGATTTCGGGTGTTCTAGGAAATTTTCAGGGAAAACGGAACTAGAATATGAAAGATATGGCTAAAAAATAGAAATTCCAATGCCTTTTTAAACCCTTACTATGTTTGTGAATAGGAGAATTTTCAAGCACCCACCGAAGATCCTACACGCAGAACGAGGAAGAAAGGTCGCGAGAAAATGATGAAGGATGATTTCTGAAGCTTCTGGTTTGGAGATGGGGACAACCGCCTGCAACTTTCAAGGTTGCCTGGCTCTAGCTAATGCCCGTGCCAAGTTTATGTTTCAAAGTTTAGGAGTGCCTATGATTTTCTTTCTTCTAACACTAGATGTCTACAATTTTTTTCTTTCTAGAAATTGGTTATCTAGTTTCTACCCAAAATTAAATGAATGTCATGGTAATAAAATGTGAACATAATGCAAATTTTATGGAAATGGAACAACTTACAGCTTCTACCTAGACTTGCGAGAATAGAATGTAGTAGTGCGACAGAATCTAAACAAGATCTGGACCACTTTCCGATCACCAAGATCCCATTTGGACAAGGTGAGAGCATACGTGGAAGAATTAGATCTCTATGTGTTACTATAGAGAGAATAAAAAAATTGGCCATGGAAAGTTCTCTGGTACCAGATGTGAAGACCCTACAACACTATTTTACCAATCACAATAATTTAACTAGAAATGGAAACAACTTGCAACAAATAGCTAAAGTAAAAGAACTCGAAATGATATTAAATCATAGGCATCTTCAAGGGGGCATCCTCCTTTGAGAAATCTCAATACAATATATTCATGGATGCTTTATTGAGCCTTAACACCATCTTATATACTAATTCCTATTGAAGAAACTAATACTTCCCTCACATGTGGGATTATTAAAATATGCTAAAGGGATAACTTATAAATCATATGCATCCAAAGTAACTAATCTACTATAAATAAAATATAAGGGTAGGAACATGGGTTCCTAACAATTTTTTTGAGAGACCTTTTTTATATCTCATTATCTCTAGGTTATACTTATTGTACATGGGTACCTCATCAAACCTAGTGGTCGAGACCCATTTTATAGGACTCTTATTCTTTTGATTTTTATAGGCCTCCCTAAGTTGCACATAAGAGGGGGTGTTCGTGAAATATTATACTTGCACTAATATTAAGTTGACTTAGGTTAGCTTAACTATATTAGGTTTGTTTTGTGCACACCTCGTAGGATTAGAATATGATAAGTGACATCATTAATCACTTGTCACCACTTCCCACATGTGTCTATTTTATGTCTATTACTTCAAACATGTATCATTTATTTAGTCAAAAGAATATTTGTTCAAAAATCTTGTTTTACTTAGTCAAAATAAAATCTTAAACCACTCTTACTTTGTTGTATATTGACTGCCTCTATTTGTATATTGTGACCAATCGTGAGAATAATATACTATTGTCATTATTTATTCCTATGTATTGTTTATAGTATTGTTGGTGAAATATTTTTCACAATGACAAGTTAGTGGTTTTTCACCAACACTTTGGGACTAAGTCCCCCTCCTAGTAATGGGAGGCTCCAATTTATTGAATGCAAAAAAATCAACGGGTAACAGTAAATCCGGGTATCACAGAATACTCCACTAAACCTATGGAAAATTGATTGTACTTAGTATAAGGGAATAATTTTCTTAGAGAAAGGAGGTAGAGGGGAGTAAGAATATAGTAAAGGGAGGTTAATTTTGTGAATAAGAACTTACAAATTTTCACAACATTAACTAAAGTAGATCTACACTCAATTAGAGGAATTCAACCATGCAAACAACAATGAGATTAACAAACTAAAGACACAAAGTTCCATTAATTTTTTCCTCAAAGATACAAATCCCTTTCTTGATTGTTCAAAATCACCATGTTTAAAAATTTGAGTATGTAAGAAGTAGAGGAAACATAGACAAGAAGGAATGAAAGAAAGTGATCTCTTACTTGTATTTAGTAGAGTAAATGTTATCCACTAACAACTCACAATTTTCAACCCCTTGAAATGGAGAAGTCATTTAAATTTATAGGTTTATAATGTGACTTTTCATCTCCCCCTACATAGCCTTTCACGTTTTTATCACTTGTGACCTATCATATTCCTAGGAATAAAAGTGAGTATTCTTCTTATTCTTGAAAAATAACTCTTACAATGTATTATTAAAGGTCACTTAAGTGAATCGACAATTACATCCCTCAATGAAAAATTAGAACATTGAGAGAGAAGGAAGGATAGGGAGAAGTGGAAGACGATCATTCGAAGATGAAGCTTCTACCAATTAATAATTTTCCTCTGGTGAATTTTGAAGAAATTCTCTTAGAGTGATTTCCTCACCTTTTATTTTTGCTAAAATAGGTTTCCGTAAGTGCCACCTTATCTTCCTTTGGGATTAAAATTAAACTCAAAGTAATAATCCAAATTTTGGGAACGCCACCAAAGGTCTTGCATTGGTTGAACCAAATTTGATGATCTCTTACAAGGTTAGAGATTCAACCTCTAATTTCCATGAGATACTCCAAAGTATATTTATTGAATGAGAAGGTATCATCTACATATTTCTTGACCAAGTCTTTGAAATACTTATGAAGATATTATGTGTATGAATTTCTTTTGAAGGGAGGTGACCCGAGTTTACGTACATAGTTGTTGACACTTTTCAATATTTTAGATGCATGCCCTCCACGTGAATCAAGTATAGAGATAGTGTTATTTATCATTTCATACCTGGCACTCATTGTGTGAGACCATATGGGAAACACGTAGTCAAAAATGGAGGTAAATACATATTTTCTCACCAAAGAGTGAGAATAAATATTTCTCTTTTTGGACACTAATGGAAACACATTGTCCAAGTGGGATCTTTCTTTCTCAATCTCCTCCTTAGTCACTTTCACTTTGGAAGTAGTTTCAAGGAAAATTAAAATAATGAGATAATCTTGGGTAGTAATACCTTTCCCTTTTCTAGAATCTTCTCCACCCACTTTTCATTAGATATCCCTTGTATTTTGTATCCTCATGTTCTCTTGATCACTTCGGGATAAAAAAATTTGATGAAAGAGATGGATCTTGTAGGAGGGGTAGAATTTCATTGGGTTCCAAAGAAAAATTAAACATAGGTAATGATATTTATCACATTCTCATCCAATTGATCCATGGTTTTTTTGTACTCTTCATTCTTGGAGAGCATGTGGGCAGTAGATTCCTTGAATAGGTTTTCATCTACTTTGAGTACATCTTACCTCAAGGAGATGCGGGTAAACTCATAGTCATCCTATGTCATATAATCCATAGGTTTTAAAAAAAATTGTTAGGATACCTCCACATATTGGGATCCAGAGCCCCACTTAAGAAACAAGAGAAAACTTGTTCTTTCTTTCTCCACTCGAGTTTTCATGAACTCGAGATGGATCCAAAATCCAATGTTGTGGCTTGTTACATTGTTCTTGAATCACCTATAAGTATCTCTTGCATCCAGATATGAATTTAGGAATCATGGAACTCTCGGGTGCTTGATGAAGAACCATAATTTTCTCATGATGGGAAGATTCTCCACCAAGAAAGACACCCTTGGATGTCATTGAAGAACATGATCTTGTGATGGATTAATCTCACTTGTCTCCGAGGCTAAATGGGATATTCAATAAATTTTTAATTCTTAGGAGGATAATATTTAGTGTGTTCCTCTTCTACCATATTCCTCTTAGAATGTTGTGCCAAATGAGTGTAACTTGTTGCTCTATAAAATGCCTTGAGGGATGAAATATGAGAAACTTTCCTCTGTTGTGACAATAGACCACCCGAATCGATGAAGTAAACTCTCTTCCTCTTAGACCATTATTTTGATCTTTAGATCACTGCTATGGTCCTTTATTTTATATCACCTAATTCCCTAATATTTCATGGAGTGATAGGAAGAGGGAAATATTATAAAACTTGATATTTAGGATCAAATAAATCTGACCCATCATCTTTCATTCCCTCCACAAACCAATAAAAATTGAATAATCTCATTTGGTCCATTGCCATCTACATGTAGTATATTTTTCTGAATTAAAAATCATTTGTGCAATTATCCCAATAGTATTCAATTTGTGGCACATGATGAAAACCCAACAAGGTGAAATTTCTAGATTCTTCCTAATATCAAAGTCATCTAATGATATATAAGAATATAAATTGAGATTGGCAAAAGATGTGTCAATGTTTTTCGCATATGTGACATTCTTGCATGATCATATACCCAGAGATATGTGAAATGAAATTCTTGGAATTCTTCAACTATGTATGGACATTGGATAGTTGTGGGCGAGTTCAAACATGATGATCTTATCACTCGAGTAGGTGGGTAACTTGTGAGGGAAATTTTGAATCTTCCAACCCTAATGTAAGAGAAGGTGGAGAATTGGATGATCTTGTATTTTTAAATTAATTTAACCACTTTTGATAACCTCCTCTACTCTATATTTCCCTTGAGAATCATTATGATGAATATGGTGAATGCATTGTTCACTCTCACATAATGATAGTTGTTTTCCCTATGAGTGAGCTGCAAATAATTCTCATTAGAAGGTGGTTTTTTAGGCACACTGAGAGAAAAAAACATGCCTCTGAAGGTTCTTTTGAAGGTGAGGGTGTACAATAAGTAAGAATTCATGGTGATATTCTTATTTGTGGGAAAGTGAAACAATTGTCGATGGATGTTGTCATTGATGATTTTCCCCCAATCCACCACCTAGTTTCCTTTAGTTGTCATGAGGATGAATTGATCCATCTAATATAGGAATTAATTATTATCCCATAACCCTTCTTACTAGAAAAATTTATTATAATTGGCCTCAAGAAACTCAATGCATGACAGGTTCTTAGGAATATAAGAAAGTTTTCTTTCTATCTAATCCAAAAGCAAGTGTTAGGCCTTGTAGATATAAATAATTCCTCACCCACTCATACAAAGTAAACTCCTTGGTTTTGATGACCAGGTTATTACTGGTGAGAATTTTTATACATTGATAAATTCCCTTCGATTTGATAATTATGAGGATTGAGTAAACATTTCCTTGAATTGTTCTAGAATCATCATGGTAGTATTGTGCATAGGTCAAGACTAGTTTAAAGCTCGAGCAGAAAATGGGTGACCTCCTACTCTAAATAGTATTCTTGAGAATATTTCTCCTCCACTAGTTTATGGGGTTTTCCAAGAATTATAGTTTTTAGATCCTCTAGGTCCATGTGGGTGACATCACTATCTCCCACACCAAGGTATTCAATGATCAGAGTGGAAATGGGATGCAAACATGAATACTTGAACTTCATGGTGTCAAAAATTAGAGAGATATGTTTAATATGAGTTGACATAAGTGATTTGAGCTCAATTGTAAGACTTTCTATTTTTAGAATGTCTTATCTAGGATAACTATTTTTAGTAAGTGTTCATACTTTGCACCTTCTGATAGTGTTTTGTTGTTTGGGGTATCACGGGTGCTGAGATTTTTTTATTTTTAGAAACTTGCTATATTTAGACATATGAAGCCTTACATACTTGCTATTTTTGGATGGAGGTATTCTAATGTCTGTTTGCTACAAAATTGATCTCAAAAGTTTAGATTTTACTTTAGAACCTTCTGCTCCAATTTTTTAGGTTTTTAATCTCCAGAACTCCGTAGATTTGAAAAGGCAACTTATAGGTCTGAAAAATTAAAATTGATGCTATAAATTATATACATAATAAATGTAAATTCTACTACAATCATCTTAAGTGAATTTTTGATAGGAGTGCACAATCACAATTTGGCAGGAATCGGCTGCACAGTTAGTGAGTTATGAGCATCTTTCAATTTTTGGGCATGGGTGTCTAGTAAAATTTCAGTAGCATGTCTAGTGGAAATTGAGTTTTAGGATGGAGTTACAACAACACACTAAATGAAATAATGACTAAGTATGAGAGGTAAGGGGAATTATTCATTTCAATCTTGTAAATTGTAAATCATTGTTTGACCATGGAGCTTAACCAAGGTTTGAGTATGATTGAAATTTAATTACACTAATACAATAGGGATAAAGGGGATACAAGGATAAAAGTGCACTTTTTTACTATATGGTGACAAGTGGCAACTTATGGTTCCTTGTATATGAGATGAATGGGGCTAATAATGTCCACTTTGGGGCTTAAACGTGGATTTTGATATGACCAGGAGCTGGGTGGTTGGATGGGGGCACACTTTTATTTTCCCCTTATCTTCTTTACACCTCTTTCACCCAAGGTTGTAGCAACGGTTTTAAAATGCACCATAGGTTTGAGTACATGAGAGGATGACAAGCCGAAAGGAAGCTTTTGAAACCTAGGTGAAAAAGTGATGAATCCCCATTTGTGAGAAGTTAGCCAAGAGGGGAGAACACTTTTGTGCCACCTTATCCCATTTTCACCTTGGGGACAAGAAGAGGGAACATATAATGCTCTAAAATGCACTAATGGTTGTAGTTGTCATGAAAAGGGGGTCTAACAACTTGAATCACTCACACATCTTTCTTGACACTTCAAGTTAAATTTTTAAGTGACACAACATTCAATTTAATGAGGGATCACATTGTGGTGTCCCCTTTGTTCACTTTAATTTTTATGGCCTATTCCATTCTTGATTTAAAGGGGTAGGCGAGGTACTCTAGATTATCACAGAAGAATTTTAGATCTTGGATAAAAAGTGATGTATTCATCATGTAGAGGATTCCAAGATATTTATGTTGATTTTTTTGCCTCCCAACTCCTTCTAGAACTCCCATAATCATCTAGACAAGTTGTCTTTCACCATTGGAGCCTTCATTCCCTATGCCCAAAATTACATGGTTTTGCTAAAGGTGTTCCCAACATAAATTTCTTCCACATAATTTCCCTAAACTTCCTTGGATAACTTCCTTTCTCTACTACACAATTCACCAATGGTTTGAATCTTCCCTACCAGCTTCTGAAGGGTGTTTACCAATTGCAAAATGGCCAAAAATGGCCCTTTATAGGCCTATGAAGAAATTTTCTTCTCCTTGAAACTCAAAGATGATTTATTCAATCACCTTAGGCATTCATCTTTGCACATTATACACACTTGAGAATATTATTAGTCCATTCCTCTAAGATAGAACGTGTGTGAGACCGAGGACAAGATGTAGTGACAGGGAGGGAAAATTTTCAAGTGGGGGCTTAGTTACTATGGCCAAATTTTCAATTTTACATGATATATAGTTACAATGACAATAATTAGATCTAGCTTGGGGACATTAGACTATAAGGGGTGATAAATAACCTCATAAATCTCAAGGGTAAGAGACCAGTGCCTTGGTAATTAGGTAATATAGTGATTTCTTCACCAACTAACACAAGCAACAAACTTGAGCAGGGTGTAACTCAATGTCATGGATAACATAGGATATTTAAAATCGAAAGTTATAAATCTATGGCCGAAAAAGTGGAAATGTTGGGATCCACACCTTTGGCCTAGAATAAGATTCTTCAAAGCCCTATCATAAAAGTGGGTCCACATTCTCCTGAAAGAGGTCAGTTCACGTGGGAAAAGGATAGTGAAGGTGCCACCTGCCTGATGGTCCCAGATGGTTGCGTTGATAGGGCTTTGAGCAAAGTGAATCTCTCCCTTGTTGGTAAGTTTCTTGGCTCTAGACCTAATATTGATTTTATTAGAAAATGGGCTCTGAGAAAGTGGAAACCTAAGGGGATCTGAGTATTACCATCATGCCACGGGGTTTTTTTCTGGAAAAATTTAATCAGCAAGATGATTTGGAATCGGTGCTTCTGGGAGGACCATGGTGGTTGGGTAATATGGGCCTCTTTTTGAAAAAATGGTATCCTGGATTTGACCCTAACACTGAAAATATAAACACCATTCCAATCTGGTGTAGACTCCCTGGGCTACCATTGCATTTTTGGGATGATGAAATTCTGCTAAACATTGCTAAGTCCTTAGGTGCTCCGATCAGGCTGGATGGGCCCACGAGAAATAGATCCAGACTTGCTTTTTCTCGATTCTGCATTTCTTCTGAAATGGAGCAGGAATTACTAGAGCACATCATCTTGAAATCTAGGTATGGGATGTGGATTCAAAAAATTGAATTTGAAACTTTTCATTTAAGGTGTAAGCATTGTCATCGCATAGGACACTCCACCAAAAACTGTCCCAAAAAGGAGATCCCTACAGTGGAAGACAAACACAAAATGAATGAACAACCTGTGGATGGCTTAGTTTTGAGTAAGGAATGCAGGGTTCTTGACACTGATAGCCGGAGAGAGAAGACAAAGCCCCTAGCCAGACTGAGCTGGACTACAATAGAAAGGGAAAAAAAGGGGTTTTAGAACTCAAATAAGGAAACATTTGGTCTGGCATCCTAAAACCCCAGTGGCAGCTTTGCTTGCAGCACCTAGCAAAGAGGACTTGGAAAATCCTATAAAGGTGTCCATGGAGGTGAACGAGTAAAGAAGGAGCTGTAAAGATAAATATCATCCCTAATGATCAATATCAATCTTTGAGCAATAAGGAAGCTGAGATAGATAAACCTCTGTGCATCATTGAGGAAATATTAGACATGGATAGCATGGATTTTAAAGAAACTTTGTAGAAAAACACTCCTAGGGGTGATGGTAAATTATCTACAGATATACCTCCTTGCTTCAGCAATAGATCAATGGTTTCACCTACTTGCTACAGCATCAGAACAAGTAGATCCACACTCAATTGACAGAATCAAAAGAGCGTGAAGAGGGAGAAGTAACGCCTGTCAAAGAAGATGAGGAACTAACTTCTAGATTCACAAAGGTCATTTCAAAAAAGAAAAAGAGAATGAAAGGATTTGAAATGATCCCAGAATCACTTTACAGTGATAAGAAAAAGAAAATGGACAACTGGGATACCTCAACATCCAGAACTACTAGATCTTCTGCAAGAAGACTAGTAGATTTTGGAGGTAGTTCTAAAAGAGGAAGGCCCTCAAAAAAGGCTCTTAGATCTAAGAGAACAGAGAGAGACATTGCAGATGGCATTCAACGTCAATTGAACCATCAGGCAATCCCAACTCCCAATCCTTCCAAATGAAGATTATTTCTTGGAACATCCGAGGTCTAAATGGAAACTCCAAGCAGAGAATCATCAAGGAGTTACGTGATTCTAGTAGTCCTAGTATTTTGATTTTGCAGGAAACTAAGATGAAAGCTAAGATCCTTGAAACTAATAAAAAGAGTTTTTGGGAAAACTCTGAAATGGCGGTGGACTCTCAGGGAGCCTCTGAGGTCTGGCTACTCTTTGGGATAAAAGGCACTGTACTGGTATGGTTCTTAATGCTAGCACTAATCATCTTGCTATCAAATTTCTTGCTATTGAGAACAATGGTGAATGGATCCTTTCTAACATCTATGCCCCTAATATGGTTAGTGGGAGATGAAAAATTTGGACTGATCTTAAGATCTTTAGAAACCAATATAGTACAACTAATTGGCTTATTATGGGTGATTTTAACTCTCCTCTAAACCCAGGTGAAAAATATGGAGGAATCTCCAACTTTTCTACAGGTATGGAGGATTTTGCTGATTTTATTGCTGAACTTAATCTCTTAGATGTGGATCTCCATGGGAATAAATACACTTGGAATAATAGAAGGTTGGGAAAAGATCTTATCCAGGTTAGATTGGATAGAGCCCTGATTTCTGCTAGCTGGATTCTCAGTCAAGACTTCCACCTCTCTTCCTTGCCCAGAATTGGATCGGACCACAATCCGATTGCTTTAAATCTTCTCAATTGGACTAAACCCATCAGAAGCTCATTCAAATTTGAAAATATGTGGATGGAGCATGACAACATCTACGACAAAATTAAAGAATGGTGGGGTTGGAATGGTGAAGGCACTGCTCAATTTAGATTGATTCAAAAGCTCAAAAATGTTAAAAAGCAAGTTAAAATATGGAATAAAAGCGTTTTTGGCAATGTGTTTGATAATAAAAAGAAGTTAAAACAAAATCTCCAGGATTTGGAAATCAAAATGGATACAATGGGGAGATCCATTGAAGACCAAACTAATGAAAAGAATATTCTTTCAGAGCTGCATATGATTTGTAGCAGAGAAGAATCCTTATGGAGACTTAAATCTAGAGCTATCTGGCTTAAAGAAGGAGATAGGAATACAAAGTTTTTTCATATGACCACTTTGAAGCACAGAGCTTGTAATAGGATCATGGAAGTGGCTAAAAGTAACAGAAATATTATAAAATATCCCAATAGCATCAAGGAAGAAGCTCTAAATTTCTATAAAAAACTTCTTAATGAGAGGAATATCATCAATGTTGAGGCTAATTCTTTTATGTTGGAGGCTATTCCCCAAGATAAAATTGAGGAGCAGAGATTTAAAAATATCACCAAAGTTGTCACGCTTGAAGAGCTACAAAAAGTTGTGTTTACTTTAGAAGGCGATAAGGCTCCAGGCCCGATGGTTTCTCCATTAATTTTTTCCAGAAATTTTGGGAAATTTGTTCGATGATCTTCTCAGAGTGGTGAATGAATTCTACAGAACTGGAAATCTTTTGAAAGAGTTGAATAACACCCACATTGTGCTGGCCCCAAAAAAATGGATGCTAAAGACTTCAAAGACTTTAGACCCATCAGCCTAGTGAATGCTATCTATAGAATTTTTACCAAAATTATTGCTACCAGGCTTCAACTCATTATGAATGATTTAATCTCAAGGCAGCAGAGTGGATTCATTAAAGGTAGGATTATCCAAGATGGAGTGATTATGGTTCATGAGACCATACATTCTATGGAGAATAATAAAAAAGCAAATATGGTGCTTAAGCTCGATATGAATAAAGCCTTTGACAAGGTTTCTTGGGTTTTTCTTGACAAAGTCTTAACTAAATTTGGTTTTCCGGACAAATTCAAAAAATTATTAAGGCTTGTATCTCTACGGTCAGATTCTCAATGGTGGTTAATGGTGAGCCAGTGGGTTTTTTCACTAGCAGCAGAGAGGGCTAAGGCAAGGGGACCCCATCTCCCCCCTACTCTTCATTCTTATGGCTGATAGTCTTAGTAGAACAATTGGTAAAGTAGTCAATGACGGTCTTTTGAAAGGCTCAAAGCCCACTTCCATCAGCCAAGTTGTCTCCCATCAACAATTTGGATGATACAATCCTCCTTCTATTGGCTTCCGTCATTGAAGCTAAGGCTACCAAGGCTATTCTGTAGCTCTACAAATCTACTTCTGGGCAAGAGATCAATTATGATAAAAGCTCCATTTTCTTCTTCAACACTCCTGAAGAAAGACAACTTAAAATTGCTAAAATTTTGGGCTGTAAAATAAGTGCGCTTCCAGCCACTTACTTGGGTCTTCCTCTCGGCACTAAAAAAGTCTCTAACAAGGTGTGGGATGATTTATTGGAGAGATTTCAAAAAAAAATGGCTGGTTGGAAAGGAGCCATTTTATCTAGTGTTGGTAAGTGCCTACTCATAAAAAGTACTCTTCAAAATCTGCCCATTTATATCATGTCGCTTTACAAGATCCCCTCTTCCTTCAGAGAAAAGTTTGAGAGGATTCAAAAAAATTCTTATGGCAGGGCATGGAGGAGAAGTTTAAATTTCACTTAGTTTCTTGGGATAAGGTTTGTACTCCGAAGTCTATGGGAGGACTGGGTATAAAAGACATCGAGAAAATGAATGAGGCTCTCATTGCAAAAATGGGCTGGAGAATGCTTTCAGAGAAACAACCCTGGATAGATTTAATTAAGGCTAAATACCTAAATCAACAAACTGTCTTTTCTTTCCTGCAAGATGAGCACCTTCCCTATGGTTCCATTTTTTGGAACAATCTAGTAAAGAGCAGAAATTTCATTAAACAGGCAGTAAATGGAAAGTGGGTGATGGTTGTGATATAAATTTCTGGGATGATAACTAGTTTAATGGCAGTCTTATGGATAGATTTGGGATGGTCAAGGATAGTCTTGTAAACAAGTATGGCACTAAAATCAAGGATTATATTGAGGGAAATGGCAACAAAAAGAAATGGAAAAAAAATTCTGGAGAGAGATGATCTGATCCAAAATATTTCCTCCCTTCAAGATCAGTTAGATCTTATTCCCTTAAGTCAACTGGATATTAAGGATGAATTGGTCTGGAATAATTCTATTGATGGGGACTACTCTGTCAAAATTGGATATAATACTTTCTTCGACAATAGTCAAACTGAGTTCAAATGGAGTAGGATTTGGATGGCTGAGTTAACTCCTAAAATAAATTTCTTCCTTTGGTTGGCTCTCAGAGGCAGGATTCTTACCACTAACAACCTGATGAGAAAAGGTTTCATAATGCCTAATAGATGTCATCTATGTAAAAAAGACTCTGAGGATATCAGTCATTTGTTTATCCATTGTGATTATGCTACCAGAATATGGAGTTTTTCCCTCTCTAAATTTGAAGCTTTTTGGGTGGTGCCAAGGATTTCAATCAGCTATGGACTCAATGGAGCCCACCCTATAAGCATTGTGTTGTCAGAAGGATCTGGAAGCTGGTTATTCCTCATATTATTTGGAGGATATGGAAAGATAGAAATGATATTATCTTTAGAAATAAAAATCAAAACTACAAGCTCAGTATTGGTAAAATTTCTAATGATATCAAAGAGAATATTGCTAGATTTAAACCCCCCAAGAACAAGAGTTATCCAGAAAATGAAGAACATGTCTTATCCCACTGGATAGATAGGAGCTGACAATAGCCGTAGTAATTCCGGTAATAGTATTGATAGATCTTTGATTCAATGGCATCCTCCTAATTTTAATTGGTATAAGTTGAACTTTGATGGGGCCTCTAAGGGTAACCCTGGGATTGCGGTAGGGGAGGAGTGATCCGGGATCATAAAGGCAGTCTGATTGCTGCGTATGCTAGAAAAATGGGAATTCAAACCAATCATTTTGCCGAAGCATTATCTGCTTTATGGGGCCTTAGAATTGCTCAGACTCATAATATCCAAAACCTCATTCTTGAAGGGGACTCACTTAATATCATTAATCATCTTAATCAGTGCTCACCTCCAAGTTGGAACATCAAGGATTTCATCTTGGAATCCATAAGTATTTGCCAAACCTTCAATAACATTCGGATCATGCATACTTACCGGAGGGTAACAAGGTGGCAGATGCATTGGCTAATTATGGCATTAATGTTAACCACATTGTTTGGGATAATAATAACATTCCTGAATAGCTTCAAAGTAACATTCAAGTGGATATTTATGTACATGCAAATTCAAGATATGGGATATGAGCATTGGGAGTGGATTTGTATTAATAAAACTCCCACACGTGCTGACTTTAAAACAACACTCATACAAATCTTGACGGACAATCAAGATTGTATGAAGTATAATGGGAAATTCAAGTGGATTTATATGGAAATGAAAGTCACGCATGCGGGCAATATTGAGCTCTCAACAACTTGTATACAAGGCTTTACGATTCCCAAGATAGAAATAAAGATAATGATGATCTGGAGTGGGCTAGCAAAAGGACTGTAGTTCCCACATGTGGATTTTCACAGTTCATAACAACAGTCACTCAAGTATTCATGGGAAAAGCAATGGCTATTCTAATCAGCAATCTCACCACGTGGATAATAATAGTGAAAGGCGGACTGATATTTGCACTCTTAAGGATTCTGAAATTTTTATTTGCAAGCAGTTAAGCACGGTGATAATGGGAGGAGCCCCTTGCCAGATTGAGCCCAAATACGGATCCGGAATGGAAGATAATGAGGAACTTTGGAATCTTCTCAACTAGGGAGGCATCACCAACTTTATGGAGAAGATTCAGGGCCACGACCAAAGTATTTTGGTTCATTTTGTGAAGGATTGGAAGGATCACACTGTGGATTATGGAGGGCAGAAGATTTTGATCAACGAGGAGTTAATTGCTGAAGTGACTGGCCTTGGCATGGAGGGGTACCACTTTTTTAATAAAAGGGTTGACAGAGAAGCTGAGGAGAGGAAATTTGTTGAGGGAAATGAGAAGTTGGTCTTTGTCACGGGGGCCTGCAAGTTAGTTTGATCCCTTCACCTTTTGACGAGGTTACCCATATGATGGTGCGTTTCATTTCTTTGGAGGGGAGGTTCGTCACTGTGCCCGCTAAGCATCTTGTGTTCCTCAACCACTTCCGCAGGAGTCACACGGTATGTTTCCCCCACTATCTACTTAACTCTCTTGAGTGCTCCATTTTGGAGTTTCAAAAGCATGCTCATGTGCGGTTCCATTGCACCAGGGTCTCATTTTCTTGCTACATAAACTGTGTCTTCTTAGGTCTCCCGGTATCCCTTCCTCCCCTGGCTCTGTTCCTCCTCTACCCAGCACCACAGCCACTAGCCCCATCTCTCCACCTTCTGTCCCCACCACTACTACTGTCACCCCTCTTGCCGGCCTTCTCGGCTCCATCTTCCATTCCCCCACCTCTGCTCCCACCCCCTTCACTTCCACTTCGGCCAGACCTGTTACCAGGTCTTCTAGAAGACTGAACCTTGATACCCCTGCTATGGGGAAGGTCCCTCAAGAGATTGAAATTTCCCATAACCTCCTACATATTAGTAGTGCTAGTTCTCAGGAAGCACATATTGAGAGCTCCACAAAAAGGCTGGAAGCCTTAGAAGCTGACATGAAGCTGTTGAAGGAAGAGGTTAAAAACTTGGCAAAGCAAAAAGGTAAGAGGAAGAAGGAGGAGGAGGTGGTTATGGATAATAGTCAGGTTGAAGATATATACAAGAAGTTGAACTCCTTAGACACCCGTTTAGGGAAGGCCAAGACTCGCCATGATTATAATATGGCCATTTTTAATGCAATTGAAGAGTTTATTGAACAACATGTCCATAGCGTCTCCAATCTCAGCGGAGTTCCAACCCTTTGGGGCACAGATAAGGAAAGCAAAAGGACCATTGAACAGCTGGATGTTACTGACTCTGCCCACATGATGACATTGGCTATGTTCACCTCTTGGCAGAATATCAAATCCAGCATCGACAAAGCCGCCAAGAAGTAATTGTGGGTGCTTTTGCTGCACTTCTTTGTAATTATTGTTGTTTTTTTGTTATCTTTTTGCTGCTTTCCTACAGTGTTCATACTATTTTTGTTTTGATGGGGTAGCTGCTCTTGGGCTACTTTGGGTTTCTTTGTCCCATTTGGATTTTGATCCTTTTTTTCTAGCTTAGGCCCTTCTCATTAGTCCATTTCAAAAACTATTTTCCAAAAATTAGAAAAACACAAGCAACAAACTCACACAAGGGAAAAATAAAACACACATGACACAAAAGGGAAACACATTATCAAAAGGAAAACACATAGTTCTCTAAGGGTCCTCTTTTCTAGAGCATCTGGATATTCTCCATTTTCTACTACCTTCACTAGTTCTCAAGTTGGAAATTCCCGGAGAAATTGTGATTTGAGCTTTAATTCCATATAGTATTTGGAAAGGATAAGTGTTTATGGCCTTTTTAGCATGATCCAATCAGCCCACAATGGATCATATAATTTATTATGTCAATTACTTTTATTATTATCCACTAGTTTTCAAACAATAGTGACAATATTTTGTTACTTGACTTTTTTAGCCATTTTCTTACGAATAGTAATCAATAGAGTGAGATAGTGAAATACCACGATTAAAGAAAAAATCCATCAACTCACTAGAAGATAAATAAGTGGCATTGTCCATTATTATTTTGTTTGGTACCTCAAATTCGAGAATAATATTTTCCTTCAAGAAGTTGCATACCATCTCCCACCCATTTTTAAGGATATTCCACTAATATCCACCTCCCAAAAAAATTTGAGTTTTAACCATTACAAAGAAATGGCCCTCGCACACTTGATCATGATATGTCTTGAAGATATTATTTTTTTTTCTTCCTCAATACATCTTAGAAAAGTACCATCCACTCCTTTCTTATATAATATGTTCTCCCAAATGACATATTTTTCTACTTTGAGACAAAAGTACACCTTTTCTTGTAATCTACACCTGGAGGGAAATCACCATAGGTTAGGAAATATTAGTGTTAGTGTACCAAGTATTTTTGGTGCTCACGATGAGTATAAGAGGAAGATCATTGGTCAATCACATGTAACATTTGGAACAATATTCCCATTCTTCTCTATCAATGACTTCACACAAAGCATTACCTTGTACTAATTTGGAAGGTTTGGTGTCAAAGTCATAGTATTGCACTTTTCACACCCAATTCTCTCGATTTGATTAAGAAAATATTGAATAAATAGAATTTTTAATAATAAATATGTAACAACACAAATGATATAGCAATTAAGTACAAAATAGACCCAAGAAAATAAGCAATTAAGATTTAAAACCCTAAGTGCAAATGAGGAGATAAAATCACTTAGCTGATTCGTTATGACCACGAAGGTGTACAAAACTAACGAATTGTAAAATAAAAATTGTAGGTTGTCGCAACAAAGCCCAAAAAATACAGAGGTTCTATAATATGTTGAACTGTGGTTCTATGGAGGTTACGTCGACACTAAAATTTTCCTCCGTAATTTCTATTTCATTAATGTATGTATTAGGAATAGGATGTTGTTAAGTGTAATTAGTAGTAGCGTCTAATGGAAGATAACGGCACCGTCAGTACGGTGCCGCCAATAATGTAGAGTACGGTAATAGTCAAAGTACAATAGGAATGTTGTAAAAGTAAATATTTGTTGTAAGTGGTTCGGTAATGTTAAAATGTCAAAGTTGTGATAAGTAAAGAAGTAGGGTCTACATGATTAGGAATTAGAAATATTATATTTGTAATAAGGACAGAGAGTGATGTCATAAATATTTTGTGTATTTTATTTGTGGAAAAGTCTAAAAAGGTGGAACCCATGTGAGATGATAAGGTTTATCTTATCTTAGAAGATAAGCCTACATGTAAAGGCAAGAGTGTAGGCATGAAATATGATTGGCCGGAAGAGATTTCCTATCCTATCTTAGAGATAAGATGGATAAGCCTAAATTCCTATAAATAAAGAGGCCACCCCCCTCATTTAGCATAGAAGGAAGTAGTGAGAAATATTGTAAGTGTGTAAAGGAAGCCATCATTTTGAAGGTGTGTTAAAGAAGCCATTAAGAAGTGTAATTGTGAAGTTTCTCCCATAGTTATTGTTGGAAGGAAAGTGAAGTCATTAACACTTGAAGTACCTCATGGGTGAGATTGTAACAATTTCATGTTGATATTATAATTTACACTTATATTTCAGATTTATCGTCATTCCTTCTTATCATAGTCTATGGTATTCTTGTGTTATGTTTGTTGTTGTGTTTCTAGATTCCATCCACCAAACTAAAAGTTGTGCATTAGTAAATAATCATAGCACAAGGAGTTCCCAGTGAAGAATTATCATAGTGCTGGATTGGTGATGACATTTTGGTTCCGTTGCCGGGACCATTCCTCGTTGGTGGATTTTCTGGAGAGATATTCCCACCTAGTCAAAAAATCATTTGGAGGGTAACCTTGTTTTTACTGTGCATAGGAGTTACCATGGTAAAGTCATTTTTACCGTGAATAGTATTTACCACAGTAACTTCATTTTTACCGTGAATAGTATTTACCGCAGTAACTTCACTTTTTACCGTGAATAGTGTTTACCACAGTAAAGTCAATTTTTACCGCAGTAAGTCAAGTTTTACCATAGTTTACCATGGTCATTTCTATTTTACTGTAGAAAGGTGTAAAGTCACTTTCTATTATAGTGATTCCAATTATTTGTGCACATAATTCTTGTTGATTGTACTTGTGGGTTGGTATTTCACGGTGGTTACTTTTGAAAATGGGGAAGATTCCTGTTTTTTCAGCCCAATCTAATGAAGATGCTTCCTCTTTCATTCAAGAGTTTAAATGATCTTGTATTTGTAATGGCCTTATAAGAAGGGAACAATGGACTGAATTTTTTCCTACCTTTTTGGATGGTTCAGCCCTTAGGTGGTTTGAAACACTAGGTGAAAATGTTAAAAATTCATGGGATTTATTAAGCGAAAGTTTTCTTGAAGAATTTGGTGAACAACGAAATATGCGAGATCTCATGATCGAGATCACAAAGTTAGCCCAAGGAGAGAAGGAGAAGATAAGAGATTATCATGCTCGTGTTCTAGAGCTAAGGAGGAAGCTCGATGCCCGATCCGGAAGGAAGGATTAGCAGATGGGTTGATGAATGGCGTGGATAATCTCCTCTATAAGAAATTCATTCTTGGGATGAAGCCGAGAGATTAGACAACAAGTGAAGTATGACCACCCAGCTACCATTGAACGAGCAAAGGAGATTGCAAGAAGGCAAGAAGAAAGCATGGAAGAGGAACCCAAAGAAATTATTGCTAAAGTAGAGCCTACACCAACACCTTTGGTTCAGAATCCACAACCACTCTCTGTGAGCACAAATCTTTCTCCTAGTACATCTACTGAGTATGAAGATCTGCTCAAGAAGATGGGACAGTTAACTATTAATCTTCTTAAAGGAAAAGAATTTAGTTCTCAGGGAGGAGATAGAGGTCCAAAAAGAAATATTTCTGAAGTTGTATGTTATGGTTGTTATAAAAAGGGTCATTATAAGTATAATTGTCCAGATAGAGCTTCTACATCTGGTACAAGAGATAATGATAAAGGAAAAGCACCTGTGAATTCTTTTGATGTAGTAGATAAGAGCATAAATAATGAAGTAGATGTGTTTGTAACAAAAATAAAGAAAGAAAAAGATAACCAAGATGGAAATGATCCTAAGAAGATGAAAGGACAAACTAGTAAGAAACATAGGAGAAGAAATTTGGGTGTGCAGGATTTTTTGATTTCACAGCGACAAGGACCATACTCCATCTTAGAAGATCTGTCCAAAAGGCCTGCAAATATTACATATGGTCAACTCTTGGCTATGTCTTCGAGAAGAGACGGGAGATGCGAAGTGGACTCAATGCTCGACAAAGGAGGTTGAGGTCCCTGTTTTGGAGGTAGGCGAATCCCTATGCTCCACAAGCTGAGGTACTATGTAATGGTATTTCAATTCATGATGTCTTAGTTGATGGAGGTGCTACAATTAATGTAATGATTGAGTCTGTAATGAATATGTTGGGTTTAAAAATTGATCGCCCCTCAACACTTATGTTAAGGTCATTAAATAAGGGAAAAACTAAACCAGAAGGTGTAGTTTCAAATGTGGCAATATCTGTTATGGGTGTTGTATGTGTGGTAGACTTTCAGGTGATGAAAAATGGTACTGGTTGTGTACCCAATGTTGTTGGGAAGACCATGGCTAAGGAGAGTTCATGCAAGAAACTAATAGAATGAAGGATTCATGACACTTGGACTTGGTAGAGAGAGGGTGAAAATAAACGTGATCCCTCAGCATCATAAGGCAGAACCTTTCGATTCAAGTGATGAAACTGATGATTGGACATCCTCTAATTACTCTAGTACCAGTGAAGTGGACACAGAAGATGAAGAAAGTGAGGTTGATGTTTCGGTCATGGATATCCTTCCAGTCACACCGACTCATGACCCCATAAAATTATCTGAATAATAAATTGATGATCATCTCCAGCAAATAAAGATTGGTGATGCTGTGATGGAGAGTGAGAAGGAATCCTACCTCCAGCTCTTTCGAAGGTACATACACATATTCACTTTTGATTACAAGGAACTCCGTCAAGTAAGTTGGGTAGAACATTCTATTGAGCTGGTAGATGGTGCTAAGCCCATAAAGCAAATGCCATATAGAATGAATCCTAATTTTTCCAAGACTGTAAAAGAAGAAATAGATAAGTTACTTGATGCGGGATTCATATTTCTTTGTGGAGAATTCGAATGGGTTTCTCCCATTGTGATCTCAATAAAAAATAATGGGAAGCTATGCATTTGTGTTGACTATAGGAAGCTCAATAAGGCAACAAAGAAGGATCATTACCCTCTTCCATTCTCAGATCAGATCTTGGATGAAGTAGCTGGCCAAGAGTGTTATAGTTTTGCTGATGGATATAGTGGCTATAACCAAGTTTGTATAGTAGAGAAAGATCAGTTGAATACCACATTCACCACTCCTTGGGGAACGTTTGCTTATAGAGTTATGCCTTTTGGGTTGTGTAATGCTCCAACAACATTCCAACGTTTGATGAATAGGGTGTTTGAACCCTACATTGGGAACTTCATCAGAGTATTTCTAGATGATTTTTGCATCTATGGGAGCAAAATGGACCACCTACACCAAATGGAGACAACATTTCAAATGTTAGATGAAGCACAAGCCTCACTAAACCCTACAAAGTGTGTCTTTGGATGTTCTAAAGGTGTTTTGTTAGGGCATGTTGTATCCAGAGATGGTATTGGTATTGATCCTGATAAAATTTCAAAAATCAAAGAGTTACCATTTCCTATGAATAGAAGTAAATTGAGATCATTTTTAGGCCATGTGGGTTACTATAGAAGGTTCATCAAGAATTTCTCAAAGATTGCATGGCCACTAACCCAGTTCTTCAAGAAGGATGTTACTTATGAACCGGAAATAAGGCACATGAAGCTTTTGAACAAGCTGAAGGAAGCCACAGTGTCTTCACTGTTTTAAAGAATCCAGTTGGAGCAAGTCATTCATTATGTATATTGATTCCTCAGATGCAGCACTAGGAAGTACTTTGAGCCAAAAGGATGAAAATGGGAATGATCATCCAGTTTACTTTGGGAGTAGACAAATGAGCAGTGCTGAGGTAAATTATACTGTAACTGAAAAAGAGGTTCTAGCTATCATTTTTGTTGTAAAGAAGTTTAGAAATTACTTGCTAGGGCAGAAATTTATAGTTGTGACAGATCATCAGGCTCTAAAATATATTGTCAATAAGCCTAACCCATCAGGGAGGATAGAAAGATGGATAATTTTGCTACAAGAATTTGAATTTGATATTATAGATAGGCCAGGAAAGAAGCATGTCAATGTAGATGCAATCTCTCGAGCCTATGATGGTTTAGGTTCATCTTGTGATGATGATGATTTCCCAGATGCAGCATTGTTATCCCTTGACACAATCCCTAGTGAATACATAGATATTTGGAATTATCTGAATGAATTCAAGTTTCCTGATGGTGCCAATGCAAAGACTAAGAGGAAGATTACTCAAGCCAGTCGTCCATATTCTATTCTGGATGGAGTATTATTTCCAATAGGACACGATGGATAGTCAAGAGGGCGGTTGGACGTGATCAAGGAAGGAGGCGATAGAAGAACTCCACAATGATACATGTGGAGGAACTTCTCTGGACAACTTACAACAAGAAGGATCTTGGATGCAGTTATCACCGCCCACTCTTTTTAGAGATTGTTATAATTATTGTAAGACATGTGATATTTTCAAACACATGGTAACCGTAAGACTTCATCACTCCATTATGCCCTATTCTTCCACTTGGTCCCTTTGAAAAGTGGGGAATAGATATTTTAGGTCCACTTCCAACTACCCCACGCCAAAATAAGTATATTGTAGTTGCCACAGGCATTATTTAACTAAGTGGGTTGAAGCTAGGCCATTCAAAAAGCTTCTATGGATGAAGTGGCAAGGTTCATATATGAACGCATTGTCACCATATTTGGTTGCCCATTAGAAATTGTAATGAGAACAAGGAAGCCACTTCATTAATAAGGTAGTAGAAGCCCTTGTCAATAAATTTTCTATCAAGCACGGGAAGGAAACAACATACAAGCCAAGCACAAATGGACAGTGGAACGAACAAATTTTGTGTTGTGTCAAATTCTAGCAAAAGATGCAGCCTTGCAGGTACATAAGCGGGATAAAAGGATTCATGCAGCATTATGGGCATATAGGGCAACGCGTCAAAGTTAGCAATAGGATACTCCCCATTTTAGTTGGCCTATGGCATTGATCCAGTTCTTCCTATTTAGTTTGATATTACCATTGTGAGAGTTATGAAAAATGAAAGGATGGATGAAAGTGATTCACTAAAAGAAAGGTTGGTACATCTTCATTTGCTAGAGGAAATGATGGAAATAGCAAAGGATACAAGCTATAAGAAGAAAATTAAGCAAAAGGAATACTTTGATCAAAAGATCCGTTGGTCTCCATTTCATGTGAATGACTTAGTTCTAGTATATGATTCCAGATACAAAAAAAGAAGACAGAGAAAATTTCTTCCAAAATGGATGGGGCCCTACAAAATAGCAGCTATGCATGAAAATGGTATGTACCGATTGGAGGAATTGGATGGCACTCCCATTATGAAATGGGTTAACCACGACAAGTTGAAGATTTTCCAAGCACCAGAATAGTCTACTCCGAGGACGGAGTAGAAGCTAGGAAGGGGGAAGATGTCGACACTAAAATTTTCCTCCGTAATTTCTATTTCATTAATGTATGTATTAGGAATAGGATGTTGTTAAGTGTAATTAGTAGTAGCGTCTGATGGAAGATAACGGCACCGTCAGTACGGTGCCGCCAATAATGTAGAGTACGGTAACAGTCAAAGTACAATAGGAATGTTGTAAAAAGTAAATATTTGTTGTAAGTGGTTCGGTAATGTTAAAATGTCAAAGTTGGGATAAGTAGAGAAGTAGGGTCTACATGATTAGGAATTAGAAATATTATATTTGTAATAAGGACAAAGAGTGATGTCATAAATATTTTGTGTATTTTATTTTGGAAAAGTCTAAAAAGGTGGAACCCATGTGAGATGATAAGGTTTATCTTATCTTAGAAGATAAGCCTACATGTAAAGGCAAGAGTGTAGGCATGAAATATGATTGGCCGGAAGAGATTTCCTATCCTATCTTAGAGATAAGATGGATAAGCCTAAATTCCTATAAATAAAGAGGCCACCCCCCTCATTTAGCATATAGAAGGAAGTAGTGAGAAATATTGTAAGTGTGTAAAGGAAGCCATCATTTTGAAGGTGTGTTAAAGAAGCCATTAAGAAGTGTAATTGTGAAGTTTCTCCCATAGTTATTGTTGGAAGGCAAGTGAAGTCAGTAACACTTGAAGTACCTCATGGGTGAGATTGTAACAATTTCATGTTGATATTATAATTTACACTTATATTTCAGATTTATCGTCATTCCTTCTTATCATAGTCTATGGTATTCTTGTGTTATGCTTATTGTTGTGTTTCCAGATTCCATCCACCAAACTAAAAGTTGTGCATTAGTAAATAATCATAGCACGAGGAGTTCCCGGTAAAGAATTATCATAGTGTCGGATTGGTGATGACAGATTCGGGGGCACAGGGTGTTGTATACCTATTATGGGAACATGTGACTGCTCAAAAGCTCTAAAAACTAGTTTCGTTGGGTTGTGATATGTTCGTTGTCCTTCAATTCTTTTCACTAGTATGTCACATAAAATTTGTAGATGTGCTTTGTAACCTATAATGAATAAATGGCACAAAAAACCCTAAAATGCATCAAATTATAAAAATAAAATAATGCAAATGAGGCGTAGGACTATTCTCAGCTGCCAAACAATTTAACTTATGACTGAGTGTTACACTACATCTCAAACCCAATGTATTTTTATGTGCGTGTGTGCGTAGAATTGTGCCCTAGGTGGCTCTTGTGTGTGTCACACTTGATAGTGAGTAAGTAGCTAGATGTAAGAAATGTAAATAGATGTGTGCATGAAATAATGAACTTCCCTCCTATGTATGTATGTAGAAGTATCATTCCCTTTCCCTTGTGTGTGGATGCTAGATGGATGCTTGAGTTATCTTGTAATGGAATTTGAATGCAACCTTAGGTGGTGATAGCTAATGCTTAGTGCTTGGTCCCTTATTATGATCACATAACTTTATTTATATGATTCCCTTTATAGAATTTAGTAATTAACCTCAAAAAGGTTGACTACCAAAAATATAATATGCCTAAACAGCTAGAAAGGACCAAAAATATGTGAACAAAGTACAAAGAAGTTGGGGGCACCCAAAGGAAATGGGGTGCTTAGAGACAACATCCTAGCTACGTGTTGTTGTCTAAGGTGAGAAATTCCAAACTATAAAAATATAGACTGGGCTAGAATAACTGTAAGATCAACAAAAGCAATAGAAAGCAAGAAAAGATGGCCAAAGAGAGGGATCAATAAGTACTTATCTTTCCTATGAATCATATGAATAATAATATGTGATCATGACAAAATAGATACCCAGATTACGTGATTTAGTGTCTACATTTTCCCCCACTTTATGTTGTTAAAAAAATATTGATAACATAAAGTAAATATAATATGTGTACCTGATAACCATGTAGATCGATGGCAAAAAGTGTGCTTCAAGAGACAAGGAAAAGTGTGGAGTGATAAAAATGTGAAGCATGGAAGCTAGAGAAGAGGAAGTGAAAAGTGATGATGATGACCCTAGGGAAATATTATATGCGTAGATGTCGCATTGTACCTATTGTTGGTATCAATGCTGATTTGAGTAATGTTGTAATTTGTGTCGTGTGATGTGACTATCACTTCCCATTGTGTTCATGTGTAAATTAGGAAATCTATAACACTTGAAATGAAACACCTAAGAGTTTTAAAGATTTAAACTAATCTAACAAAAACCATCAAGATAAGAGCTTAGGAAGGAAAATTTCTTTAACATGCATATAAATTTGAAAAAAATCAAACTAACATGCCTAAATAAATCTCTACTCTTTGAATGCTAACTTTGAAATGAACCTAAGAAGATCCTTAGAAAGAAAATGTGATTGTTAGTATGATCTCAAGGTTTTGAGAATAGAATCTCACCAATAATGGCTACAAGAAAATCTTGGTTCTCGACATATTACTCAAGCTTGATTTAATGGATGCACTATGAAGATGTTAGCTCAATATCAATGGAGAAATGCTCAAGATCTTAAATGCCTATAGTTTATGTTAAGGGAGAAAAAGTGTTCTAAGAAATGGTAAGGAGGAGGGTTCTATTTATAGGTTTCACATTCCAATAATGGTATGAATTTGGTGCATGTGGGAAAAAAGGTAAGTCTAAAAATCACTTTTTACAAGTCAATGCACTTTTTATTAGAATTAGAAGTTAATTAATCTTTTAGGATTAATTAATAATCCCAAGTAAGCTTAGGAAGCTTTTTGGGAGTATCTGGAGGAGGTTTTGATAGATTTTGAATGTTTTGGAAGCGGGATTTAGCCAATAAGAAGGTTTATTGGTTAAATGCAAGATAGAGGCTTAATCAATGCATAGTAGTTAATTAAGAGGATTAAGAGTAAAATAAGCCTATTTGATGAAGTGTCGTCAATTTATGGGGAATAGAATAGTTATTGCAATTTTAGTAATAAAATTGCTTTGGTCAAATTAAAAGTGTCTACATTTTCCCCTCTTTGGGGTGGTATAAAAAACACCACTTCAAAGATAGTAAAGAAACATATACTAATAAATTTTTTTGACGGGGTGGAAGAAAGATTAATATAATGAAGGATTCCCTCTAGAGTGTCGATAGGGTGATGGAAGAGGTCAATTGACCATTGAAAAGAAGAAGAGAAAGTACCAAAGCAGGGGGAAATTCCAATTGCAATGGGAGATAGATGGCGAGATACCAAATATCGATATAGAGAGTAGAGTTGTGGGCATCATTATTGAGCGCAAGAAATTCGTTTGTTAATAGATCTTGTAGAAAGGTTGTAAGGGGGGTCTCCTCAAGTGTTGAAGGGCGGTTGAGAAGATGAAGGAAATGGATAGAAGAACTAAAGGGAAGATGGAGGAACAGAAGGAAATAACTATTTCCCCTAGGTCTTCGGAAGAATAGTGTGAAGATAAGAAATGGGATATAAAATAAAATATATATGAGGAATGGAGATTGAGCTAACATCCATCTAGTGTCATATAAACAACTTAATTTCATCATATTGTCATTGATCTTCATCATCGATCCTTATTAAAAATGTAAGAATACAACGAAGCGTAGAATTACATGAAAATCCATAAATACGAAAAAAATTCCATTACTAAAACACCAACTCCATGGAATATATAGAAATCAATGTAATACAAGAAAGTAAACAAGAAAATATAATAGGGATACTAGTCCAAACACACATACTTAAACCAACAACATCTAAGATAGTTGCACCAATGTTTTGTTATCAAGTTGCAGCTCCCAAATTTTTATGTGTAATGACAAGGGTTAAAAATGAGGCCCCTAAGAAAAATATGGTGGACACAAGGATCAAATGAAAAAGCATTTGTGTGCTTTCTGAAATAGTATCGAAACTCGTTTTGCCAAGATAGTATAGATGAAGCAAACAGGCTGACTTTATTAATGGCGTAGATCCAAATGATATTTGATTCATTAATACATATACAAGTGAAAACACAAGCAAGATATAATTTTAATACAATGTGTTTGACACGAGCTTCAACTGTGTACGAGAATTTAAAAATTTATTGCAAAAAAAAATTGAATTTTTACGATTTTTGGTTTTTTAATGATTTTTACCAATATTTTGACTTTTGTAATTGTTTCAAGTTTTTATGGAATTTTGTCATTTTTAGGAGAATTATATGAGATAATATCGACTAAAATCAAGGAAAATGCCCAGGAGAAAAAAAGGATTGCTAGGTAGAAAAAATATGCCCCACGAGGATTAAAAAGGAAAAAAATGCTAATTTTTTTTTAAAAAAATATCCCAGCCGGGTGATAGAAGAATTTAGAATGATCATAGCCACTATATCACGCCTCTCAACCATAATAGTGGGTGAAAACAAATCGAGGAGGGGTCAAAATGACCATATATACCACTCCGGGGGTAAATCATTACGAGTAATTCATTTGTTACCAAGCCCTTGCTGATTTTACCTTGATATTTGCTCGACCCTTGAGAGATATAGCATAATATTTGAGGTATACAAGGTGAGAAAACACGGTCCGAGAGTACGTGTAGGTTCACGATGACAGTCCCTATGTGAGTACCCCATCCATATTTTGTTTTTATAGCATTTAATAATATTTATTAGGGTATAAAATAGGAGTGATAACATATGTGTGCACCTTAGGGAGTGCACGGGTATGGGTAGGATTTATGCACATTGTCGAATGTGTTTTCAAGGGTGTGTGGGAATCATAAAATGGGTTAGATCATATGCACATACGCACATATGTGATCGAGGGTGTATGGGCATCGAAAATGGGTTAGAGCATATGTCCATGGGTGCATACATGATCGAGGGCACATGGGTGTCATGGTAGGGTTTTGCACTTAGGTGGGCACACTTGGTGCACATAGATGCACGTGGGCACAAAAAGGGGTGTACAAGCATCATGTTTGAGGAGGTTAACGAGTTGCGTGCATATGCATTTGAGTGAGCGCATGAGCACTAAAAATGGAATGTATGCACGTTTGGCACACATACACCCACAGGCGTGTATGTGTCCTCAAGTGCACATGCATTGAAGGGGAGTTTTATCACCCTTAGAATAAATTAGAAAATTTTAAGAAGAATGTAGGAATGGGTAGGCTAATATTAGATGATGTTAGATAGAATAAAATCTAATAAGTGTGTTGTTTGATCTTACGAGATGCGGTTTGCCTCGCCCTATAAACTTGGGAGCAACATGTTAGGCTAGCTAAATTTGAGGTGACCTTCTCACACTTTGCGATCAGATCTACCTTGAGATGATATTGGATGTGATGGGGCTTTCATACATGGCTCGGATGCCGAGATATTACACTTGATCATAACTTGCTCACAATCTTGGATGAGAGGTGGCACAAAGAGAATTAGTCCTTCGGGTTGTCTACATCGCGAGATGACTTTGTGACTCTAGAGGATTTCTAATAAATACTTAAAGTACCAATTTAGAGCCATCGATAGAGTATCACAAGGACCTGTTCGAGATCACATATTATTTTTATTGAGGTTTTTTTATAGACAAGATACCATGAGAGGGGATGTCAATGCATATGCGGTCATGTTCCCGAGATATAAGATTATCTTTTGTGGTCATGTATCTTATGGCTCTTGTTAGCAACATCCTGCTTTATGATAATAATAGTGCCTCATTTCCATTGCGTGTGATTGGATTTATCCACATCTTGATCGGAGGAGAGAGATATTTCTATGGCCAATGTCTACTTTCCCACTTATACTGGGATTTACATTTGATTACTTACCGCAGTCAAAATACCATGGGGCCAGCTACACTACTACGAGATATAGGCATGGGAGCATATTGTTATTGGTCATCTCGTAGGAGTATTACGATATTGCACTCCTAACAAGCATTCGGTTATTGGATGATATCTTGTAGGAAATGATGTGTGTGGACATATGGGTGATGCCTATTTTTATCAACATGCCTTTGATGATATTTAGTTACAAATGATTGTCTGGAGACCATATTCACATTTCTAAAGGCTAGAGGATGCAATTGAGCTCAATTTTGCATTAGTTGAGAATTTTCTGATTGGGAGCCATAGTTATATCATGGAGTATTAAAGGGTTGATTAGGTATATTGACAGTTTGGGTTAGTACAGGATGTACCCGACCAAGATGTGGCATGCGCGTCATGTCGAGAGAGACCTTTGATATTATCCCTTTAATTAGAACACGGTGAGCTAGAGATAGCTTCAAATAGATGGTTCCATTGGTATGGGTATCTCTATAACATATTATAGATCTAGGGACCACAAAGAACATATCCGGCCTAGTATGCGACATTCCTTCCTAGGATATTGACTATCCCATAGGCTATACTTAACGCAGAGTGTGGCCGCCACCGAGCACCATCTCACGAGGGAGAACATGGCAGAGAGGACATGAAGGTAGCGGCAGTGATGATGGGTTTGATGGAGATGGATATAATGGATAGGGACATGGAGGATGGACATGATGAGCGAGCCCTTGTCTGACAACCACAAGAACATGCACGGGTTCGAGATTCCCAAGTGGGCATGTAAGTTGGGATCCATATACCCTTACAACAGTTCCTCAATAGTGACATGTACAACATGCTCCACCATAGGCGAGAGGAGATCGGGATCCATAGGCTGTAGAGGAGTTACTGTGTTAAGGAAATAGTTATAGAAGGTGGTATCTCTTTAGCTCCAAGCTGCCACAGATAGAGACTAAGATATTATAGAGAGGGATCAGCAAGATCCGGAGAGATAACCATTATAAAATAGTAGTGATAACATATGTGCGTGCCTTAGGAGCATGCACGGGTATGGGTAGGATTTATGCACATTTGGGCATGTGTTGTCAAGGGTGTGTGGGCATCATAAAATGGGTTAGATCATATGCACATAGGCACATATGTGATCGGGGTGTATGGGCATCGAGAAAATGGGTTAGAGCATATTTCTATGGGTGCATATGTGATTAGGGGCACGTGGGTTCCATGGTAGGGTTTTGCACTTAGGTGGGCATGCTAGTGCTCGTAGATGCACGTTGGCACAAAAAGGTGCATACAAGCATCATGTTTGAGGAGGTTAACGAGTTGCGTGCATATGCATTTGAGTGAGTGCATGAGCACTAAAAATGGAATGTATTCACGTTGGGTGCACATACGCCCACGAGGGCATGTATGGGTCCTCGGGCGCACATGCATTGAAGGTGGGTTTTATCACCCTTAGAATAAATTAGGAAATTTTAAGAAGAATGTAGGAATGGGTAGGATAATATTAGATGATGTTAGATAGAATAAAATCTAATAAGTGTGTTGTTTGATCATACGAGATGCATTTGCTTGCCTTATAGACTTGAGAGCAACATGTTAGGCTAGCTACCTTTGAGGTGACCTTCTCATAGTGTGATCAGATTTACCTTGAGATGACATTGGATGTGATGGGGCTTTCATGCATGGCTCGGATGCCACATATTACATTTGATCATAAATTACTCATAGCCTTGGGCGAGAGGTGGCACAAAGAGAATTAGTCCTTCGGGTTGCTTACTAGCAAGATGACTTGTGACTCTAGAGGATTTCGATAGATACTTAAAGTAACAATTTAGATCCATCTGATAGAGTATCATAGGGACCCTGTTCGAGATCACAATTTTTTTGATTGAGGTTTTTTTGTATAGACAAAATACCACAAGAGGGGATGTCAATGCAGATGCGGTCATGTTCCGTAGATCTAAGATTACCCCGTGTGGTTATGTATCTTATGGCTCTTGTCGGTAGCATCTGCTTTTACGATAATACTAGTGCCTCATTTCCATTAGGTGTGATTAGATTTATCGCGCTTGATCAAAGGAGAGAGATATTTCTACGGTCGTGTCTACTTTCCCATTTATAATGGGATTTACATTTCATTACTTACCACAGTCGAGAAGACCATGGGGCCAACTACACTATTACAGATATAGGCATGGGACCATATTGTTATTGGTCACCTCGTAGGAGTATTACGATATTGCAATCCTAATGAGCCTTCGATTATTGGATGAGATCTTATAAGCAAACGATGTGTGTGGACATATGGGTGATACCTATTTTTATCGACATGCCTTTGATGATATTTAGTTATAAATGATTTTCTGGAGACCATATTCACATTTCTAAAGGCTAGAGGATGTAATTGAGCTCAATGATGCATTAGTTTATAATTTTCTGATTGGGAGCCATAGTTATATCATGGAGTATTATAGGGTTGATTAGGTATATTGGTATTTTGGGTTAGTACGGGATGTGCCCGACACGAAGATGCGGCATGCGTGTCATGTCGAGAGAGACCTTTGATATTATACCTATAATTAGAACACAGCGAGCTAGAGATAGCTTCAAATAGATGGTTCCATTGGTATGGGTATTTCTTTGACATATTATAGATCCAAGGACCACAACATCATATCCATCCTAGTATGCGACATTCCTTCCTAGGATATTGACTATCCCATAGGCTATGCTTAATGCAAGAGTGTGGGCACTACCGGAGCACTAGTCTCACGAGAGGAGAACATGGCGAGAGGACATGAAGGAAGTGAAAGTGATGATGGGTTTGATGGAGATGGATCTAATGGATAGGGATATGGAGGGGATGGACATGATGAGCGAGGCCCTTGTATAGCCACAAGAACATGCACAGTTCATATGCCCCAAGTGGGCATGCAAGTTGGGATCCATGTACCCTTACAACAGGTTCCTCAATAGTGACATGTATAACATGCTCCACCATAGGCTCCTTTTGTTAGCCCACCACATGGCCCAACAGAGGCGGAGGAGATCGGGATCCATAAGGTGTAGCGGAGTTACCTGCGTTGTGGAAATAGTTATAGAAGGTTGTATCTATTTAGCTCCAAGACACCACAAATAGAGACTAAGATATTATAGAGAGGGATCAACAAGTTTTAGAGAGATAATAGTTTTAAAATAGGAGTGATAACATGTGTTCGTGCCTTAGGGGCATGCATGGGTATGGGTAGGATTTATGCACACCGGTGCATGTGTTTTCAAGGGTGCATGGGCATCATAAAATTGGTTAGATCATACGCACATAGGCACATATGTGATCAAAGGTGTATGGGCATCAGAAAATGGGTTAGATCATATGTCCATGGGTGCATACATGACCAAGGGTGAGTGGGTGCCATGGTAGGGTTTTTCACTCAGGTGGGCATGTTGGTATGCATAGATGCACGTGGGCACACAAATGTGCGTACAAGAATCATGTTTGAGGAGGTTAATGAGTTGTGTGCATATGCATTTGAGTGAGTACATGAGCACTAAAAATGGAATGTATGCATGTTGGGTGCACATACGGCCACGAGGGTGTGTATGCGTCCTCAGGGGCGCACATGCATTGAAGGGGTTTTATCACCCTTAGAATAAATTAGGAAATTTTAAGAAGAATGTAGGAATGGGTAGGCTAATATTAGATGATGTTAGCTAGAATAAAATCTAATAAGTGTGTTGTTTGATCTTGCAAATGCGATTTGCACCCTTATAAACTCGAGAGCAACATGTTAGGCTAGCTACCTTTGAGGTGACCTTCTCACACTCCAATCACATCTACCTTGAGATGATATTGGACATGATGGGGCTTTCATACATGGCTCAGATGCGACATATTACACTTGATCATAACTTGCTCATAGACTTGGCTGAGAGGTGGCACAGAGAGAATTAGTCCTTCAGGTTGCCTACTAGCGAGATGACTATGACTCTAGAGGATTTCTGATAAATACTTAAAGTACCAATTTAGAGCCATCGATAGAGTATCATAAGGACCTGTTCGAGATCACATATTTTTGATTGAGGTTTTTTCATAGACAAGATACCATGAGAGGGGATGTCAATGCGAGATGCGGTCATGTTCCGAGATATAAGATTATCTTGTGTGGTCATGTATCTTATGGCTCTTGTCACGCCAGAATCCATCTTTATGATAATACTAGTGCCTCATTTCCATTGCGTGTGATTGGATTTATCCATAGCTTGATCGAGAGGAAAGAGATATTTCTATGGCCGAGTGTCTACTTTCTCATTTACATTGGGATTTACATTTCATTACTTATTGTAGTCGGAAGACCATGGGGCTAGCTACACTACTACTGAGATATAGGCATGGGAGCATATTGTTATTGGTCACCTTGTAGGATTATTACGATATTGCACTCTAACAAGCATTCGATTTATTGGATGAGATCCATGTACGTAATGATGTGTGTGGACATATGGGTGATACCTATTTTTATTGAGATGCCTTTGATGAAATTTAGATACAAATGATTGTTTGGAGACCATATTCACATTTCTAAAGGATATAGGATGCAATTGAGCTCAATTTTGCATTAGTTGAGAATTTTCTGATTGGGAGCCATAGTTATATCATGGAGTATTAAAGGGTTGATTAGGTATATTGAAAGTTTGTGTTAGTACAGGATGTGCCCGACCAAGATGTGGCATGCGCGTCATGTCGAGAGACCTTTGATATTATCCCTTTAATTATAACACAACGAGCTAGAGATAGCTTCAAATAGATGGTTCCATTGGTATGGGTATCTCTGTGACATATTATAGATCCAGGGACCACAACAACATATCCGGCCTAGTATGCGACATTCCTTCCTAGGCTATTGACTATCCCATAGGCTATGCTTAACGCAGTGCGCGCTACCACACGAGCACCCGGTCTACCTAAGGGAGAACATGGAAGAGAGGACATGAAGGCGTGTGATGTGATGATGGGTCTGATGGAGATGAATCTAATAGATAGGGACATGGAGGGAATGGACATGATGAGCAGGCCCTTGTACAGCCATAAGAACATACACATGTTCGATTCCCCAAGTGGGCATGCAAGTTGGGATCCATGTACCCTTACAACAGTTCCTCAATAGTGACATGTATAACATGCTCCACCATAGGCTCCTATTGTTAGCCCACCACATGGACCAATAGGAGGCGGAGGAGATCAGGATTCATAGGGTGTAGGGGAGTTACATGCGTTGCGAGAAATAGTTATAGGTGGTATTGTTTTAGCTCAAAGCCGCCACATATATAGGCCGAGATATTATAGAGAGGGATCAGCAAGTTTCGAGAGATAATAGTTATAAAATAGGATTGATAACATATGTATGTACCTTAGGGGTGTGCATGGGTATGGGTAGGATTTATGCACAATGGTGTATGTGTTTTCAAGGGTGCGTGGGCATCATAAAATGGGTTGGATCATATGCACATAGGAACATATGTGATCGGGGTTTATGGGCATCAAAAAATGGGTTAGAGCATATCTCCATGGGTACATACGTGATCGAGGGCACGTGGGTGCCATGGTAGGGTTTTCACTCAAGTGGGCACGCTTGGTGCTCGTAGATGCATGTGGGCACAAAAAGGGTGTACAAGCATCATGTTTGAGGAGGTTAACAAGTTGTGTGCATATGCATGTGAGTGAGTGCATGAGCACTAAAAATGGAATGTATGCACGTTGGGTGCACATACGCCCTCGGGGGTTTGTATGCATCCTCAAGGGTGCACATGTTATGAAGGGGGTTTTATCACCCTTAGAATAAATTAGGAAATTTTAAGAAGAATGTAGGAATGGGTAGGATAATATTAGATGATGTTAGATAGAATAAAATCTAATAAGTGTGTTGTTTGATCTTGCAGATGCGATTGTCTTCCTTATAGACTCAAGAGCAACATGCTATTTAGCTACCTTTGAGGTGACCTTCTCATAGTGCGATTAGATCTACCTTGAGATGACATTGGACATGATGGGGCTTTCATACATTGCTCGGATGCCACATATTACACTTGATCATAACTTGCTCATAGCCTTGGCTTAGAGGTGGCACAAAGAGAATTAGTCCTTCAAGTTGCCTTCATGAGAGATGACTGTGACTGGGAGGATTTCTAATAGATACTTAAAGTACCAATTTAGAGGCATCTTATAGAGTATCATAGGGATCCTATTCGATCACAATTTTTTGATTGAGGTTTTTGTATAGACAAGATACCACGAGAGGGGATGTCAATGTAGATGCGGTCATGTTCTAGAGATCTAAGATTATCCCATGTGGTCATGTAACTTATGGCTCTTGTGAGCAGCATCCTACTTTACGATAATACTAGTGCCTCATTTCCATTAGGTCGATTGGATTTATCCACACTTGATCGAGAGGAGAGAGATATTTCTACGGCCATTGTGTCTACTTTCCCATTTATCTTGGGATTTACATTTGATTACGTATCATGATTAGAAGACCATGGTGCCATCTACACTACTATAGATATATGCATGGACCATATTGTTATTGGTCACCTTGTAGGAGTATTACGATATTGCACTCTTTACTGAGCCTTCGCTTATTGGATGAGATCCTTTGGGCAACTATGTGTGTGGACATATGGGTGATACCTATTTTTATCGACATGCCTTTGATGATATTTAGTTACAAATGATTGTCTGGAGACCATATTCGCATTTCTAATGGCTAGTGGATGTAATTGAGCTCAATGTTGCATTAGTTGAGCATTTTCCGATAGCAATCCATAGTTATATCATGGAGTATTACATGATTGATTAGGTATATTGACGAGTTTGGGTTAGTATAGGATGTGCCCAACCTGAAGATGTGGCATGCGCATCATGTCAGAGAGACCTTTGATATTATCCCTTTAATTAGAACACAATGAGCTAGAGATAGCTTGAAATAGATGGTTCCATTGGTATGGGTATCACTATGACATATTATAGATCTAGGGACCACATCAGCATATCCGGCCTAGTATGCGACATTCCTTTCTAGGCTATTGACTATCCCATAGGCTATGCTTAACACATGAGTGCGGCCGCCACCAGAGCACTAGTATCACGCTGAGGAGAGAATGGCGAGAGAGGACATGAAGGTAGTGACAGTGATGATAGGTCTGATGGAGATGGATCTAATGGATAAGGACATGGAGGGGATGGACATGATGAGAAGGCCCTTGTACAACCACAAGAACATGCACAGGTTCAGATTCCCCAAGTGGGCATGCAAGTTGGGATCCATGTACCCTTACAAAAAGTTCCTCAATAGTGACATGTACAACATGCTCCACCCTAGGCTCCTATTGTTAGCCCACCACATGGCCCAACAAGAGAAGGAGGAGATCGGGATCCAAAGGGTGTAGGGGAGTTACTGCATTGCGTAAATAGTTATAGAAGGTGGTATCTCTTTAGCTCCAAGCTGCCACAGAGATAGAGGCCGAGATATTATAGAGAGGGATCAACAAGTTTTAGAGAGATAATAGTTACAGGTCAAGAGAGATCGACTTGGCCACATAGTAGGTATAGTTACGAGGTAGTTATAGTGGAGTGAGATCAACTCGAAAATAGAAGGTATAGGGTCGGAGCCATGGTGGTCATGATTTCAAATGAGTTTACCTCTTTGTGTGAGTCTATCAGTTCTTCTATCATGCCCCAGTTTTTACATGGATATGGCTATATCCATTAGAAAGGTTTTGTATTATAGATCTTTATATTATGATGTTATCCCGAGTGAAAAAGATCTCCTATATTCTATTAGCGAGGACATGCGTAGGAGTGCCTCACGATTACATAGGTAAAATGCATCAACTAGGTCAGTAGAGTAGTCACCGGTAGGTCAGCAGAGGTCACGGTGATGGGACCTCCACCAAATTAGATGTCGGGAATTTTACAGTGAGAGAATCATCCGTTACTATGTTTTATTTGATGTATCTACAAATGTATACATTTATTATGTATGCCTCGATATGAATGCACATTATTTATCAATGTATATGTATTACTTTTTGCCTATGTCTCATTATGAAGGCACATTTTTATTCATGCCCATGATGGCATACCATGTATCCAATGATTATGTACAAAGACACATTTATTTATGAGTTGGATCTTATATCACATGTTCTTGAATTATGAGATAATAGTAGATGATATCATATTGTTTTGTATGTGATACTTTTTATTTTCCATGTTTTTATTATGGTCTATGTTTGAGGGGGACAAAAGGTAATCACTCTTTACCCTTTTGGAAATATTATATGATGTTATCTTAGCATACATGTTTAAATTTTCATGTTCGTGATGATGTAGCTTATCCTTTATTGATATATGATGTATAAATGTGATCATAGATTGTATGATGATGAAATGACAATATAGTGCACAAACAAACAACAATTACAACTTAATCAAATCCTATCAAGGCAACACAACTATCTATAAGTATGTAGGATAAAATGAACCCAATGTAATCCACAATAGATTAAAGTAACACTCAATCTAAGTAAGAAAGAAAATGAATCAAATTTGAAACAAAGAGGTAATGTAACCAAAACTATAAAAACCAACAACTAAAAGTAAGAAAACTATTACTTTGTTTTTGTGGAATAGTTTTGAAAAAAAAATTCATTATTTTTGGTGTTTATCTTGAGACAATTGTCAAGGCTATGTTCACATTGTTTTTGGTATTTTTGTAAGACAATGTTATATTGTTTTTGTATTTTATATGAGATGGTTTTCCAATGTTTTCGGATTATCAAACCATTTAAGAATGTTTCGGAATTTTATAAAAGAGATTTCAAAAGCTATGTATAGAAAATCAAGGAGTGTGGATGCCCCCATCATTAGATAGGATGTTCAGGAAAAATTCCATGCGTATATGTGCAAGAAGGTGAAGATGTGAAGGTGCCCCAGCATTAGATGGGAATGTACAAAGGTGATCCCTTCACATATATACAAGAGTAGATTAGCTGGATCAAGGCCACGAAGGATAGGTTCAAAAGTATCTCAAACTCAAGAAAAACTAGCCCTAAATTAAATCAAGTGTACTCCTTCTAGATATGAGATATGCTTGTGAACAAAAATCCTCCCAAGGCACCGAAACTAGTTTTCACCCAGGGACTTATCCAAAGTGCCACAATTGCATGGTTTTCACACTTGGATGACTTGTTTTCTCTTTACTTTTTTTTTCTATATTTTTTTGCTTGTTTTTTTAATTTTTGAGGAACCTCATACTCAAGCATAGAACCACTTGAGATGTATTGTGTTCATGGGTTCCTTTAGTTCCTCACCATCTGAGTGAGAAATTTTGTATGCCCCTGAACCATACTTAGTGACCACAACATATGGTCCTAACCAATTTGGCTCAAACTTTCCTTTCTTTCCCGGTCCTTGGTGGTATTGAATTGATTTTATTTGAGTACTAAATATCCTACCTCAAACTGGCAAGGTATTATCCATTTGTTGTATCCTCATGACACTTGATTCTAATATAACTTTAAGTGATTAAGTACATGCATGTGTTTCTCATCTAATGGCTCCAACTCTACTAGTCGAGCCACTCACTAATATTCATCCTTGTTTGGATAGTCCCAGAGAGATATTCTCATGGAAGGAAGCTCAATCTCCAATGGTATGATGGACTCAGTGCTAAAGTCTAGTGAGTAGGTTATAGCACTTGTAGGAGTGCGAGATGGAGTTTTGTAAGCCCAAAGGGTAGTATGGATTTATAAGTTCCAATTACAACATGTTTTACTTACCATATTTTCCATTATGTGAACAAGTGTTTTGTTAGTGGCTCCTACTTGTCCATTACCTTGGGGCTAATAGGGACTAGACCAATTTAAACAGATTTATAAGCATTGACATAATGCTTTAACTTTCCTGTTCTTGAAAGACTTACCATTTTCTGCTACAATGGTGGAGGGGATGCCATAATGGTAGATGAGGTGGCTCATAATGAATTTTGAAATTTGCAAACTAGTAACATCTATGAGAGGGAAAACCTCTACCCATTTTTTGAAATACTCGATAGAGCAATGATGATATGTGTATGGTTATTTGAGGAGGTAGGAGTGATCTTCCCTATAATATCTAATCCCCATTTTAAAAATGGCCAAGGTGGTGTAATTGGCTGCAAAGCTTGTGTTGGTGCATGAATCAGGTTTCCATATTTCTAACAAAGTTCACAATTCTTGATATAGTTGCAGAAATTTGCTTCCATGGTAGGCCAATAGTAGCCAACTCTTAGTATTTTCTTAGCGAGCACCATTCCACTTGTGTGTTCTCCAAAAACTCTTTCATGTACTTATTTTTTCACTTGGGTGACCGAGCCAAATTAAGATAGTGAACTAGATTCCTATCATATCCATGATGATAGAGGGTGCCTCATAAGAGGGTATAATGGGCTATGTGGTGAATAAGGACTCTTTTCTCGGTGTGGGAAATTTTGAAGGAAAGGTATTGTCTTGTAGGTAATTGAATATGGGTTCATACCAGGGGGAGAAAGGACCAAAAAATTCACATACCAGACTTGATTCCAGCATGTCATACACAGGATCTTGCAAATGTTCCATAAAGAAAGAAATCTTATTTTCTTGAGGCAGAATGTGAAGCAAAGCTCTAATTATGGTCATGGCATCTGCTGATTGATTATACAACATTGGATTCTATTCAAAATCAATACATATAAAATATTCCTTGAGAGTCTCAACCATATTATTATATGGAATGAGGTTTTCATCCTAGACCTCATATCCATCATTGACTGATTGATGACTAATTGTGAATCAAAAATGACCCTTAGCTTTTGGATATTCCATTTGATAGTAATTTTCAACCTGGAAATGAGTGCTTTGTACTCTTTTATGTTATTAGTACATGGGAAACTCATCCGAAAAGCATGCGAGAATGAAGTCTCTTGTTGGGGTGATAAGTACCACACCAACTCCTGAACCATGGTAATTGAATGATCCATCAAAATGCATCTTCCATACGATGGATTCTTTAATATACAACATAGAAGCATCTAGGGGATCTAGACACAATGGTTATGTTCCTAGTAAGGGAGATTTAGCTAGTTGATCTGCAAGCACATGTCTTTTGAGTGATTTTTGGCTAACAAATTCAATATCAATATCACTTGGGAGGATGATCCAATTTTCCATCCGTCTGGTAAGCATTGGTTTAGATAAAAGGTACTTCAAAGGATCAACTTTGGAAATGAGATTAGTTTTGTTATTGAGAAGATAGTGGCGAATCTTTTAAAAATCAAATACCATAGCTAAGTAATATTTTTCAATTTTTGGATAGTTCATCTCATAAGAAATCAAAGTGTGGATAAGGTAGTAAATTGCTCTCTTTTTTTCCTAAGGTCATATTGGGAAATCAGTTCACTAGTAGTGTATTGGGTAGCTAAAATGTATAACAACGAGAGGTTTGTTTGGGGTAGGTGGCATGAGAACAGAAGGACTAGTTAGATATTTTTGAAGTATCTTAAAGGTCTTTTGACATCCAATACCTCAATTAAAGGTAACATCTTTCTTTAGTAGATGTGTGAAAGGATGGTACTTATTCGCAAGTTATGATATGAATTAGCGGATTACCTAAATTTTAGCTTGTAAGTTATGCAGATTTTTAAGGTTCTTTTGTTGAGGCATCTCGGTGATAACTACTAATTTAGTGGGATTGACCTCAATCCCTATTATTGAAATGATGAAGCCCAATAATTTTCCTAATTGTCTGCTGAAGACACATTTCTTAGGATTCAATTTGACTTTCTAGTCTCAAAGGTGTTGGAAGATACGCCTCAGCACATCTAGGTGCTCTTCTTTGGTCATGGACTTTCCCAAGATATCATCCACATAGTCCTCCATGATGTCATTCATCATGTCATGGAAGATGATTGTCATTTCTCTTTGATAAGTGGCTCCAACATTCTTGAGGTGAAAGGCATCACTTGGTAGAAAAATGTTCCCAAGGTGTCATGAAAGTAGTTTGTTATTGATCTTCCTATGTGATATTAATCTAGCTATAGCCCAAAAATCCATCCACGAGGGACAACATTTCATAACCCGCAGTTGAATAGACAATCATGTCGATGTTAGGTAAAGGAAAATCATCTTTAGGATATGATTTATTAATATCCCTAAATTCTATGTAAATTTTGATACCAACTGGTTTCTTTTGTACTGGCACTATGTTTGATATCCATTTTGAATATTCAATAGGTCTAATAAAACCTACCATTAATAGCTTCTCTATTTATTCTTTGGCGAGGAGTGCGACACATGGGTGCATCTTCCTCAAATTCAACTTGATAGGTTTTCCATCTGAAAGTGCAACAAGGTTATGCATGACTAAGGTTGGGTCCAAAACCTGACATATCTACATAAGACCATGCAAATATGTCTATAAATTATCTTAGCATCATCACAAATGTTTTTTTCTCTTGTGCCGAGAGTGAAGCTCCTAGTTTTATGATTTTTGGATCCTCTTATGACCCGATGTTAACACTGATAGTCTCCTCAATCAACATTTTATATGCATCTTCCATCCATGTAGGATTAGGGGGGAGACTGAGTTATTCTTCCAAGGGCATCTCAATGATATTTTCACCCTTGGTGTGGCCACTTTCTATGTCCTTTAGTTTTTCCATTTGTTTTTCTACAAGTGTCTCAAATAGGTTGAAACTATGCAATTTGGAATTTCTCTTTCGTAGAGGATTTTTGGTAGTACATTTTCCCTCATTTTCATTCTTGTTTTTTTGGCCACATATCTCAGCCTCCTCCCCAAAGTACGCACATTAGTCTAGATTGATGGAGAAATCCTTTTTATGGTCATTGATTGAAATGACATCCCAAATACCCATGAAATCTACAATTGCCTCATCTTTTTCAAATAAATAAACTATCACATTAATTTATTTCCAATAAATGATGTTAGGATATACAAGGGTAGTTTGGAAATTGGCTTGGGAATTGGACTGGGAAAGGGTAAAGATGGCAAAATCTAGGAAAAGGTTTGGTAGAGGCAAGGTCCTCGTATATGCTACAATAAGAATCTACGTCACTTTGTCTAAGTGAGGTGAATCATCCTCATGTTCCGAAGAGGTGTCATCAATTTCTGAGGGTGGATCCCCATGAGGTTTAATGCCAAGACCATTCTTATTTGATTTGAAATGGGGGATTGGGACAGGCTCTAATCTGCCTTGTGCATTTGTGTCACACCCAAATCCCTTATAGCCCATGGCATACATCATTATGTATGCTTTGGTGTACTCCAAATCTTGGTGGCATGAATATTTTGTTCCTTTGAGTATCTAACTTGTAGGTGTATCCAAAATTTTATCATATGAAAAAATGCCATGGGAACAAATTTCTCAAAGGGACTAGGAAAACTATCTCGAGAGATTTTGAACTAGAAATCAGGTCTACCACGTGTTTTAGGTGATACCGAGATGTCGAAGACCAAAAGGGACTGCTAAAGATTGAAATATGCAATTGGATCATATGATCCAACTTTCAACTTGCATGAGACAAATGAAGAGAGTGAAGAGGAAGTATCTTTATTATCGACCTGCATTGTTTTGGGATCACCTCGAATTTTAAAAGCTTCTATTTGTAATGGTACAACGTCATCCACTAAAGGACATTCATATGCTACTTGATAAAAACTATGTAATTCTATAGAATGCACAAGTGGCTCAGATCTCCTAGGATGGTGATCTTCTGCCCTCCATGATATAACTTAATGCATTGATGAAAAGTTGAAGGTACAACCTCCATGGCATGGATCCATGGGTGGCCTAAGAGCATCTTATAAGGAAGATCCAAATCAAGGAAATGGAACTTTGTGTCATAATTTTTGACCCTAATTCCATAGGTAATATAATGGTACCAGTGGATTCAGACTTGGAATTATCATAAGTTATAATTGTGATTATGTGAGAATCCATATTTGTTTCTATGTTCCCTAGTTGTATAAATATCTTCAAGGTTCACATATTTAAACCATATCTATTATCCACAAGCACTCTTTTAATATTTCTATGAGTGAAAAATACCTCAATGTACAAGGGTAAATTGTGTGTGTGATTATTTAGTGAGACTTCACTCTGGTAAAAGGAAATGTATTCATTAAGAGCAAGGTTCATGACCATGACTTAGAGGTGTGAAGGATGAATATATTTTGACACTCCTAACCACTGAAGGGTCTTATAAAGGATATCTTTATGAGAGATTGATATCTTGAGAAGTTCTAAGATTGAAATATTAGCTTTGGTTTTCTCAAGTTGATCTAACAAATCATATTGAATTTTCTGAGGGGCATGAGAAGGAGGTTCTAGAATCACTAAGCGAGTGCATCATGTTTCCATGGCATAATCATTTCTAATTATTCTAATAGTATTTACTTTCTCTTCAAAAAATTGAACACAACATTTGATTGAATCTAAGGGATTATCAGCTGAAGTATACACATAATTTATAGCTCTATAGTCATCGAATGACTGACCTTGATCCAAATTTTTCATTCCTTATTTATTATGTTTAGGAAAGGGTTGTTTAAAGATTCCCATTTTGTCATTAGGTCCTTGTCCTAATCTAATTGATTCTACCTCAATCCTTCCTTCATATATGAGGTCTTGAATAAAGTGTCTCAGTTTTAAACATTTATTTGTTTTGTGTCCCTTAACGTGATGAAAATCACAATAGTCATGATCTCTATACCATCTTGGTTTGGGTGCATCATCTGCATAAGGCACCGTGGTTGGATATTGAACCATGTTCACCACATCTAATTGTCTCAAAATCATGGATAATGAGTTTGTAAGGGGAGTGAACACTTTTCATTTGACTAGATTTTGACTAGGTCCTTTGGTAAGTTTTAAAAGAGGACCACTTTGAACTGTTTGAACTCATTTAGAATTGGTGATGCCATCTCCTACAATGTTCTTTTTAAAAAAATTTAATGTCTTCTATAGGTTTTGACTCTTGTCTTTCCTTTGAAAAGGGTTTTATTGTTCCCTTTGCTATTAAATCCTTCTCAATTTGGCTTCCTTTCTTGATAACTTCCTCGAAGTTAGTGATACAATACATTTGTAAGTGAAATGTAATGTCCGGATTCAAATTGGGAATGAAGATACTAACTATTTTTTTCTCAGGAACTACACAAGGGAAGTGGCTAGCTAACCCTTGCCATCATTGTAAGATCTTGGAAAAGGTTTCGTGTGGTCTTTGATTAGTGTTGCATAAATATAACATGGTTGTGTAATTTTCCATATTGAATGAGAAGTGACTCACAAATTTCTTTGTTAGTACGGGACATGTGACTATTATCCATTTTGGTATGTAAAGGAACCATTCTAACACTTTTCCTCCCAAGCTGTGAGGGAACAAATGTATTAGGTAATTGTCACTAAAAGCTACTTCTTGGAAAGCCATATAAAATTCCTTGATGTGATCACAAGGATCACCTTTTCCTTTATATTTATCAAATTTAGGACAATTAAAGTTATTTGGGAATGTTTTCTGCAACATGTATCTTTCAAAAGGATAAGGACATAGCTCCTCATACTAATACTTTTTGTTATGGCCTACGTTACTTTCTTGAAGGGTCGTAAGCATGTTCTTCATTGATTGTAACTCTTATGTAAAGAGTTTCTCTTTTGTAGGAGAAGATGGTCTGGGCACTCAACTTTTCTTGAAGGCTTCATCTTCTTGAGGTTCAGTGTAAAGTTCACTAATTTTAGTCCTAGGTCTCTCTTGACTTGCACCCTTTCTTGGGTCCTTACTTACAGAGGAAGCCAAGTTTGTTAGTTGTTGGCTAAGGGTTTGTATTTGATTTTTATAGTGACTTCCTCATTTTGAGGGTCTTCTTCATCATCATTTTGAGGAGGAGGTAACTCCTGATTTTCACATTCTACCTTAACCTTGTGACATATTTTAATGGGTGGAAACTAAGAACTACCTTTTTGTTTTGATGTTTCACCTTCAATGTTAGTACCAGAGGTGGAAGCATGTTTTCCCTCAACACTATCATCCATGCTAGTGAGGGGAGGTATTTGGGTTTCTTCTTCTTCCTTATTAATATCTTGGCTAGGGGATTTTTGTTCTTGCAGTACTATGCACCTAGATCTAAAACTCGTGTAAGCACTTGATCTCTATTACAAAATAGGAAGTCATCAAAGTGAGTGACATCAAATTTATTGATATCTTGAAATGAATCACTCTCATCTCCATTATGATCAATCAACCCATCCATTTATTTCACCTCAAAGAAGAGGGGACCTAAATTGTGACCCAGAAAATGATTTAACTCTCATTTCTTGGATTCCATTCTTGTGATAGGGGGCATTGTGAGTTTTGTTTACACAAGGTTTTGTCTAGTGTAATCAAGGGTATAACAAACCTAAGTGTAACGTGTAACAATTTGTTTTACTGGTCTCAAAGTATGTCAATAATGGGCTAAAAAATAATGAATCAATCAATTCTATGAGTTTGATAAGGAACAATCATGCAAGTTTTTTTGGTAAACCAATCAATCAACAAGAAACTATACCCTATGCTAATTTTTTTCAAAGATAGTTTGACATTATATGATCAACACAATGCCAATACTTAATTCAAGTTAAAAATGAACAAGGTGTAAGTATTAGCAAAGGGTTAATGTGATCTCCAATCAAAGGATACTTATGAGAGTTTAGAAATAAGCAAGACCCAAACCCTAAAACAAATGGAGGTTACACATGTGAGCTACACAACAATACTACTAGGATACGTTACCCAAGATTTGTGAGAAAGTGAGGTATTAGTATCACACTAGTATCGATATGATGCAAACAAAGTGATCAAGATTATTTAGAGGTAATGTTTGAAATAAAACAACGTGAAAGTATGGTAGGGACGTTATAAGATGTGGGAAGCGTTATGTCATAATATGGACTCTTATATTACGTTTACTAGAAACTAAATGTAAGTACCATAATTATGGCATGATAATGTAAATAATGTAACACTTCTAAGGAAGATCAATGATGACTCAAGCCTAGCTATGATGATAATGCATCTCAATATGGGTTTGAGACAAAGGGCCTACTAGAACATGAAGACGTACCATTCACACTTTCAACACTTGCATTATGGCATTGCAACCTAGTCATGCAAGTAGACTAAAAAGTGGTGAACATGATTATTTGTAGCTGAATCCAGTGTTTTATTCTCTTTTTTCCCAAAATAGACAACAAGATAGAAAATATGTAGATCAAGTGAGGTTGAAATATACTTGGTGTCACTTTGGAAAAATTTTCCTTGCCTTAGGGTGAGTGAGAAACTAAGATAAAGTAATGCTTTGTAAATTTCGTGATGAATGATGCTTAGTTCAAACTTGGATGGACTCTCTCCTTGTTTGATTAACAAGGTTTCAACTCTAAAAAGTTCTTACTTTGTAAAATCTCTATAAAACATGATTGGTTTGATATGGTAAAGTTGGCTCCAAGACGATATAGCTTCCTATTTGGTTCTCTTAACTAGGTGTCACAAACTACCTTTACAAGATTGGTTTTCCAAGGAATTCACTCTGAATAAACCTTGGAGTATCCCATCTTTACTTTACCCCCTTCAATACAATGATCATAAAAATGTGTTCAATTTTATTTTCACTAGGGTCGCAATGGAGATAGTTTGGACTATAAACTCACAAGGGTAAACTAATCAAGTAGGTAAGCGGAGTGCTTCCCGTTTCATCCACAAGGTTTCCTCTTGTGTGGATTACTTTGGGGTTCTTATGATAACCTCTCTTATTATCTTAAGGCTTATGCCAAATGGATTTTCTCCTAGTTTAAAGAAGACAGGTTTACCCTTATCTGAACTTACCAATCAAGTGCTTTGAATGCAGTGTGTTTTCTTATCTTTTATCCTAACGAGGGTTTGTACACCATTGACAACCTACAAAAAAACATGTTAGCCTTTGTTTAGATCCCGATTATTTTGTGAGCGATATGCTCCTTCATGTAAAGATTATTAATTCTCTAAATAATTATCAAGGCATCATAAAAATAGGATCAAACATTGTTTCTAATTCCTAAGATCATCCTAAGATGTAAAGGAAGAGCATACACAACAAGAAATCCAACTAGTTAGCAAATAATGGAAAACCTGCACATTAAGCACACAACTCATTCCTTTAGAGATATTTAATGAAGTGTTTTTGAAAGCATGAAAGAGGTGTTGAATCATTTCTGATTCCCAAGATCACCTAAAAGGTGCGAGGGAAGAGCATATGTGATCCTAGCCTTATAAATGAAAATGCAACTATGAAAATCACTAGTGTAACTCAAGAAGACCCTGTAAAATGTTAGAAAATTTAGAGAAACAAAATTTAACAAGTGTTTAATTTTGTATTGAGTTCCCTTTAGATCACATGTGAACCCCTAGCGGTGTATGCACGCCTCGTAAAAAAGACACATTCAGCCTTAATGTATGCATGGACTAGGAGGCACCTAAGTGCCCTTTTTGGAATATGTGCATTCCTCTAAGCACATGTGTCCATATTTTGAAAAGAAATATAGCATAGAGGGGAGGAAATTTTGTGAACATACCTGCAAGCGTATGGGTGCCCTTAAGAGAAAATGCACACGTCTAATAAATATTATCACAGAGGGGCCAAAAATACATGCTAGCATGTGTGTGGGAAGAGAAGCATATGTAAGTCCCTGTAAGAGTATGCGTGCATTACTATACAAGTGTGTGTGATTTTTATTGTATGCATGCCCCCTTATAACACATGTGCATGTACCTAGAACAATGTAGAAAAGGATGGAAAAGTTACTTATGAAATTCCAAACAGATCAAAACTTTGCTTTTTAAACCAATTTCTAATTGAAACCCATTAAATTTGCATACAAAAGGAAGATTTAAGACACATACAATTAGAAAAATTCTTGATAAAAATCTATATAACCCTCAAAATGCATGATATAGTTAGAAAAAATAGTTAAATCACAAAGCTTGAAATCAACTTCTATGGACCATGGAGTAAGGTCCCACTGGGCATGCCATATGTGTTCATGTGTAAATTAGGAAAGCTATAAGACTTGAAACTAAACACCTAAGATTTTCAAATATTTAAACTAATCTAACAAAAACCATCAAGATAATAGCTTAGGAGACTAACCTTTAACATGCATATAACTTTACAAAACAATCAAAATAACATTCCTAAATCAATCTCTCTGCTATTTGAATGCTAACTTTGAAATGAACCTAAGAATATCCTTAGAAATCAAATGCGATTGTTAGTATGATCTCAAGTTTTTAGAATGGAGTCTCGCCAACAATGACTACAAGACCATATTGATTCTCTCCATATTACTCAAGCTTGAGTTAATAGATCCACTATGAAGATGCTAGCTCAATATTAATGGAGAAATGTTCAAGATCCTAAATGTCTGTAGTTTATGGTAAGGGAGAAAAATTGTTCTAAGAAATGGTAAGGATGAGGGTTCTATTAATCGGTTTCACATTTCAAGAATGGTATGAATTTGGTGCATGTGGACAAAAGGTAAGTCCAAAAAGAACTTTTTACAAGTAAATGCACTTTTTAATTAGAATTAGAAGTTAATTAATCTTTTAGGATTAATTAAGAATCCCAAGTAAGATTAGGAAGATTTATGGGAGTATCTGGAGGAGGTTTTGATAGATTTTGGAAGTTTTAGAAGCGGGATTTAGCCAATAAGAAGGTTTATTGCTTAAATATAAGATAGGAGGCTTAATCAACGCATAGTATGTAATTAAGAGGATTAAGGGGAAAATAATCCTATTTGACAAAGTGTCATCAATTTATGGGAATATAGTAATTAGTGTAATTTTAGGAATAAAATTGCTTTGATCAAATTACATTGTCTACACCCATAAGGACGGACCTGCAAATGAGAAGAATGAACAAGTAGTCAAATACACGAGTATATGATCAAAATGAATAAAAAGTATGAAAATGTAAATATGAACATGTGCACATGATCCGTGATGAGTGAAAAGTGTATAAAGGATCTTGTAGATGATGTAGAAGAACAAGGTTTTTTTAGCGATCTCATGCTAGTTGCCTTGTATGTGAGTTTTTGGGTGATATCACACCAAGAACAGAAGAAGTGTAGGGAGAAAAGTCTAGTGTCATCCTCCAACCTATAACTACTTCTCAAAGTATGAACACCATTGTATATGGTGTGTAAAAATATGATCCATTTCAAATGGTTCCAATCCAATGCAAAAGTAGAAAAAAATTTGTAGTCCATACATGTCGAGTGTTGAAGGAATTTTATCCTGTAAATGAGTTGTGTAAAGTGTTGTAGAATATTTTGAGCTGAAAAATTTTGTGTAACTTCCATTTGGTCACGTACATCCAAGAAGGGTCGAGCACCTAGGCACTACTATCCGGTCCAGGAGTTGGCATCTAAGTTTTGGTAAGGACTCCGGCTAAGATCTAGGTCATTGTTGTGACTGATGATTGTGTTGTACCAATACATAATTGTATTGTGTGATGATTGTGTATTGTTGTTTGGGGTGATTGATTCACCCAAATGATTTCCCCCTTGTTTCGAGCACATGCAACGTCACTAAGGAGTATGCGGCTAAAAGTAGGACCGACCCTTATGTCAAAATTGAAGCCTTGTAGGGGGGAGGGAGGGAGGAGGGAGTGTGACTCATATCTATCCTTTGGATTGTGTTATTACATCTTACCTTCCTCTTCTATTAGTGTATGATGTGTATGAACCATATTTTCATAGTTTTAATCCATTGTGTCATCTATATAGAGGGTTAGAGCTTAATTTAATATAGGATGAAAATTGGCTCATTTCTACCCCTTTTGCACCATGTCTATCCTCTTTTCCTTGATCTTAGGAGATTGACCCCTTCATACTCTAGTGCATTACCATTCTTTTCAAAATTTAGCACTCTTTTTCCCTTAACTTTGCAAATATTTTAGTTAGATTTAAGTATTCGTTAATTTGAACTTGTTTAGGAAAGGAACCAACCTTATTCTAGAGTTTTATATTAATGGTTAATGTCCCACACTTTAGAGGAACTCCTATTGTTGTTGAAAATACCTTGAAACATTTGAATAACTACCTAAATCAAAAGGGTGTAAACAATTTTCTGCCAATATCTACACACTTAGGCATATTTTCCTTTAAGCATGTACTTTCATTTCATACTTAAATGGGGGAAATGTATACACTGAAATTTGGTAATTTTTATTCGACACTGGTAGTTTTTACAATGCACTCTTGTTAATAAAATTACAACCTTCACATTCTCACTTAACAAAATATGAGGTATCTTATTTAGCTTGTTTATCCTTTCACAATGACATGTAATCAAATTTCAATATTAAAATGCATATAATCCATAGAAAAACATAATGTAATAACTTCTAAACTTCAAATTGCATGTTTTTTCCCTAGTCAAGGTCGTACATTTTGGTCATTATAGTACATCTCGATCATTACCGATTTGAACAGTCTTGAACTGACATGTCCTCCAAATTTTCTTTCAATTATTTTTTTTGGGTCTTTTAATCTCTTTAGGTCAAAATTACTTTGATAAATCATCTGCATAACCCTATATAAGCAAGTAAACACTACCTCATTTTCTAATCAAAAATGCCTACGAAACTACATTGATACACTCACTTATTACACTTGGAAAAAGTAACCAAATCTCCTTAAATATCATAATAGCATATCTAAAATCATTATAAAATCAATCTCTACATGCCTAAAGCTTCTTATTAGGTCAAGACAACAATCTAACCCATTCACAAGCACTAAAGCATCCCTTCCCCAACATCTTAGCAAGAAAAAATACAACTCAAGAATTCTCAAAGGTGGATGTGAAATTTAGTTTCATTCATTAAGATATCACATGCTAGGTGGAGAATGATGTGGGGTTTAAGGATTTTTTAGAGTAGTGCCAACATCGGTGGTGCATAGGGGTACCCGCAACCTAACTAATGTTTGTTTGGAAAGAATTCTCACCCATGGATAAAATTTGATATCATGATCAAAGTATTAAGAGAGCTTTGCATCATGATCAAAATAGGGATTGAAAATAACATATAGTTATAAGTATCTAAATATGTTTAGAAGTTACATAACCTAGAACCAAGTAGGTCTAATATCATACATCAGGGAAAATTTTAGTGGTGAATCTTTGTTAATTCATGAATATTTAGGTTTTTGAAATTTGGATTTGGTGAATTTTGAGGATTCATATCACTTCCTTATTTCAACTAAGTTTTTAGGTACAAGTTACTTTTTCTAGTTGGTTCACCTAACATTTACAATAAGATATGATTATTTATATTCAAATTTCCTTTATCGTAAAAGATAAATTTACAACATTTGATATATATATATATATATATATATATATATATATATATATATATATATATATATTATGATTATGATTCCTATATTAAACATAAAATTCCACTCATAATTCCTATACCGTGGGCGTTGATGATCAATTACATATTGCAAGTTTACAAACCTATGACAACATATTACAACCGAGATAATAACATATCACGGTTGTATGTCAAAGATATATGTATTTTAACTTCCATTTGATTGATTCGAAACATAAATGTTATTGGTTAGTAACATAAATATATGTTATCAGATGGTAGCATTTTACTGCCAATTTGTACCCAAGTTTTCATTGTTTACATATGCTCATTAAAATCTAATCCATAGGTAAATTACACTTAGATTGGTCATAGGTACAATGGCCTTTGGTGATAATAATAAGAAGGCAAGACTAATTAAAAATGAAAAGAAACATATTAAATTATTTTAGGTAGACAAAAATATCACACGTACAACTTGCATCCACTCCAAACACATGTAAGAGATAAGTTTTATTATTTTTGTTAGTTTAATTTAAAGTTTCAAGATCATATTCAAATTATTTTCCCTTTTGAATGTAGAAACTCCCATTGATAATTGTATTCCACATGAAACAATTAATGAGAATAACATGTCACCACATGAAATAATTAATCAGAATAACATGTCACCACATGAAGATATTATTGATGATGACATGCTAGATCTAGAAGATAATCTTGACTATGAAATGCCTCTAATGGAAGACATTCCTAATGATGAGATGCAACTAGTAGAATATATTCCCAATTCTCATGAAACACAAACTCCAATTGAAAATTCTAAACAGAAATTTGTGTAAAGGAAGAGAACTAGTTGGACAATTAGGAGGTATTTTAAGGTAGAATGGGAAAAAAATATCCATTCATTAAAGCTATATAGCTATAAAATAGGTTATGATACTCCAATATAGTGTAGATGTACAATATGCAGTTGGAAACTCATAAAATACCACATAATGAAACTAAAGTTGGGCACAATTGATAAACATTGCGTAAAATATATGTGACAGCCAAGGACAACGATGGAAAAATCACAAAGACATGTAGATGGAAAATTTCAAAAGAATCCATGTATGCTAGATATGTAGAAGAGTATGAAAATGAGAAGAAACAACGATATATTAGTGAGAAAGGTTGATCAATTAATTTAAATATTGGAAAAGTTATGAATTTAAATCTACTAGTAAAAATGCTTAGTTGTCTATTGTATTCCACATTCTAAAAAAGGTTAGATTTTTTGGAATTTAAGATTTTGATAATGGGTTTCATAACCTTCCACAGTCACATTGGTATAATACAGTGCCTAGAAAATGGCAAAATGTCTATCAATGGTAGAAAAGGAGGTTTTGAAAGAAAAAAAAAAATGCAAGGTTTATCTCTTTGTCCATTGATGAAGTCACAACATTCAACAACACATCTTGGGTTTACGTGCATTTATATAATATTGAGAACCATCAATGCAACCTCATCTATTAGACTTCATAAAATGGTGGTAAATTATAATATTAAAAACCTATACAAATTGGTTATTTCTAAATTGAAGGATATAGCTAGGATGCATGATAATGAAATAACTACTAAGTTGGTGTGTGTTGGTGTTGATGGTGAATCAATAATGCAGTCATAGAAGTGGTCTTTTTTTTCTCCTACGAAAATTGGTTTCCCATATATGATTCCAATTCATGACACGATCAAAGGATGAATTTTTCTTACAAAATGGCCAACACATTCTAAAATGTCAAAAAAGTGGAAGAGCTTATCCACAAATTTATGCATATATGTCAAGAAATACAAAACGATATTTATAGTTTCATAAATTTTCAATTGGAGTGACAGATGGTAAACAACTTATAAAATATGTTTATACAAGATGAATTTCCATGTATGAGCATGCATGCAAATTTTTTGAGGAATATCCATCCTTAGTTGGTTTTGTGTTTAAATACCACAGGGAAGTTGACAAGGAAAAAGATTTATGGTGTCGTTTAACAAGATATGGAAACTTTATTGACACTCTACAATATTATTCCCATGTTTAATGAAATCAATTTTTTAACAAAACATGCTCAGGAAATATCCATATATATTTTGACTTTATAAGGTTGAGAAAATGTGTATGTCTAACTCTAGATATGTTATACAACTCTGCAAAAAAATTTTCAGGGACTTGTATTCAATAGTTGGAAAATTTTCAAAAATATAAAGGATCCTAAAAGCTATTTCAAATTTAATATCTGTGGTAATCTTTGTATCATAGTTAATGGGAAGGAGATTCAAATGCACACTTTCGAAAGAAGAATGGATATTATAGGAACAAAAATTAAGAAGTTCTATAACATGTAATTTATACAATAATATAACATTTGAAACACAAATAAAATTGAAAAATATTTTGCAAAGCTTATCCTCTGAGATCAGATAACAATTTAAAAAGGATGAGATTGTTGAAGCCATTGGAGTGGTCAATCAATTTTTTAGAATATTAAATTTATTCAAAAAACTTATAAGTGATTTATTTCAAAAACACGTGGCTATTCTCATTACGCATTTAAGTAAATCAATAGAGTTAAATGGGGTGTAAATTGAAGGTCTTATGAAAAAAGAATTGCTAAAGAATCAATCATCTCATTTCAAACTCACAAATATTGAGTAATATGAATTCTCTAATTCAACCAATAGAAAATGGTGTCATTAGACGTTTATGGATAAAGTTGTATCCTAGTAGCATCCTACAGGAAAATATTAGTGAATATTTCAATCTATATGAATTATGTCAAAACGGTGATATTGGGCTCAATGGAAGATGAAAGGATATTTAGTGTATTAGCATTTGTTAAGTCAAACTTCAAAACAGATTGGATAGAAATCTAGAGACTTGTTTGAGGTTGTATGTTTCACAATATGATGTGGACACATTTCCTTATGAAAGAGCATTGGAATTATGGAGTTCTATTACAAAAGGTGAGGTGTTTGTAATAAATCTAGAAATAAAGAAGATATGAACATTGAAACAAAACATGTCAATAAAACTTTAGATATGAGTGTGAGTTATGAAGATTTAATGAAGGGTTGTTTCATCTACTTGGTTTTGACTAAAGATTTATAAACACTCTATTTCTATAACTCAAATTTTATATCACATAGTTATATACTTGTGGTATTTTAATTTTTTTAATGTTTTTTTTTGATTTAGAAATCTATAATTTATTTTTCCATTGTATCTCATATATAAACTATAACAACATGTTATCAAAGAAACATTTGTCTTGATAAATATTTGCAAAATAATTACAGAGTCGACACTTAGATTTCATTTTATCCTAAAAATGTAAAGACATGTTTTTATAATAATCTTGAAGAGTTTATTATATGGTGGTATCCATTTTTACCATTAGAACAAGTGGGTTATTTGAATTTTACACTATGAAAAAAAGGTGAAAAAAGAGGGGTTTTAAAGGCCCCAACAACCTTTTACAATGTGTAAGATATATAACTTAGGCTCATAGTTACATACTATTTTTTTTAATAAGGCCACAAGTAATAGAGCTCTATAGAGAAGAGACAAATTCATATAACATAACGGAAAATAAATTTTTCGAGAATATAGAACCTATACTACAATAACATTTTTTTACAATTAACGTTGTATCCCAATAGTTTTTCATTATTAAAAACTACAAAATAATAATTTTCTCAATTTTGTTATGTAGATTTTGTTTATTTATCTTTTGTTAAAGTACTCCTTGAATCGAACCTTACTTTAAGGTTCCTGATTGAACTAGATCCCTTACAACAATATTTAAATTACAAATTATTTTTTGTTTTGTATTCATTACATCTCCCACTGATTCTAGAGTAGGATATGCTTTGGTTTTCTTCTTCATTAAAATGCTAGGATCATTATATTCTCCTTAATAATGTTTCTTAGTGTATTATTCTACTTGTTTAATATAAAAAATTGTTCATTCAATTCTATAGTTGTATTTAAAATCTTCTTTTGGTTTTCAAAAGTACATCAAGCACCATCGCCTCATCCTTAGATTTGATACTTTGAATATATTTAGAAAAAACATTTAGACAAAAAATAAAAAAATATCTATCATAAATCAACTTTTCAAAAATTCTTATAACATACTTGAAACCTTTTATTTCTGTGCATTGGAATAAAACAATGCTCCTCTCTTTTGACCATTTATTATAATAGGATTGGGATTTTGCATTCAAATTTTATAATCTATTTATCATAATATCTAAAAACTTATTATTGTATGAATTGGAATCATGAATGGTACTTAATATAGAGTGATTCATTAAAATATCAAGCTTTTTGGTTCATTTTGTACAATAGAATATAACAATTTCTTTGGGAATGGTTGTGAAAATGGGAACTAATTTATTTAATCAATGTTTTTACCTAAAACTCCCACATATTCAAATTTTCAATATCACTCGAGACAATACTTGAAACAATGGCTAAATAAATGTTAGGAAAAATAACCTCGAATGAAAAACTTGTTTTCTCATCATCATCAATGAAGTTTCCCTCGGAGGGGTGTCATTTTTTGTACTTTTGGAGAAGTATACCTTAAATCGTGAATCATATCTTGAGGATTGAATATTCTAGCTGCCTCCCCCCCACTTTCAATCCCAATACATTATCTATATAAAAAATTTGATTCAGAACCAAATTTCCCCTTACACTTTGTACACCCCGAATGATCAATTAGGGAACTCAGAAGTAGATAAATGTAGGGTTCCTATACTAGCTACTATAATTGAAAAATTTTTTTCCCAATACCTCATGTTTGGACATTTTGGGGTGGCGGTGGCGGTGGAATTGACACGTATTTTATAAAACAAACAGATGGTAGAGGCACTGTAATTAGACATCATATCATAAGTGAGGAACATAAAAAGAATGGAATAATTGAAAAAATAATAACTATTTTGGAAATAAACATTACTTAAATGTAGAGAATGTAGTTTTCATGGTGTATTTCATTGTGTATGAAGAGGAGTGCAAAGGGAATGGGGGATGACATCAACACCTAATTAACCATAAAATTAATCAGGATCTTCATTCAAAAAAAAAAACAAACCTCAAAATATTGAAATGTAAAACTTAAGTAGAAATTTAGAAACATGTGTTCACCAACAGACCGGTTGTCCTGATCCTGCATAAGCTACATTTCTTCAATTTCATATCTTGACCCTGTGGTGCTAGAGGTGGCATGCAAATTTTAAAAATTAAATAATTACATTTAAAAGATATATAAAAACTAACATTTAATTAAAAATATGTTTTCATTGATTCATTACTACAAATTAAAATGTCATAGACCTGCAATAAGGGGCATATTTCTTGTTTCCATTTGATGAGAGTAAGAAACTCCTCATGTGTTTAGAAGTTTTTTTATTAAGGAGTTGATTCCTCTTACTCCCAATAGTATCTTTAGATCCCTCGGTTGGGTAGAGTCCTTTTAGAGCTTTCTCTTCGTTGGGAAGATGTCATGGCCCTATTCTATTAAAATTAAATAGAATATTAATAGTTAATGTAGATTACAATAAAATAAGAAAATAAAACTAGTTTGAATCAATGAATTGAGAAATAGTAAAGTTTCAACTCACCTCCATCTCTTCAAGGGGCAAGGAAAAGAGCTAATTTTTATGTGGAGCACGGTGGGACTGAGGTGTTGTGCAAACTGTGTAAAACTTCCTAATATAATCAAATTATATAATTTGAGCAAGTAATAACAACGATGTCATTCACAAGAGAATTATTTAGGTCTCACCCCTTATCTTGGAGGATAAGTAGGTGCACCAATCATATTTTTGACTTCAAAGGGTATGAATGATGTATATCAAGGCCCAATTTGGAATATATGTATATCTTTTTTCAAAAAAATTGGGAAAGAAAAAATTCCACTAGTGCATGTAGAAATGGGTTTGTGAATTTCTTATTATTAATTCCCCTTTTAGAATTATTTGGGAAGCTTAAATCAAAACAAAAATTTGTAAATTATTTAATCATGACTAAAAACTAAATAAGAATATATTAAAATAAGATTTTTAAAAATTACTAGTAGGAAGATTGTTTAGCGGATTTTAATGAGACTCCAAATAATTTACATCTTTGTCATAAATAATGTTTTAGTGATGTCATGATCCACATATTTATGGGGAATTCTAGTTAAATGGTGGGTGTCTTTCAAGGATGTACTAAAGAAGAGAGTGTGAGAGGGGAGTTGAATGTGAAAACTACCATTTGAACTGTCGTAATTGGAGAGAAGGTAGTTTGGTTTTTTAGTGTTTGTGTTAAACTGAGGCATATAGATGAGACCATTAAAACTACTTGTTTTGACCCGATATGAAAAGGAATTTGGATCCCACAAAATCCTAATTAACTATGGAAATACCACGTTTTTGTAGGTTAATTCATGGAATGTTGTGATAAGGGTTATGTTTTTCCTTTTTTGAGCCATTTCAGGAAAGTTAAGTACTTATAAAGGATAATTGTAACTACGTTAATAAGAATTTACGTGGATTTAGGGAAACTTTACATTTTTTTTTTTGTTTGTGGGTGGGAGGTTATGGGAAAAGTGAAAAAGTGAAATTTCTCTATTTATTGAGGACGAGGCACCTAACACGTGGTGGGACCCATGCCATTGACCGTTAGGATGATGTATGCTACAAACTGGTACCATGCAACATGCTAATCATATTACAAGCTACCATCTAATATTGCTACCATCTGCAGTAATATGTGATACCATCTAGTATGATATACATGTTATTCGTTGGCAACATGTTTATGATATTGAATGGTAACATGTGTTACTAAACCAAGAAGCATGTTTGTAATCTTGTCTCGATAGCATGTTTATGTTGTCATTTAGTATTTTGTTTATATTATTGGTCAATAACACATGCTATCGGTCGAGAACACATACTAATAGATGACAACACATGTTATTATATAATAACACATGCTACATGCCTACATCATTCTACCAAATACTAGCTACTAGTGACCAAATTGCAAAAATCATACGAATTTCGCCAACCATGAGAAATAAAATTTCCATTAAATTTTCCATAATTTTTAATGTTGTTTTCATGTATACAAAAACAATATCTATGAGGTTTTTTATGGGTTCTAAAATTTACCCTACCATACATAAGGGTACAAACCATACGATATGGCCATGATAGAGTTATACGATCCTTCCCTAGGTTAGTTTCTAGTCACAGTCCCAAAAATGAAATGTTGTCAGGTTTCTATCCTTCTATTCTAGCAACACATCCTTCCATAACTTTCTAGAATGATCATTAATCAGCTAAGTACACTCATTCCTTTATGTTTTCAAGTTTATATCTTATCTAACATATCAGTTACTTGTATAAAAGTGTTATTCTAATTTTGGTAATTAATGTTAGAATTTGATTAATCAAAATAATCACTTTGTTGGAAATTGGTGTTGTCATTGATGTAAATAGGTGTCATTTATGTCAAAAGGAGAAAGGAACATGAAGGTTTATTAGTAGTGTCTTTCATTGTTATTATGTCATGGTGAGTTTTTGGTCTAGTTGTCATTGATGAGGTGGAATGGTTTCTTGAGTTGGTGTAGTGACTTTCAGAGGTATTTTAATGTTGTGGTGATGTCATAAAGATTTTTGAAGGCTCTTGTAGGTGGGAACGAGTGGAAAAGTCATGGGGTGGTCAACATGGAAGATGCCCACATGATTAATAAGCATTGATAATAGGCCTAGTCGCGAATGGTGTGTCGTGGTGGTTCACATGTATGTAACATTTGGTTAATAATTTTTAGAGCATGGAGTGCATGAATATGAAGTTTACGGAACACTCACAAGTGTCTCAAAATTTAGGTATGAGGACAAGTCTTGTTTTCTAGGTATGTAATAGACATTGTCTTAAGCCCTATGTGGCCAAATGAGGTGAGTTGATATATTTATGAGCTAAGTATGCAAATATTATCATGAAAGAATTTGTAGTAGGTTTTCTTAGAGGTGTGAGTGAATTTTCAGATCTTGTTTTTCAAGTTTAAGCATGACAAGTGGTTTTTTCCTCTATCGGTTCTTATAAATTGAGAACCCCAACTTGAGAAAGACTTTTTGATGCTCATTGGCATGTGTGATGTCTCTGCATGGGAGGCTAATACCTTCATGATATTTTGGTGAAGGGTATTATCTCAATGTTCCTTACATTATTTTGTGGATTAAGGGGCATATATTTATCAACAATCCTCAAGAAGTAAGGTGGTCTTAAACCCTCATTAAACCATAGATAGATAGTGATGGAGAAGAACTTGTTCAAACATTCCCAAAATGGATTGGATTGGCTAATATGATGATTTAAGGCTGTATAATAATCCTAAATATTTCCTCAAGTGGTATTTAGAAGTCATGACAGCGTGTGAACCCCACATAAAAGTGTATATTTATAAAGAATTTGATGTTTCTCTCAAGTTTTGCATTGGACCGGTTGATAAAATGGATGGTAAAGGAATTTGGGAAGATATAATAAATGTATAGATTGGTTTCATATCAATTTCTATCCCTTTGGAGGTATGTGGAAGTATATTTTACAAGACTAGTTTTAGGATAATTTTTGGCAGTTTTAGGTGATCATGGTTGCATAGGCGTTATTGGGTGGCTAATCCTCAAATTATGATGCTACAAGAATTTAGTGATGACCCTGAGGTCATAATATTTATATTCATATGCCATTCATGCATTGTTGAGGTTTTTTTATGGTGTTTGAGCTTCATGAGCGAAGAGTGGTTTTTGTAGGTCGCAGACCTAGTACATTTAGTTGATACTATTGGTGGCTTCATAGCATGATATGATGATGTAGAGGTGTACAAACTTTTTTAGGTTGATATAAGACTTATAAAAAATTTCTATGTGGTTTCATATATTTTTTGAAGGTCATGTTAGCTCAAGAAGACTTGGTTTTGGCGAGAGGTCAATTTGAGTGTATTAGGCCTACTTGTGTCATAATGAAGGATTTGAGTGTGTATATGCTATTTATGACCTAATTGGTATTTTGTGTGATGTATTCATGTTTTTTTAATTTTTGTTTCCCTATGATTGCTGACCTAGATATATTTTATGCTTAAGTCATGTATATAAGCATGTTCTTAGGCCTATTTGTTGTGGTTGAGAGAGGATGAGAAAGTGCAAGTAAGAGGGCACTTTGAAGAGGTGTAGAAGGTATTTGTGACCATCTAGATAAGGAATAAATTATGTTATGAATTTATAACATGTGGGGAGAATATTATGTTCAAAGTCACATAACCTAATCATCTTGGCGAAGAAGTCCATTAGCGAAGAATCCTAAAAGGTAGTTTTGAGAAACAAAGAAGAAAGAAGTGCTAAAGAAGAGTCATCATCAATTGTTTGTACAAAATTTCAAATATGACACAAAAATTTAGGTGGTTAAGTTAGGTGTTGATTCATTTAGGGGTTGGTGCCTCCATATAAGGTTGGTGCTCTACTAAGTCTAGGGTTTAGTGCTCCGTGAGGGGCTAGTGACTCACTAAACTTAGGGGTTGGTGCTCCTTGTTGAGTTGGTGATCAAATAAATTTTACTCATTGTTGTAATAAAGATAGTTTCAATGGTTTTTCTTCCCCATGATGGTTTCCCACTTAAATATGGTGTTCATGTGTTCTTATGTCTCATTTGCATGTATGGATGTTGTAATGTTTTGATGATTCATGTTAAGTTGGTTTGTAAAATTTAGTTGAATGGAATGATTGATGAATAATAAGTGATAAGTGAATGAAGTTTTTAATGGAAAAATGATTCAACCCCCCTCATTGGTTTTACTTCCAACAATTGGTATCAGAGCAGGACCTCTAAAGCAAGCTTAATAACTTGAGGTGATCCTAATAAGCACAAAATGAGAAATCTATGGAGTTTTGTGACCAAATTCCTAAAGGATCATATACGTTTCTCAAAGAGTATGATGATTGTTAACATTTTAATCTTTCTTGAGAAATAGATGTCGAAATCAATCAGACATTTTTTTTGAAAAAATCCTTCGTATAGAAGTGTTTTGCGAATTGAAATTCTCCAAGTCATGAAACCTGAAATTCTTTCAAACTTAGGATTTTTGGGGATTTTCCTTTCGAGTTTAATTGTGTTTTCAAATTTTGAAGTTTGAAACCCGAAATTCCAAATTTTTGGACTTTCGTGCTTTTGGGGTTAAGAGTTTTTCATTTGATAATTGACAATTTCTTAACATAGACTTCCAAATTCCCATGTCGGTCCAGTTCCCATGTGCCCCAATTGGAAGATATTTGGATTCATTGTTAGATGAGTACATCATCAGGAAAAGGGATTATGAGAGGTTAATCTTGGATGAGGTTCGATATTTTGGTATAGTCGATGTTCCAAAGGATATGCAAGATGATGATGAGGTGTTGGATGTAACATATAAAAATGATAACATTGCCAATCAACCATTACCATGGATTGATTAGTATGTGGAAGAATGTTGCAATACAAAGGAGAGAGTGGGGCCCACTTTGCAGAGAACCTACAGTTGGTTGGTTACCTTGGGAATCTCACCCAAGGGGTTAGAGAAACCTACAAATACATGATCCCCATCAACCATGAGCCAATAAACATCTACAAATGGGAAAAATTCAACTCAAAGGGGCCATCCAGATCCCTAAAAATATTTCATTTATAGTAGGTAGCTCATCTCTCTCCAAATCTCTTGTTTCTAAGGCCATGTCTCCTGCAGCACCTATATCAGAGGTAGTTGAAGTCAGTGATTATCCAAGTGTTTCACGAGATCTAACATCTCTTCTTTCTCTATCACTTCCTACATCATTTCCTTCCATTTCCACAAACATTTATTCTTTTCCATCTCCTTCTATGGCCCAAGTGTTCTCATCCCTTCCCGTTCTCTCAGTTAGAGAAACTATTGGGTCACCCTTTTCTTTTCACTTTCCTTTACATTTCCATTTTCTTCCATCTCATCCCATAATATCATTGTATCCACCCCTATGTCCATCCTCACATCCACCCCATCCATCATTACCACTTCCACTCAAATTCCAACTAATGTAATTAGTGCTCATGTTTTGAATAATGTTTTAGGTACTGAATCTACTATTCCATCTTCATCAACATTAGTCATTCCATAATGGATATTTCAAAATACGTCAAAACAAAAGAAGAAATTTCCTCTGGGGGATGTCATATATCTAAGCATATTGGACCATACACACCTAAGAGACAGGCCAAGAGGCCAAGGATTGTTTCTAGCCTAACAGTGAATTCATCTGGGGAACAAATTGTAGAAGTTACTACTCCCATTGAGGGAAAAACCAAGGAAACTATTACAGCTGCATATTACCTAGTCTCTAAATTTTCACTGGAAAAAACCACTCATGAAGGAACTAAGTAGGATGTGAAAACTACTCTTGGGAATCTTTCTATAAAAATATAACAAGGATAAAGCTTCTAAGGATGAGCTTAAAGTGAAGGTTGAGCAGCATACTGCATTGCTAAGAAAAGTAACACAACTAACTCCATCTACCGAAATCTCAACTATTACGGCTTTGACATTTTTTTCTACCATCGATGACATTTCTTATCATGAGATCGAGCAGTTAGGCTAGAAAGGGAGAATGGTAAATGGATGGATAAAGTGTATATCTTTGCAAGACACTAATCCTTTGATCAAAGAAGCTATTGAAATATATAATGGTCTACAAGTTGGAAGAGCGGATATTTACAAAATGGATGAAGCTTTCTCTGAAGATAATAATAATCTGAATCTGAATCTGGTAACATGGAGTGAAATTTGAGAAGAGGATCCAGATCTACTCCTTAAGGAAGATGTAATTGATGATGCTTCAAAGTTTTTGAATACCGAGAAAGCCATGGAATTCCGAGTTCAAGTGTTGTAGGATTTGATTAAGAAGTTGGATGATAAACGAGTGGAAATTACAGATTCCTTGAATGACATATCGAAGAATTTTATATTGCTAACTATAAATTCTTCAATGAAAACATCGACGCTCTTCCAAAGGATCAGATTAAGGAAAATTTCAAAGAATTGGTAAAATTTGATGACAAAGTTACTAAAAATTTTGGTAGTGAATCTATTGACAGATTGGTTTTGTGTCAAAATTTCATAGGAAGATTAAATAAAGTTGTGAGTAAACTTTGGAGAGTTCTAGCCAAGATCACGAAGGAGGTTGAGATAGCAGATGTAGTGAATCACTACGCATGTGGTCCGAGAGATGAAGAAATCTAGGGGATCATCAAGCATTTCCTTGAATGCAAACATCAAATGGCTGCATTGGAGGAAAGACAACATAAAGCTAAGGTAGAAGAAGGTGTAGTAGAACCAAGCCAAAGCTGAACAACCATGAAAAGATAGATCCAATCTTTGGATCGGTTAAAGTTGCAGGGTTGAATGAGTCAAACCCTTACAAAAAATTTCTATTTTCATGGGAGCTTGTCCCTTTGAATTAATGACAATTCTATTTTTAGTAAAATTTTAGTTGAAGGCCCAACTGTAATGGCTCAAACCTAAACAACCTAAAATATCTAAGTGGATGGAGTCTTTAGAGAGATAGAGAGATCATTTTTGGTGGAGTTTCTCTTCAAGCTTGGAAGAGTGCTTCGAATACTTTAAAAACCTTTCAATTATATTCAAGTGATATGTTGCCTTGAAATTTTGATTTATTGTGTTGAATGGTTAATCAATGTATGTTTTGTGAATATAAGTGGTTAGCTTGCCTTCATTTCACATTATCTTGTTTCATACTGTGAGAAAATGATAATTAATGTTGGTATCAATTGTGGAGAGTTGTTTTCCTTTTGTTATTGAAAGTTATAATATCATTATCTATCAGATGAATGAGTCCCTTACTTGTGCATGTGTTGTATCCTTGTGATGAATTGATTGTGTTTTGGTTTAATTAGATCTTTCTGTTGTAAACATTTTGAGTCTAACAAAGGAATGCATGATTCATAGTTTGTGTTATTTTATATCCTCTCTAAGTTACAATAGGTGAATTTGTCTTGTGGTGCACAACACCCTCTTCAAATTAACCCTTCCTAAGTCTGACAACACCCCTTATTTGGTGCATCACTATCTCCGCAAATATCTTTCCCTAAAACCCATGAAAGTGTTAGAATAGGGCTAGATTATCATTTTATTACACTAGGAGTAATACAACACTTAGTTTAGGAAAATGAAGTCAGCCTTTTCCGGAGGTTCACCTTGAGCCAATACCACATCTTGAGAGGTGATCCCATGTTTCGCAATCAAACCGAACTTCCCGTCAACATTCGGCCATTCGGGGGTGAAGTGATTTAGTGACAACAATTTTTGGCACACCGGATGGGACAAAGAGAGTTGGTACTTCTCATATCATTTTCACAAATCAAGTACCTAATGACTCCATCTCTCTGGATTTCCAATTTCAATGTATCAAATTATGCGAAGAATTCAGACAAGATCTTATTCAAGGAATGGAAATTATCAACATACCGATCTTTCCTTATCTCCTCAAGGAGAAGAGGAAGAGGCCTTTTAGGAACACCATTCACGTATTTACCTCACGAGAATTCATTCAAATCCTCCTGACGAAAGATTCCCTCTACCAAGGCACAACTAACCTTTGGTCACCATGGAAGCCAATGATTATCCTCCTTTCAATGTGCTCTCATTATATTTAATATCATAGTGCTCTCATTATTATATTGTAATATTATCAATATGAGTTATATTATAACTCATTATTAATAATACAGGTTTGTTATATTGTTTCAACAATATAATTTTGTTATACTCGTAATGATATTAACGGGTTTTTTGTTGTGTGACTTCCTGGTTTGTAGGAAGTCAGTTTTCTATTTCCATGGCTATTTATTAGCCTTAGTATTATTTGTAATGAGGTAGAATACAATATCGATAATTATTTTCCTGTGTGACAATATTGCTGTACCAATATTTGGTATCAGAGCGATGAGATCTACGTGAGAGTGAGGGGCACTGTACATACTTCACAATTGTCCCATCCGATGAGCATATTATTGTTTTGGTTTTAGAATAGCTACAGATCTAGGTTTTCTGTGATGTTGTCCACATAGATCTGAATTCATCCTCGAACCATGACTTTCATATTAGTTGTCAATATTTTAGTGCTCCACGTATGCATTCCTAATATTTTTAAAGATTTTTCAGTCACGTAAGTGCTTATTCAAATAGTTGGACGTCTTCTTGAATACGGTGGTTCGATTCACTTGTGAGATCTCCATTCGTATCACCAAATTCAATCCACATTGGTCTTAGTTTGAGCATTGAAAAAGGTAATATATGTTCTAATGCATACTATTTAGATTTTGCGTGCCTGAACCTATTCATCATTATGACGTCTAGATAATGCGGTGGATGAAAATGAATCAGTGCATTATATGCAATCGTGAGAAAAGATTGATCTGGTCCTTTTCAAAGTGCATGCTTTGAGTTGTCTTCCATGTTCCGGTTCTACATGCCGGCATCGAACTGGTCCACAACATCCATTCACGGGTCGACACAAATTGCGGTGAAGAGATATACGTTGGAAGTTTTTCTAATACAGTGCATTGTATATGCATTCAATCAAATCCTCACCTTCATTCGGCATTGGATCACTGTCAAGCAATTGAATTTGTATAGTTGTTTGTCACGGATTTTCTCACCATTTCAAACCAGCGGTTTTCCCTTCAACATTGGATGCCCACGATCACAACGACCTCATCAAAGATTCGATGCACCAGATTTTTCTCCAATTTTGACACGTCTCCACGTGCAACTGAGCAGCAGAGTGGACAGTTTGATAGGAATTCGTGCATGGAAGATTTGATCAAACAGAAGTGAATATGTTGGCCGCTGCAAGTTCATTTTGATCCGGAGGTATTGAGGTTATATCTGTCCATGCATTTTTTCCAAGTTTGATATATTTTCTTTATTAAAGTCAAGTGTCTCTACCAGTATAAAGAGTTTGTTATTGTTCGATTTTGTGGAGTTTCAAAATGGAAAAGATAAATGTAATTGAAAGATTTGATGGTAAAGACTTCCACACGTGGCAAGTACGAACCCAATTACAATTGATTGATAAAGACTTATGGGACATTGTCGAAGGAAAAATTAAAAACCGAATGATGTAGATGAAGCAAAGTTGAAATGGGAAAGTAGGGATTGAAAGCAATAGCAATTATCGGCCTTGGTCTTTCTCGATGCATATTTACATCATATTGATCTAACCAAGTCATATAATAACATTTGGGTGACATTGAACAAGTTATTTGATCTCAAACAGTAAAAGAATTGGCTAAGCAAAAACTTTTTGGGCTAAAGATGGGAGAAAATGACAATATGGTTCAACATATCAGTAAGTTTCGATCCATTTTAAATCAATTAGCAGGAATAAAAGCAGAGGTAGATGGAGAAGATGCTAAAGCAATCTTACTAAATAGTTTGCCAAAAGAATATTCAAGTATTGTTTTTACTCTTAGTAAGATCAATCCTAGTTTGGAAAATTTAATTTCCTCTTTGCTTGATGAGGAAGAAAAAAACAAAAGGTCTGTACCAGAAGAAGAAAGTGTCATGGTTGCAAACAATAAATCATCATTCTATAAAGGTAAAAAAAAGTTTGTATCGTCAAAGACACGTCTTTTGTGTCATTACTGTAAACAACCAGGACATGGTTTTGTGAATTGTAAGAAAAGAGCTCAAGATCTCTTAGATGATAAGTTGGAACAAAAGGCTTTAGCTGCTGAAGAAGATTGGGATGATTATTCTAATCCTGCAAGTGACAATGAACCTATCAATTATTCAAGTGATGAAGATTATCTGTTTTGATATCCTCTTTTTGGAGGATGGAGGCAACGGAGGCAGGAGGACAATCAGCGTCCTCGAGTTCATCACTACCTCAGAGGTCGCAAACTACTTTAGTGACATCTTTGTGTCTTGTGTGATGAATAAGAACAGATGAGCATCCCTGTTCCTGTGTGCAGTGCAGTGCTTGTGTGTCCCCCGAGATGATAATGATTTGTACCATTGATACTATTGCAGGAAGTGTTCTTGATCAGACTGATTTGATGGTTGATGTGAATTGGTTGAACGGTCCCAATTCATGTATTCATCTAATAGGTTGAACGGTCCCTGGATGATGTAGTTCCCACAGTCAGTGTTGAGGATCGAGACCATGTGCAGGCTACGGAGTGGCATGCTGCTTGGTTGAAGATGGTGTTTTCCCCATGTTCGCACTAAGGGGGGGAATGTTAGGATTTAATATCATAGTGCTCTCATTATTATATTGTAATATTATTAATATGAGTTATATTATAACTCATTATTAATAATACAGGTTTGTTATATTGTTTCAACAATATAATTTTGTTATACCCGTAATGATATTAACGGGTGTTTTGTTGTGTGACTTCCTGGTTTGTAGGAAGTCAGTTTTCTATTTCCATGGCTATTTATTAGCCTTAGTATTATTTGTAATGAGGTTGAATACAATATCGTTATGTGACAATATTGCAGTTACTAATAAAGTTTACCATTTTATACAGTGAAACCAATGTTACACCCTAGAAGAATATTCGGATGTGGTTAGTATTTGTGCGACATAGTATTACGGAAGATAACGTGGTGGTTCGACTCCTTGATACTTCATTTAAAGGAAGGGCACTTCAACGGTTCCAAAGTTTAACTATTGGTTCTAACACTACTTGGAATGAGTTAGGCACGAAGCTCTGTAAGTAGTTTGAAGACAAAAGTGATCACCTATCACTTGTGGAACAATTCAATACTATAAAATGGTCCCCTCAAGAGTATATGAGTGATTTCAATCTCCGTTTCAACAAAACTTGGAAACGGATTCCAACACTTGTAAGGCTATCTCCAGAGAGTTATTTTCTATATTATTTACAAGCATTGAACAACGACATAAAAGTCATGATTCAATCTATAGGAGGCACTATTGTTCCTGATGTGTACAAATTAGCTATAAGAGCTGAAAATTCCTTGATTAAGGTAGGGAAAATTATGCCTAGGCCTCCCATGCCTTTATTTTCTGAAATTGCAAGAAATTTTCCAATCATCGCTCCTATTCTAACAAGTTTCAATCAATCAATAGTGACTGCTTCTATTCCTTCAAATGATTTGGCTGAGTTTAAATCACTACTGCAGACTTTTGGAAATGAACTTGTAGCAATCAAAAGGCAATAGTCCCAATATGCATGCCCTTTCCAATCCCAATACCAAACTGGTCACCCCCTTTCAAGGAAGTAATCAACCCCGTAATCGACACAAGCCAAGCTACAAATGTGAAGCCATTAAACTTTCGAACCCTTCTCTGCCAGCCATCAAGAGACATAGTACCGATCCATAATAACTGGTCAAATATTATGAATGGTGTTATCCTTGTTCTCAGCCACACAACTAGAACTTTTTCCCAAATGGAGTCTTCAGTTGGGCCCTTATGGTCTAGATTATATCCTCCCCACCTGAGCCATTAGTCGAATCAGCTGCCCAAGAAATTCAAGACCAATATTCTGATGAAACTACACTGTTGAATTGGCAAACGAAATATTTTTGTGGTTTGAATACTGATGCCTCCACTGTAGCAAAAAATATGTGCTCTAAAAAGAGGGTAATAGATCCACAACCTTCCAAAGCTGATCAGGAATCCACTTCACAGCATCAAGCACAAACATCAATTGATAAAGGTGTAGGAAAGAAATCATCAGAAGCACTCATTGATCAATCTACGTAGAAAGACAGATCTTCAAGTATCATAGTAATCAATAAGCATTTCCCAAAAGAGGAATCTAATGCCCAAAAATGTATTAGTAAAGTTGGGGAAATTCCATTCAACATCATGGAGAAAATGAAAATACTAATATGAGCATCACAATGTGGGATGCGCTCTTAATTCCTTCTCAAAGGAATTTGATGTGGGAGGATTTGAAAAGTTTTGGTACTACTAACAAATATTTGATTCATGGGATAACATCAACCAAAATTATATGTCAACTAGAGGGGAAGGGGCTTTCTAAGGCCAACAAACCACCACCATTCTATATCTCCTTGATCATTGGTGATCATTTGGTGCACAATTGTATGATCAATTCTGGCGCTAGTAGCTCCATAATGCCTAAGCAGATTACGATGTGTTGGGAATTCCATATACCCCAATCTCATGAGGATTTGTTCAGCTAGATGGTACTGTAGTCTAGACTATTGGGATCATTAAGGTACTTCATCTTACTATTCATGCATTTCCTAGCCTGTCATTCACACAAGATATATCTGTTATTGATCTCCCTCCCCTTTTTACCATTTTCTTATCAAGGGATTTCACTACTAAGATGGGTGGTTATTTGTCACAGATGATCACATATGATCCTTTGAACTCGGTATGGGATGAAGGTGACTATTACAGAAAAACCAATTTTTCATAATAATGTGCAGCCTTACACCATTAAACATGTAAACGGGAATTATGCCATTTGTGAGCCGTGGAGGAAGACGTAGACCATGAGCCAACTACTCTCATCAAGAAGTACTGACTGATACACTCGATGAGGTGAGTATCGATCATCAATATGATCCCTATGCCGATTTATTGGCTAATGAGGAATCTGGTTTACTATTTTTGGAAGAAATTGGGTTAGGTACGTATTACATCCATGAAGAGGGTATTATCATACTTCAAGTGGTTAAAACATCAAACAAGCTTATGAGGGGCTATGTCAATGTTCTTTGATAGTTCAAGAAGTAAAAACAGATTATAGTGCCCACATTTTACACACACAATTACAACAGTAAAATACCGAGATAATTTTTTTGACTTACATTGCTCACTACACACAACACAAAGATGGGCTTCAAGTACGAAACTCAACTTGTAAACGATAATCACATAAGTCATCGAATCACATAGACACATGAAAACAACATAGGCATGTCGATGCCACACTTTTCCAAATGAATGAATACTAGCAATGCCCCAACCACAAAAAGAAGACTCAAGGATAGGCAAACCCACAACACATCTTTTCTTTAATTGTATTTTAGTTATGATTAACATTCCAAGAACATTATTGTGCAAGGATAAATTTCTCGTTTGTCCACCGACAGGTTCTTAAGTTCATACCATGGTTAAATTGTCATTCACCCCTTTTAAATTGGCTTCTTATTATTTACAAAATTTTCCATAACTTGCATACTCATTTGGCATAATTCAAATGCGTATAAAATACTTATTTATCTTGTTCTTATGTTATGAATATTATTCCCGAACATATATTCAATGTCTACTTTTTTTTACTCTTACAACTCAAGTGAATGTGACTTGGTGTCCATATAGCGATATTAGGATTTAATGGAGATTTAAAATACAAGATATATTTTTACCACAAAACATTCCTCGATCACGGTAAGGTTATTTCCCTACCATAGTTATTCTAATTTAATGACTTGTGAATTTCCTTTTTGTTTTATATATGTATTTTGTTTTCTCGAAGGTGGATTATACCTAGGCAATTCATATTCTTGAAACAAAAGAGTATTTTTAATCGAGATATAAGGTCTCCAAGAGAGGCATTATTCAACCTCAAATCCTGTTTTTACTCTTATATGCTTTATTTTCTACGTCACGTTAGGATCTTATTTTTAGCATTGTCTTGTAAAAGGAGCTACGAAGTGTTTGTCTAACCTCTTGAAGACATAAAAGATTAGAAGACTTGTAGCTACACACAAACCCAAGTTAACATCCAAATCAACTGAGTTTTAGATTAATTCCAACTTCACCTAAGGGTCTACCCCTCAACTATATATGCATTTTAAGAAAGAGGACATATTTATGCTAAACCACCTTCAGAAAGGGCCAAGGTGTTATGTTGAGAGAAACCAGGGTAACACATTAAGCTGAGTGGAGCTAAGGAGTTCATTAACAAGATTTTAAGGCCTAGAACAACTAAGTCACAACCTCCATCCATGTCATCTGGATCCAACAGGGTTTTCACTCGATGAAGAACTGTGATTTTAGTTCTATCTTTAGATGACAAGGTATTCCACTAAGCTACGAAGGAGGAGTTAGCTCTACACACTCCAAGACAATTTTGATTGTGTCGCTCCTAAGAGACATGTTTAAGACAATGTCACTAAACATACTGACTAAGATGATAATCCCATTCTCGAGTTCTTGTTTACTCAAACTAGGAGGTTCCATCGAGTGAAGATTTTAAGTTCACTCTATGGTTTTCAAAGTCTTCTACGATAAGGAGTATCACACGTGAAAAACAAGTTATGCTCTGATATTGAACAAGGGTAGGGTGTTTCGATTAAATCTTTTTATTACATTTACAAAGTATGAATACACAAGATGACTCGTTAATCATTTATTGAATATTGAATATGCACTACAAGATATTACTTCAAATTCATTTACCTTATATAAATATCAAACCTTTTTACCAGGTGTACTATAAATCAAAATTGAACTATGATTAAATGCACATTTCCTAGATGTCCTTGAAACTAGCATCTCATACATATCAACAATTATCCAATATAACCTTCTGTATCATGAGACTACATTATACATTTATTCTTTTAACAATGAACTATATAAATTACAATGATAATTAATGAATTACACATCACCTTTTTGTCATCATTCTTTCATCCTGTAAAACCACGTGAGCATGATATCAACGATAAATCGTTGGCATGGCATCCACCCTAATCTAACATAATTATCATTTTTCAGTTTTCCCATTTACATATAATAATAATTACAATTTGCAAGTGAAAGAAAAATTTTAGAGGCATGTATTTCAAGCATATCATTTCACTTCATTTTGTAACCCAAGAGAGAGAAAGAGAAGGGAAGAGAGAGAAAACACCATTTTGTCAAAAGTTCTATTTCACACAAAAATTACACTAGAGAGTTTTAAACAGTTATTTACATGTGTCGAATGTTTCCACGGTGGTTTGGCAACCCGACGAGGGTCCCACAACTTTCTATTTTTAACTTTTCTTACTAGCTACAAAAACGTTCAAAACAGGCTCGAGGCTAAGAAACCACTTCCAAAGGTTGACTTCTGATGAGAACACACACCATGATTAAATTTATACCTATCCACCTATATACCAGGAATTCATAGCAGAATTTGGAAATAACGAATGGTTTTCGTTTGGCGGCTAGTTTTATAGGATACTAGTCGTAGCTGACCCAGTTGCAAATGAACAAAAGTTAGCTCGAGGGCCCAGAAAACCACGTCCATAACTAACGTTCAATGGATGAGCACATAACGAGACACTTCCTACAAGTTCCCCTATATAAGGAGAATTCATCGAGTTGACAGGACAGAGAACTAGAAAACCATTTTCAAATGGTGATAAGTCAAAATCGGTCCAGTTTGACCTCAAACCGTGACCAAGGCCTACAAAATGGCTTTGCCAAACTATCCAGAAAAGTGTTTTTCCTAAACTCGAATGTTCCATGCAATTGTCTAGTGTAAACACTAGAGGTTTGCAAAGATGGGAAATAATTTCTCTAGCTAGGTTTCAAATGGTGGTTCAAAACGAAAGCCAACTTAATGAGTCTCCTAAAAATGCAAAAATTAACTATTTAACCAGGGAGAAGGTCAACATTATTACTGGGAAGTCAATCTCGCAATCTTGTTGATATACCAATATTGGGGTAATCTAGGTGGGTAGGAAGTTTTCTAAATCACCACAGAATGAGGGTGGAAGTTTGTGTTTCAATGAAAACGGGTTATTTGACTTCGTGAGTTACGACACGACATTTCATTGTTTTGCTATGAGTTGAGAAGAACATTTAACTGTATTATAATCCTAATATTTTAAAATTATATTAAGTTGTAAACGAAAACTAAAATACGAGAGTTATGAAAGATGAGGGAAGGTGAACCATGCCTGGAAACGATGAGCGAAATGGGTATAAGGGGCTCTAAGTGGTTTACACTCGTGATCCGTTGAGACCACCATTGTTGCCACATGATGCCAGATAGTCACGTGCAAACCCAAGCCATTCGTTGTGCACCCATGTCTCATAAAAAAACCATTTTGTGTTTTCAAGTAGTCATCCCGATCCATGAGACCACATTTTCTATGTCGAACAGTTGGCAAGCCATCTGAATGCTTCCACATTTGCATACATGTGTATCAGGGAACTTACAACTATAACATCTGACCAAACAACCATATTCTATTCCCCCTTCAGAAACCTTAGATTGACTGCTAGAAGCTGAACCTTCTTTGACTGTATCCTTAGAAGACGAAGATTCCTTATTCAAGGAAGAAATATTATCATTTAAAGAAGATGCAGAGGAAGGATTCTCAATTCCATCAAACCTGGTGGATTCTGGGTTGGAGCCACCCTTCTGAATAACGAAATCACGAGGGCAATGGTCTTCACTTGAGCTGGTTGTAGTAGAACTCACAACATTGAATGATGAATGCTCTGCACCTGTGTCCATTTGGTAATCAAATGAACTATGAGCCTCAACAATAACTGTTGATGAACCTACACATTTCTCACCTGCCATGTCTGGTGTCATACATGATCAGTTCACCTTTACCCTTCATGCAGTCAGCGCTAGAGGAGATTTGACAAGTGTAAAGACGTCCTCTCCAGCAAGGTAACCAAAAACATGTAGAAACAACAAAAGAAAATGTCCCAGCCATCAAGGAATGTGCACCAGAACTCTTCACGTGGCCAACATCAGGAGAAATAATAGTAGGCTCGTAATCACGAGCCAGGGAGAAAGGAGAAACAACGATCCAAAGAAAAAAGGACAGTGCATTAGGAACTGCATTTCAGACTGAAAAAAAATGAGGCACCAATCCAAAATGTGCACATTCTCCTAGGGTAGTCCTTCATCCAAAGCACCACGTAACTAGGGAAAGGTGCATACCTAGCCACCAAAAAGGAGATTTGTAGATCAGATAGATTTTCAGTTTCATTAATACACGCCTTGGGAAGATGAAAAATAGTGTCTAGCTCCCCTACCAGCTAGAGCCCAACACGCAATGCCATGGAGGAGACATGACGGGATGGTAGGTGTTCCACCTCCCAATCGCATGCAACCAAAGACTAGGTCTTTTCAATAATAAAAAAAGAATAATTAAAATAGAATAAGGGTATTACAGTAGCATGGGAAGAAGAAATGGTGGGGTGGGTGGATACCTCCACAAATTTATAAATAAACATTTTATCAACAAAATTTGTATTTACAGGATTGCAATGACACCTCAAAGGTTGAAGAGGAATTCTAAACACTAACACGAACACCACGCCCTAATCAAATGCACCACCAACAACAAGCTTCTCCTTTTACGCGACTTAAGGATCGATCGACTGGAAGATAAAATGAAATAACATAAGGATAAATAATATTAATGTTGATAACGTTCGACAATAGAAAAATAATAAAACCAAATCGTCGATCGACATACAAAATAATTATAATAATGTCATTATTATTATTATTTTTACTACACACAAATTTATTAACCATATTAATAATGATCGCCTATCAACAAAGAGTAAAATAATAATAAGCACAAATCGACAATTCAATATAATAATAATTATTATGCAGGTGTTCCCTCTAGTTGGTCATGCCCCAACAACATCCAGTCATTCTTCAAACCACCTATCGAATTCATGAAAGAGATTTTTCCTTAACAGCTAATTGAAAAGGTGAAGCTAGTAAGGATCGATAGGATAACAACAACATTAAATGCTTAGAACACGGTCATTGAAGAAGAAAAATAACAACAAGAATGGGGCATTACATGGATCTAGCACAAGAGTTATGTTGATTTCTTTAGAAGGGGATAAATAATTCTCATCCTTTCTATTGTAGTTCAATTGTACCAATAATGTTGCCGAATATAAGGCCATCATACAAGGGATTCAACTAGCCCAAACAAGGGGAATCAAAGCCTTGATTGTCTTTGGTGACAATGAGTTGGTTGTGCATCAGGTAACAACTCATAACATGTCAAAAATGATCTCTTGAGGTCATATAAGAATCTATTTTGGTACTTGATAGAATATTTGAAGCCTTTGGAATTCACGCAGTTCCCAAAAAGTAAAATCGGGATGCTAACAAAGCTTGCTACCATTGTTTCTCGATCGATATACCTATGGACATCATGAAAGAATCCAAAACACCTATGTACAAATGTATAGTTTTCATCATACTTTGGATTTATCATATCATGAAATGCATTTTAGACCAGGAGACGATCAACACGGAAGGAATGAGATGAATGAAGGAGAGGGAGAGGAAGAAGAAAACAATACTTTCAGGGAAGATAGTTAGCAGAGAAAACCCTATGTGTATCGAGCAATTGAAATAAAAAGAATGGAATCATTCACGTTTATAATAGAGATGATTTCACATACACAAAGTTCCCAAAATCAAATAACAAGAACACAAAGTTTCTTAGCATGCAAAGATGAATGATTCACGAATTCAAACAAGGAAAGAAAGAGAGAGAGGAAGAAGGGGAAAAACTTATGTATTGATTTCTTTGATTCAAATTACACCCGCAGAGTTTCAAAATTCCAACCCTTTACAATGGAAACAAGAAGCCATTAAATAAACATCAAGAAATGGTCACAATAGTTAAAAATTCATTCAATCATCGACAACCTTTCATATTCTTGATTTGCGAAGAAACATCAATGGTGGCAGAGGAAGAATCTCTACAAAATGGCCGTTTAAATCCATTTGAATATGAGTCATTGATCTTTACAACTTTAAATGTGAGCCATCCACGTGGAAGATCAAAATAAAATGGGCTCTGGGAAGCCATTCGCATTTTGGAACTTTTTAGAGATTTGGCATTTTTGGTATTTTTCCCTGCCCCACCAGGGTTGGACACGTGGCATCATGGGAGTGGTTGTGGGGCTGTTGCTCTCTTTTTACAACTTTAACCTTTTCAACAAAAAGGCTCAAAACTTAAAGTTCTCCATCGGCCCACTTCCCAGCTGTTGAATTTTCAAATGAATGACTTGACACATGGCCAAATTTGAATGGTTGCGGGGTTGAGGCTCACTTTGAAACTTTAATCCCATTGAGCCAAAAGGCTCAAAAACTTAAAGTCCTTCACCAGCCCTTTGAATTTTCAAAGCTTGAATAGACACGTGGCATCATCTGAGTGGTGGTGGGGATTGAAATTCATTTTGAAACTTTAATCCCTCTTTAGCAAAAAGGCATAAAACTTCAAACTGCTCTGATGACCCACTTCCCCATTGTTGACTTTTCAACTACATGACTCGACACGTGGCCTCATCTGAGTGGTGGGGAGTTGAGGTGCACTTTAAAACTTTAATTTCAATCAACCAAAAATGCTTAAGGACTTAAAGTTCTTCGCTAGCTTGCCTTGACTTTTCAACGCCACCATGGACACGTGGCTTTACGTGAGTGTTACGCTTCACTTTAAAACTTTAACTTCATTTCAAAACAAAGAGAGAAGCGCTTCAATTTTATGACTTAACTCCTTCTCACCAAAACAAAGCAATAAAACTTCAATATGCTCCACCAATTCCCTTCATTTCAAAACCTCAAAGCATCCAATAGGTCTTTTGGGCCGTGGGGATAACTTGATACTTTTGCCAAAAGAGAACAAAAGTGTTAAGTTCACAAAAATACCCACCACTTCATTTTCCCAATCAACCAATCAGAATCCTTTTGGGCCGAGGGGCCAAATTGATACTTTTTTCCAAAGAGAGCAAAAAGTGTTAAGTTCAAGAAGGATCCATCTTACCGCATCCAATGAGAATCATCCACATATGCATGAATGTTGGGGCACCAAATTTGATGGGAAAAAATGCCCATCACTTGCACTGTAGGAAAAATGGAAATTTGAAGGAAAAACCTACAATTTTCACCCGAGTTCGATTTGCTTCTCCATAGATAGAGAAAAGATGAACAAAACCAAGCCAAAACAAGATCCACGGCCACAAGAAATATTTAACAAGAAGATCCAAAGGATTTTCATGGAAAATGAAGGAACATATCAGACCACAGGATTGGAAAGATTTTAAATCACTTAGGGCACGATTGCAGATGAGAAAAGCGACTCAAAATTTTGGATTTTCCTTAGAAAATGAGGGGGATTTTGAGGGCGACAACAACTGGCTCCTTCTAGGGATGACTTGGCTTGGAACGAAGAACAAGGCAAGACAAGAATTGCATAGAAAAACTCTGGGAAAGAAGACCATTCCTTGTCCATTGGGAAACAAAGAGTCAAAGGAAAAAACCAATACAGAGGAAAAACACAAAAGGGAAACAAACCAAAAGGAAAACAAAAAAAAGAAAAACACAACAAGGAACGGGAAAAGGGAAAACAAACACACAACAAAAACACAGAGGAATGACCAAAACCAAAACACTATACATAATATACAAAGGGACCACCTAATCACCTAGGACTTGAACAATTTCAGATATTTCCCACTATAGGGAAGTGGGAGATGAGATCCATCCATGTAGTCCAGATAAAAAGAGTTCTCTCCAGCAAAATGCCTGATTCTTGAAAGGACCAAGCCAAAGGGAGTCAAACTTACCATGGCTTCCTCGAGGCTCATGTCTTTTGTCCCATAGCAAGACAATGTCTCCCACTTGAAACACTCTGGGTTTAGCTTTTTTATCAAACAGAGCCTTCACTTTTTGTTGGTGAGCTGAAATTCTATCAAAAACTTGCATCTGTCCTCATTCAGCTTCTGAGGTACATGAAATCCTCTTGTCCAGGGAACTGGTGAAGCTTGAATCTTCAATGGCCTTCATCAGATGCAAGAGCTAGAAATTCCACTATCATTGGTAGTTGAGCTTCAACACCATACACCACTTGGAAAGGAGACATTCCAATTGCTCTTTTAGGTGTAATCCTATCAGCCCACAGAGCATCATAAAGTTTCTTGTGCCAATTCCTCTGAGATTCATTGACAAGCTTTCAAACAATGGACACCAAGTTCTTGTTTGTTGATTCTGCTTGTCCATTCCCTTGGGGGTAGTAGTCTGAAGAATGAGCAAGGGAGATTCCATACCCATAGCAGAAATCCATCATCTCAGCAGAGGAAAAGTTGGAAGCATTATCAGTCACAATCTTGCTTGGTATCCCAAACCTTATCAAAATGTTCTCCTTGATGAAATTACATACTACTTCAGAAGTAGTACTTTTGACTAGGATGGCTTCCACCCACTTTGTGAAATAGTCTGTGGCAGTCAACACATGGGTATGCCCAACACTAGAAGATGGGTTGAGTGTTCCAATGAAATCCAGACCCCATTGTTGAAATGGCTCATCTATCACTACTGGCTTGAGAGGTAAAGCAACTAACTTAGGTCTCCCAACAAAATGTTTGACAAGCTTCACACTTACCTACCCATTTTGATGCATCTCTGAACAATGTGGGCCAATAGTATCCAACACGAAGGATTTTGTGGGCAGTGACAACGTAGAAGAAAATGACCTCCACAAGCTTGGTCATGAAAAGCTGAGAACAACTTCTTCTGTTGCTCATGGTCTACACACTTCAAAAATATTCCATCAATGCCTCGCTTGAACAAAGCATTCTCCCACAACACATATTGTGCAGACCTCATCTTGATGGCTCTCTTCTCTTTGGCATTCAAATGGGAAGGACATTCTCCATAGGTGAGAAAATGTGCAATGTCAGCATACCATTCATCTGTTGAACTAAGGAAAAGAACAACAGGAACATCAGCTGCCTCTTGGGACAATTCCTTATCAGCTCCTTCAGCAATGAGTTCACACAAGCCTTTACCCCTGATCAGATTTGTTGGCTTGATGTCAAGATCATACTCTTGAAATTTTTCTACCCAATTACCTCTTTTTGTTCCAAACTCCTGTTGTGTAAGAATGGATTTGATTGTTGTATCAGGCACCAACACAATAGAATGAGAGTTGAGGATGTAGAACCGAAACTACTTGACAACTTTGACCACCACTGCAAAAGCATGTTTCTCCATCATAGTGTACTTCAACTCATGAGCCTTTAGGACATAACTCATGAAGGAAATTGGGAGCTCATGATCTTCAGAATTCTTTTGAGTCAACACAACAACCAAGGTATTCTCTGTGGCATAGCAATATATAATGAAATCTTTGTTAAAATCAGGGCATGCTAAGATGGGAGTCTTAGCAATGGCTTTCTTAATACCCTCAAAAGCTTCTTTACCTTCATCATTCCACCCAAAAATCTACTTTCCTTTCATCATCTGAGCAATGCTCATAGTTAGTTCAACAAAATCTGGGATGAATCTCCTCAGGAAGTTGATTTTGCCAAAGAAGGAGTGAACACCCTTCTTGCTGGTAGGGAGGGGAATCTGTTGGATTGCTAGAACTCATTCAGGATCAATTTTGATTCCTTCCTTGGACACAATATGTCCCAACAACTTACCTTCAGTGACACAAAACATACTTCTTTGGATTTAGGGAAACCCCATGGTCTCTACACTTTTGAAGGATTGTTTCCAAGTGTTGAAAGTGATCTGCTCTTGGTTTTGGAAAACACAGTTAAATCATCCAAGTACACAACTATGCATTTCCCTTTAGGCTACCAAAATCCAAGTCCATGGCCCTCTAAAAAGTGGCACCAACATTTATGAGACCAAAAGGCATCCTCTTGTATGAAAAAGTACCCCAAGGAGTAGTGAAGGTTGTCTTGTGTTGATCTGCAGTATTGACCTCCACTTGATTGTACCCTGAGAAGCCATCTAACATAGATAACATCTCTGAGCCTATTACAGCTTGCAACACTTGATCCATCATAGGAAAAGGATAGTTATCTTTTAAAGAAGCTTGATTGATTCCTAAAATCAACACAGATCCGAATCTCACCATTCTTCTTTCTCACAGGTACAATATTGGCAATCCATGTGGAATGGTGTATGGGAAGATAATCCTTGCCTTCAACAGCTTCTGGATCTCTTGGTAAATGGTATCAACAACTTTTGGATTATATTGCCTCTATTTTTTTCTTGAAAGGTTTGATCCCAGGTTTTAGAGGAATGAAATGTTGCATTTATTTTGGCTGGAAAGCTTTGAGATCATCATATGAGTATGCCAGAACATCAACATACCTTTTTAGTAGGTTCACAACTTTCTTCTTCTCCTCTTGAGTGCAACACTTTCCAATGTTTACCAACTTGGGTTCTTCAAGACTCCCAATGTTCACCTTTTCACACTCAGCAGACTGTCCAAGCTCCTTTGGAAGCTTTAGACTTAATATATCTATCATGTTTATCAAACAACTCTTCCAAACTTACCATCCCTTTGGGGATCTTGTTACCTTTCAGTTTGATGCAGCCATCTTGGTCCATCTCCTCCTTGACACCTTCTTCATTGGAGGATACACACTCTCTGGGAAAATTGTCACTTCCTTCAAAGTACAACTGATCAAAGTTATCTCTAAGCTCCAAGAAAGAGAGCACATGTTGATCATCATTAAAGACCTACCAATTGTTTGCATTATCAGGCACACTGGGCATGTGTATCATTTCAATGGTGAATTTCTCCTGAGAGAAATCTAGATGTGGGATCAACAAAGACCAGAGATAACTAGAGAATCAACTCTAGTGTTCCTTCCCTAGGCACAACTTCAATGGAAAAGCATCAAGGAACTCAATAGAATCCCAGACAAGATTCCTATAGTGTTTCAATCTTCTGTTCTTTACCTGATAAAGGTCCCTGACCTGTTTTACAATCAGCTCAACATCTCCATGAGCAAGAAGATTCTTGACTCCCATTTCCTTTGCCATGTTCAAACCAAGAATGAGAGCTTCATACTCAGCTGTATTGTTTGTGTTTTCAAATTGAAGTTTGAAGGAGAAAGGATGAATCTTCTCTTTTGGGGAGATCAACACCACACCAGCTCTAGAACCAGCTGAAGAGCAGCTTGCCATCAAATTCCAAGGTCCAAATGCCATTGGGATTATGAACCACCTCCTTGGGAAGACTTTCTTCATCTTGTGACATAATCATGTAGTTCCCATGCCCAATGTCTTCATAAAGTATCTGTGCTTTTGGATCATCTGTCTTTTGCACAATATATTCAGTTTGTTTCTCAGGAAGCAGTTTCTTCATCTTTCCATTGATAGGATCGAGCATGTGACCAATCCATCTAAATCTCACCTCCTACATCTTTACAAAAATTCCTACTCAACAACATACCATAGGAGGGAGGAATGTCAGCTACCAAAATAGTGGCCAAGACCTTCTTCTCTGAAAAGCAACAAAAGCTACTTGTGCATCTTTGATTCTTCCAACCAAGGGCACTTCCCTACTCTCCATGGAATAATAGAACCATATGTGCATGTTAAAGTCAAGCCCAAAGCATGAGCCACTTTGGCAGGCATCACATTGTCTGATGCACTAGAGTCAATGACACAATTACTGAGCTTGTGGCTAGCTATGAGGAGAGTCACATAAAATGGTTTGATTTTCTCATTGGGGAAGTGACTGTAGCCACAAGGCTTGGTTGGGATGTGGAAGAAGGAGGGAAAAGGCCTTTAGAAGTATGGGGATGAGGCTTTGGATTTAGAATTAACAAATTTCACCATTTTAGCAAAGGCTTTGGGATGGGTTTGGTAAAACTCAGCCTCTAAAATCTGAATCTTAGTCTTCTTTAGATGGTCAATTATATCAAAGGATCCAGAGGTGGATGGGGCATCACTACTTGGAACTTGGGGAACATGAGGCCTATCAACTTTAGGTTTATCATTCTTTGGAATTGAAGGACTAGAAGATTTAGAAGTAGAAGTAGAGGAGAAGGATTAACAGAACTCACCTTTTGTGCAGGAGGTAGTGGGAACATGAGATCCTCTTCTTGCAACAACAGGAATGGTTATAGGATACTCCTTTGATTTCTTTGTAGGCTGCACCACCTTCTCTTTTCTGTTGGTCTTGCTCTCGAGTCATAACAACATATGACTCACTTGTTCATGTTAAACTACTTCATCATACTCATCATCATCATCTACACCTTCAGTGGTGAGGAAGTGCACTCTAGAGTCACCAGGTTCTTCCAGCTCTTCATCAACTTATTCTTCTTTTGCATAATATTCATTAGCCTCTTCATCCTCAAGTTCTTCAACTTCACAGGTTGCATTGAGTGGAACCTTGAGAGGTGGACCTTCAATGGCCAATCTGGTTTGAGAAGCAGGCAATCTGTTCCTAGGCTGAAAGTTCTTCCTTGGAATATCTTGATAGGGGCATGCTTTGAGCCAATTTCTTTTTGATGGCAATGAGATCATTTGCTAGCTTCTGTACTAATTGGTTTGAATTAGCTCCAGGAGAGGAAGAGGAAGATGCCTTTGAAGTGGAAGGTTCTCTTTTCAATTTCCCTGACATGATGAGATCATCTTCAACACTGATATCTAACCTCTGATCAAGATCCAAAGTTGCAAGATTAGCTCTCCTAAGGGCATAGCTCACTTCAGAAATTGAGCATTGAGAAAGAAACATTTCTGAATTTGATCAACTGGATGAGTAGCTTATGGAATCTTGTTGATCAGTTTGTTGAACTTAGCCACAAAATCCCTCATGGGTTCATGTGGTCCCTTCTTGATCTGAGAAAGTTGTGCCAGGAGAGCATGTACATCTTCAGCAGGTTTGAAATGTCTCTCAAACTTAGTTGTCATGGTAGTCCAATTGGTGATGGTCCCAGTAGGAAGGTGATAAAACCAATCAGCAACATTATCCTGCAATGTCTCCACAAAAATCTTGATAGAGACATCTTCATATTCCACCCCCAAGACCCCACATGCAACAATGAAGGCTGCAATGTGTTCATCTGGGTGCACTTTTCCATCACCCCTGAATTTGGGAAAGTTCTTTCTATTACCCCTAGGTAACTCATGCAAAGGTTGAGGAAGGGAAAGAGGCCCAACTTGTTGTCCCCAAGGCAGAGGTGCTTTCCATTCTTGGAAAGATTGTTTGTAAAGGAACTAAACACCAACAAGAATTAGGGCACTAAGATTAGGGGATAGGTTTTCCTTGAGGAGTGCTATTCTCAGGAACTCTGTCTTCAACAGGAGTGCTTGTAGACCTTGTTCTTCTATTTATTTCTTCTTGCTGGAGGAAGAGGAAAACCTTGTTGCTCTAGAAGTTGAAAGTCGGATCTTCAATTCCAAGGGTTCTTCTACCCCGAGTGTATCTTGGAGTCACCAGATCATAAATGATCAAGAAATTGTTCTTTTAAAGGAAATCCATTGAAACGAATCCCCAGTGGAGTCACCAAAAACTGTTGGGTTTATAAAATGTACTTTTAATACAAACCACAGTCAGGGGACTAAAAGTCCCTCCTCTTTAATGGGAGAGGTTCCCTTATTGAAAACAAGCCAAAAAACCTATGTACAAATGTACAATTTTCATCATACTGTGGATTTCTGATATCATGAAATGCATTTTAGACCAGGGAGATGATCAACACAGAAGGACAAAGGAATGAAGGAGAGGGGAGAGAAAGAAGAAAACAATACTTTCGGGAAGATAGTTAGCAGAGAAAACCCCTATGCATATCGAGAATTGAAATACAGAATGGAATCATTCACGTTTATAATAGAGATGATTTCATAGACACAAAGTTCCCAAAATCAAATAACAAGAACACAAAGTTTCTTAGCATGCAAAGATGAATGATTCACGAATTCGAACCAGAAAGAAAGAGAGAGAGGAAGAAGGGGAAAACTTTTGTATTGATTTCTTTGATTCAAAATTACACCCACAGAGTTTCAGAATTCCAACCCTTTACAATGGATAAGGCCATTAAATAAACATCAAGAAATGGTTACAATAGTTACAAATTCATTCAATCATCGGCAACCTTTCGTATTCTTGATTTGTGAAGAAATGCCAATGGTGGCAGAGGAAGAATCTCTGCAAAATGGCCATTTAAATCCATTTGAATATGAGTCATCGATCTTTACAACTTTAAATGTGAGCCATCCACGTGGAAGATCAAAATAAGAATGGGCCTAGGGAAGCCATTCACATTTTGGAACTTTTTTAGAGATTTGGCAATTTTTGGTATTTTTCCCCTCACCAGGGTTGGACACGTGGCATCATGGGAGTGGTTGTGGGGACGCTTCTCTTTTTACAACTTTAACCTTTTCAATAAAAAGGCTCAAAAACATAAAGTTCTCTCTGGCCTCTTCCCAGATGTTGACTTTTCAAATGAATGACTTGACACGTGGCCAAATCTGAATGGCTGCAGAGTTGAGGCTCACTTTGAAAATTTAATCCCATTGAGCCAAAAAGGACTCAAAAACTCAAAGTCCTTTGCCATCCCCTTTGAATTTTCAAACTTGAATAGACACGTGGCCTCATCTGAGTGGTGGGGAGTTGAAATCACTTTTGAAACTTTAATCCCTCTTTAGCAAAAAGGCATAAAACTTCAAACTACTCTGATGACCCGCTTCCCCGTTGTTGAATTTTCAACTGCATGACTCGACACGTGGCCTCGTCTGAGTGGTGGGGAGTTGAGGTGCACTTTAAAACTTTAATTTCAATCAACCAAAAATGCTTAAGGACTTAAAGTTCTTTGCTAGCCCACCTTGACTTTTCAATGCCACCATGGACACGTGGCTTTACCTGAGTGGCTACGTGGAAGCGCTTCAATTTTATGACTTAACTCCTTCTCACCAAAACAAAGAAATAAAACTTCAATATGCTCCGCCACTTCCCACCAAAACAAAGCATGAAAACAATCAGGGTCTTTCGGGCCATGGGGATAACTTGATACTTTTTCCAAAAGAGAACAAAAGTGTTAAGTTCACAAAAATACCCGCCGCTTCATTTTCCCAATCAACCAATCAAGATCCTTTCGGCCGAGGGGCCAAATTGATACTTTTTGCCAAAGAGAGAAAAAGTGTTAAGTTCAAGAAGGATCCATCCTGCTGCATCCAATGAGAATCGTCCACATATGCATGAATGCTGGGGCACCAAATTTGATGGGTAAAATGCCGTCCTTCACGACTACAGGAAAAATAGAAATTTGAAGGAAAAAAACCACAAATTTCACCCGAGTTTGATTCATTTCTCCATAGATAGAGAAAAGATGAACAAAACTAGGCCAAAACAAGATCCACGGCCACAGGAAAGATTTAACGAGTAGATCTAAAGGATTTTCATGGGAAAACGAGGAACATATAAGACCACGAGATTGGAAAGATTTTAAATCACTTAGGGCACGATTGCAGATGAGAAACGACTCAAAATTTTTGGATTTGCCTTGGAAAATGAGGGGATTTTGAGGGCGAAAACAGTTGGCTCCTTCTAGGGATGACTTGGCTTGAAACGAAGAACAAGGAAAGACAAGAATTACAGAAACACTATGAGAAAGAAGACTAGCCCTTGTCCATTGGGAAATGGAAGTCAAAGGAAAAAACCAATACAGAGGACAAACACATTGAAGGGAAACAAACCGAAAGGAAAACAAAAATGAAAGCAACAAGTTGAAAGGAAACAAACTTTCAAAAGGTCTAGTTACCCTTGAATCCATCTTCAATATAGATGATCGGGCCAAATGACAAGGTACTAGATGGTGGTCAAGGAAGAGGATTTCGAAGAGGTTAAGGTGGCAAGTGAAAGACTCCTAAAAATTGGAAAAGTATGTACAACTCAATAGAAAGAGGCTTTCATCAAATTATGTCAAGAATATCATGATATTTTTGCCTAGAGCTACAAAGACTTGCGTGGTTTTGAACTGGGTCTAGCACAACATACTATTGAATTGGATCCCAATGATAACCCAGTTTGCTAGAAACAAAGGCCAATTAATCCTAAAATCAAGCCATTGATGAGGAAATAACTAACCAAACTCATTGAGGCTTGCATAGTTTTTACTATCAAGCATTCCTCGTGGGTAGCCAATTTAGTTCATGTAAGGAAGAAGAACAGAGAGATTCGGTTGTGCGTAGACTTCAGGGACTTGAACCGTGCCTCATTGAAATATCACTACCCTCTTCCATTAATGGAACAAAACCTTCAAATAGTGGTAGGGGATCAAAGATTTTCTTTTCTCGATGGATATTTGGGATATAATCATATTCTAGTCTAAGAATCTGATCAATTTAAAATGACGTTCACTACTAAGTGGGGCACATATGCTTACAAAAAATGCCATTCAGATTGTCCAATGCGGGGCTAGTTTCTAAAGAGCCTTGGAGATGGAATTTAAAGGACTAATCAACAATATAATCTTGGTTTATATTGATGATATAATTGTGTATTCCAAGCATCCCAAAAATCACATCACACATTTGAGGAAGGTTTTTTGAAGATGTAGAGAGTTTGGGGTTTCACTTAACCCTAAAAATGCATTTTTTCAAAGATATAAGAAGAAAATTTTTTTGGGACATGTTGTCTCAATAGAAGGACTATATATTGATCCAACCAAGATTCATTCAATTATGTCTCTATCTCTCCCAAGTCATAAGAAAGGTCTCCAGAGTTTCTTGGGAACCATAAATTTTGTGTGGAGATTCATTCCTCAATTTGTAACATTGGCTAAACCACTAACAACCATGCTCAAGAAGAACATTCCATCCTCATGGAAGAATGAGGGGAGGGAGAGTTTCGAGGCTATCAAAATGGCCATTTCACAAGCTCCCATGCTGGTAAATCCCCGATTTGAAAAATATTTCATTCTCTATACTTTCGTAGGTCAAGAAAGTATTTCAAGGATCCTCACTCAGCAAAATGATAATCTGATGGAGTAACCAATTTCCTTCTTCAGTCAATCTCTCAAATAATATAAAGTATTCCTTTGTTAAGAAACAAGTCTTCACAAATCATTCGATCTCTGAATAAATTTAAGAACATGTTCTCAAACAACAAAATTCACCTGATGGTCTCCCAACCTATCCTAGCGCGTCAATGACATTTTATTGAATAAAGAGATGAATGAGAAATGTGCTGGGTGGATTAAAAAAGTAATGGAGTATGATGTACACATTAAAGTCACTAAGCTTGTCAGGGGAAAGGGTTTTATGTCAACAGTTGGCTGCAAATATGGAGACCAAAGATGTGGAAGATGTTATGCTTATGAATTATGATGAAAATGATGGTCAAGTTGATTGGATGACGAATATGGAAAATTTCCTCTTCTCGGGGCATACCTTGAAAACATGGATAAGGTCCAACGACACATTTTCAGCTCCAATCTATTCCATATGTCTTGGTGGATAATATTCTTTTCTAGAAATATTTAAATGGTGTTCTTCTACGTTGTATCAAACCATAGCAGGTGAACAAGATGTTAGAGGAATAATTTCATAATGGCGTGTCCAGAGGGAATTACTTTGCATGAACAACTGTTACCAAGATTATGTGAGCCGGTTACTACTGGCCAGATTTGTTCAAATATGCTCATCTCTGGGTGAGGAGATGTAAAGAATGTGCCATTTTTACATACAAGTAGAGGCTACAACCCCTTCCCTTACACCCCATTCAGGTAAATCAACCTTTCATTCAATGGGGATTAGATTTTATCGAGATGATCAATTGTCCATCCAGCGATGGACATAAATGGGTTCTTACCACAACATATTATTTCACTCGCTGGACAGAGGTGGTGACCTTGAAGGAAAGCAACGAAAAGGTCATCCTTGATTTCCTGGAGAATATAATGACAAGGTTTGGTGTTCCATTTACCATTATCTCTGACAATGCAATGGCTTTCCTCGGTTTAAAGATAAGTGAATGGGCTGTTAAGAATGGGGTCTACCTCAAGACTTCATCTAATTACTACCCACAAGGGAATGGGTTGGCCAAATCAAGTAACACGAATCTCATAAGAATCATCAAACATACGATGGAAGCCAACAAAAGGACTGGCATATGCAGCTTATGATTTACCTATGGACAAATCAAATAACACCTAAAAGAGCCATCGGGGTTTCACCTTTCATGCTTGTTTATGGAAGGGAAGCAAAACTCCCACTATCATTAGAGATACCCTCCTTAGAGTTGGCTCATCGGCTTGAGGTTATGGAGGATGAAACCTAACAAAGTGAGGTTTCTAACTCATGGAGCTAGAAGAAATCTGAAACATGGCTATACACACGTTGGGACAACATCAGGCCGAGGTTAAGAAATATTTCGACAAGAAAGATTCTAATAGGATTTTCAAGGAGGGAGATTTTGTTCTTAAATGGGATGAAGAGAGTCAAACCAGGCAGGCATGCCAAGTTCAACTCTCTCTGGAGTGGGCCATATATTATTACAAGTTGTAAAGACATGAATTTATTTCATCTATCCAGACTCAATGGAGAATAATTTCCCATTCATGTGAATGGGATACATCTCAAGGCTTTCTTTTGAGATTGTTTCACCCTTGTACAATGTCTTTTTGTCTTCTCCTCCAAGTGCTTTGCACATTATTTTGTTTTTCTATTTGTTTTTTTCTTTGTTTTATTTTCTTATGTGTGCTCTATTGTAGTTTTCTTTCAAGACTCCTTTACCCAATGCTTTGTATAAGGCTACTGGTCTAAAATCTTAACAGAAAATTTTCCTGAGGTTGCCAAAAATGTTAACATTTTAATCTACCTTGAGAAATAGATGTCAAAATCAATCAAACAATTTTTTTGAAAAAATCCTTCGTATAGAAGTTCTCTAAAAATTTGAAATTCTCCAAGTCCTGAAAACTAAAATTCTTTCGAATTGAATTTCGAGGATTTTACCTTTCGAGTTTAATTGTGTTTTTAAATTTTGAAGTCTGAAACCCCGAAAGTCTGAATTTTCAGAATTTCAAGCTTTCAAGGTTTAGAGTTTTTCATTTGATAATTGGAAATTTCTTAACCCGGACTTCTAAAGTTTGAAACTTTGAAAGTCTAAAATTTCAAATTTTCAGGATTTCGGGTTTGAGAATTCCAAGTCATAGTTTTTGAAAAAATCTCTTTTAGTTTCTGAAGTCTGAAAACCCAAAAGTCTGAAATTTCAAACTTTCGGGATTTTAGGTTTCGAACTTTAGGTCGCACTTTTGGTCAAATATCTTTCGGACTTTCGAACTCCAAAATTATGAAATTTCAGACTTTCGAGTTTCTAAACTTTCCCGACCATTTTGAGATTTTTCACTCTCGGACTTCCGAAGTTTGAAACTCTGAAACTCTAAAATTTCATAATTTTAGGCTTTCGGAGTTTTGGACCTCTTCCATCACCATTTCACAATTTTCATCTCCTGATCTCTGAAGTCTAAACCCCAAAACTCTAAAATTTCAAACTTTTAGACTTTTGGGTTTCAAGAATTTCGAGTTCTTCGTGCATTTAATTTCTTACCTACTTAGTGTGGATCAAATTTCAGCCATTAATGTCGGGTTTTTCTATTTAAACTCGCATTTTCACCTGTCATTTTCACCTAACACTTATTCGATTTATCCGGATTTTTACTATTTTTCGTACTTTTTGACGTCATTCTCGAGGTATTTTATTTTTGGTTTAAGATCTTTTGTTTTGTTTTCTCTTTGTCCATTTTTTTTGTTCTCTTTTGTGTTCCTTGTAAAATGAGGATCTCATTGCCCTCCGTTTCCCCTTTGACTATATTTTCAACCCTAATGGTTCCACGATCTAATCTTCTACATGCATTCAAGACGGATCTCATCACAGTCCCCATTCTCCTAAGCATTCAAAATCTGATCTTTTGGCACTTCTCATTTTTCTAACTTCAAGGATTTGCTTTTATTTTCAGGATCTAACCTATCTTCACCTTGGAGGTTTTCTCTTCAGATTTTTGACAGTTTTCACTTCGGGTTTTTGGAGGTTTCCCATTCGGTTTTCGAGATTCTCCACTTTAGGTCTCTAATTTTTGGAGGTTGGAGATTTTCAGGTTTCTCTTTTGTGGCATTTCAAAACTTAGAATTTGATGTCTACTTCTACATCCAAGGAAAAGAAAAATAAAATATTCTTTCCTTGGAGTTTCCCCTCACTCTTGTCTATCTTTAGACTTGGGAAACATAGGAGACACTGACTTAGGGCAAATTGATTTTCTGGACTTTTGGGTAAGGGTGAAGGTCCCAAATAAGAAATCATGATGTAAGCCATATATGCTAGTGGGCTTGTTCTTGTTGCTACTAGTTTTCCCCCATCCATGCATTGTTTGGAGTTTGTTTTAGCTGACAGCAACCCACTTCGATGAAGAATCCATGGTGGTTAAAGACGATGATGACAAGGTGGTAATTCACTTAGACCCATAATTCTTCAAAGATTTACTCAAACTCCCTGAAATTGAAGATTACACCACAATTTCACTAGAGTCAGTGGTGGAACATTAGGACACAAAAATGGATTTGTGCATGAAGGTCATGATGAAAATTTATCTAGCTAAGAGTGTTGCCAAGTTACTAAAGACCATGCATCGGTCAGACTTCATTTTGGAGGTCAATGACATCATCATACTATTGAGCAAAGTTTTAGGTATTCCCTCTATGAATTAATTTACATAGTGGATGTTCTTATATATTTCCACCATTAATAAGAATAAGGAATTTATTAGATGGGGGGAATATATCAATAATTCCATTTGTTATCAGTTGAGTAAAGTGTTTTCCTCAAAGAGTTTATATATGACATCCTTTTTGGTTTATGCCGCCATTGCTATGGGAGACTTCACTAGTTTAAATACTAAGGGTATTTGAAGCACCTCCCAAATCTATGATTTCTATCCTCAGCTTACACTGGATGAGGGAAGTAGGAATTTCCGCAGGATTAACGATGCCTTTTTCATGGTTATCCTCTATCGCTTTGATAAGGAGTTGTATAATCGAAGGATTTCAGATGAAGCCTTCAAGGAAGTTCATGAGTGGGGAGCCATCTACCTAAAGTTCCCCACATTTACTTACATTCAAATTCCCGCTTCGTAGGTTCCCAAAACAAGATGCCAAGATGTCCCACCGATAAATGGGTTCTACTATAGTTGGTTCAGAAATTGATGGATTTTCATCGATTTAGAATAAATGACACAAAGTGGGAATGCACTTCCCTATTTCAATTAGTATATACACTTGCCCAAACATTTACAAGGCTAAGAATGTGGATGCAGAAATGGAAGAGGTAACCTTGAAAACTTTCCATCCATAGACCAATTTGACTATTGGGGTAAATTCACTAAATAGCGGGTCGGTCCAGTTCTCATGTGCCCCAATTGGAAGATATATGGATTCATTTTCAGGATGAATACATCATCAGGTAAAGGGATTATGAGAGGTTAATCCTGGATGAGTTTTGATAGTTTGGTATAGTCAATGTTCCAAAGGATATGCAAGATGATGATGAGGGGTTGGATGTAACATATAGAAATGATAACATTTCCAATCAACCATTGCCATGGATTGATTGGTATGTGGAATAATGTTGCAAAACAAAAGAGAGAGCGGGACCCATTATGTATAGAACCTACATTTGGTTGGTTACCTTGGGAATCTCACCTAAGGGGTTAGAGCAACTCTGAAATACATGATCCCCATCAACCATGAGCCAATCAACATCTTGTAAAGGGGAAATTGTCATTTGAAAGGGGCCACATAGTCCCTAAAATATTTCATTTATAGTAGGCAGCTCCTCTCTCTCCAAAGATCCAGTTTCTAAGGCCATGTCTCTTGTAGCACCTGTATAAGAGGTATTTGAAGTTAGTGATTCTCCAAGTGTTTCACAAGATCCATCATCTCTTCTTTCTCTATCACTTCCTATATTATTTCCTTCCATTTCCACAAACATTTCTTCTTTTCCATCTCCTTCTATGGCCCAAGTGTTCTCATCCCTTCCAGTTCTCTCAGTTGGAGAAACTATTGGGTCACCCTTTTCTGTTTCACTTCCCTTAACACTTCCATTTTCTTCCATCTCATCCCATAATATCATTGTATCCACCCCTATGGCCATCCTCACATCCACCCCATCCATCATTACCACTTCCACTCAAATTCCAACTAATGTAATTGGTGCTCATGTTTTGACTAATGTTTCAGGTACATAATCTACTATTCCATCTTCATCAACATTAGCCATTCCATAATGGATATTTCAGAAGAATCCAAAAGAAAAGAAGAAATTTCCTCTAGGGGATGTCATAGATTTGAGAATATTAGACCATACACCTAAGAGACATGTCAAGAGGCCAAGGATTGTTTATAGCCTGATAGTGAATTCATCTGGGGAACGGATTTTAGAAGTTGTTACTCCCATTGAGGGAAAAACCAAGGAAACTATTACAGATGCAAATTATCAAGTCTCTAAATTTTCACTGGAAAAATCCACTCATGAAGGAGCTAAGAAGGATGTGCAAACTGCTCTTGGGAATCTGGTGGAAAAATATAACAAGGATAAAGCTTCTAAGGATGAGAAACTTACTTTATTTCTAAGAAAAGTAACACATCCAACTCCATCTACTGAAATCTCAACTACTATAGCTATGAAAATTTTGTCTACCATCGATGACATTTCTTATCATGAGATTGAGAAGATAGGCTAGAAAGGGAGAACGCTAAATGGATAGATGGATCGTACATCGCAAGACATTAATCCTTTGATCAAATAAGTCAAGCCGAAATATATAATGATCTGCAAGTTGGAAGAGCAGCTATCTACAAAATGGATTAAGCTTTCTCGAAATATAATAATAATCTAAATCTAAATCTAGAAACATGGAGTAAAATTTGAGAAGAGGATCCAGATCTATTCCTTCAGGAAGATGTAATCGATGATGCTTCAAATTTGTTTGAATACTAGAAAGCCATGGAATTTTGGTGTCAAGTGTTGCAGGATTTGATTAAGACATTGGATGATAAATGATTGGAAATTACAAATGCCTTGAATGATATATCGAAGAATTTGATATTGTTAACTATAAATTCTTCAACGAAAACATCGACACTCTTCCGAGAGGATCATATTAAGGAAAATTTCAAAGAATTGGTAAAATGTGAAGACGTAGTTGCTAAAAATTTTGGCAATGAATCTATTGACAAATTGGTTTTGTGTCAAAATTTCATAGGAAGATTAAAGAAAGTTGTGAGTAAATTTCAAAGAGTTCCAGCCAAGATCGTGAAGGAGGTTGAGACAACATATGTAGTGAATCACTATGCATGTGGCTGAGAGGTGAAGAAATCTAGGGGATCATCAATCATTTCCTCAAATACAAACATCGAATGGCTACATGGGAGGAAACACAACATAAACTCCGAGGCAGGAGAAGGTGTAGAAGAACCAAGAAAAAGCTGAACAACAATGAAAGGAAAGATCCAAGCTAGGAATCAATCAAATTTGCAAGGTTGATCGAGTCAAACCCTTGCAAAAAAATTTCTATTTTCATGGGATCTTGTCCTCTTTAATTAGTGACAATTCTATTTTAATAAAATTTTAGTTGAAGGCGCGATTGTAATGGCTCACCTAAAGAACCTATAAATATCTAAGTGCATGTAGTCTTTAGAGAGATAGAGAGATTATTTTTGTTAGAGTTGCTCTTAGCTTGGAAGAGTGCTTGAATACTTTAAAACCTTTCAATTATATTTCAAAAGTGATATGTTGCCTTGAAATTTTGATTTATTGTGTTGAATGGTTAATCAATGTATGTTTTGTGAATGCATAATTCCTTAATATAAGTGGTTAGCTTGCCTTCATTTCAGATTATCTTGTTTCATACTTGTGAGAAAATGATAATTAATGTTGGTATCAATTGTGAAGAGTTGTTTTTATTTTGTTATTTAAATTTATAATATCATTATCTATCAGATGAATGAGTCCCTTACTTGTGCATGTGTTGTATCCTCATGGTGAAATTAATTGTGTTTTGGTTTAATTATATCTTTCTCATTTGTAAAATTTTGAGTCTAACAAAGGAATGCATGCTTCATAGTTTGTGATATTTTATATCCTCTCTAAGTTAAGGTAGGTGAAGTTGTCTTGTGGTGCACAACACCCTCTTCAAATTAACCCTTCCTAAGTTTGGAAACACCCGTTATTTGGTGCATCACCATTCTTAGTATAGTTTTATTTCTATAAATCTATTTCCCTAAAACCCATGAAAGTGTTAGAATAGGGCTAGATAATCATTTTATTACAATAGGAGTAATACACCACTTAGTTTAGGAAAAGGAAACTAGACTTATCGAGAGGTTCACCTCGAGCCAAGTCACATAGCTTGAGAGGTGATCTCGTGTTTCGCAATCACACCGAACGTCTTGTCAACATTCTGGCCATTTGGAGGGTGCAATGATTTGGCGACAACAATGACCAAAGAAGATAAAATATTAGATAAGGACAATCATGTCTCAACTAAAGGTAGGAAAATTATATTCAAGACATTATTGAAATCAGATCATGAAGATCTAGTGAAGAAGGAGCAATAAACAACCAAGTTGAGTCTTAATTTTTCTACAAGCCCAAGTGAACTATTTTCCATGGAAGAAATTAGACCATTGGTTGAAGTTCATCAAAAATACATGATGTCATCTCATATAGAGAAGGAGAATGATGAAAACATCAAGTCAAAGGTTCCCAAGAAGAAAAAGAGGATTCCAAAGACTCGGATAGAAGAGGAGAAGGTTGATACAAATATCAAGACCAAGAAGATTTCAAGGAGAGACTATAAGCTTCAAAATTGTAGGTTTACTAAGAAAAGGACATGGATATTTGGGAATATCCTAATTTTATGTTGTTCTATAACCTAATGAGTGAAGTAGTGTCTCGTATATGCTTCATAAATACATTATCCAAGTTGTTTAAAGCATCACGGGGTTGTAGTTGTAGAGATGTGTGAAGAAAGGTCAATTTTGACAACGTATGTGTTGTGCTATATTTTCTTTAATGAGTATGCATTAATGTTACACTTCACAATTAGTCATTATAAGGATTGCACATTTATCTATGTATCAAAGACATCAATAATTGGTCTAGATGATTCATGGAGATATGGGGAGCTTGGATATTCCTTGTTGTTGGGATGTTAATATGTTACAAGGTATGTATTTTTTTCATATCATTACGTCGCAAAGAGATGTGCTTCAAGAAGGTTCTTGCAGTCTCAACAGGTGGTTTAAAAATTTAGAAGTGTGTTATATTCATGACTGGGTAGAAGTTAGTGATTTGTGACCTAATATAGGTTTACAATGCAATTGTGAAGCTTGTGATAGGCTAATATGGTTTGGTGAGCCTTATAAGTTCCAAAGTGAGACTGTGGAGATGTATAGTAGGTTTGAGTTGACCTATCGGGTATGATAGGTAGATTTTAAGTGTTTTAAACATATTTTATCATTAGATAACCTTTTAAAGGTTGTTTAATAGGTTTGATATCTAAGAATATTATGAAAAGGTAAGATACATATTTATGTGTTGTCTTTATTCTAGCTACAATCATGAATTTATGTTGTATTAAGGAGGCTTACGGTGTAGAAAAAGACAAATTTGAATAGAGGTACTATGTTGTAGACCTATTAAAGTTGTGAGAAGGGTTGATTTTACACTCAATAAATTATATGGAGGCCTATTTAATCCATTTGAGTCTTGAGGTCATGATCAAGGCAAGGATCTTTGTATGGAGATGTGTTTTAAGGCATGTTTATGTGTATTTGATCAATACAATTGTTGTCATGAAGATATGATGTATTTTAATCTTAAAGAAGGTGAATGAACACTTGTGGCACATAAGAAGGTCAGTGTGGCACCTAAGAAGGTTATTGAGAAGGTGATCACAAGGTATGTATCTATGTGTTGTTTTGTATTTGTAGGTACAGTCGTGAAGAATGAGCATCAAGATGGTGTATGAAGGCTTGAGAGACAATTAAGAATGTAATTTTTTAATCAAACCTGTTACTTTCATGAAGATGCATTATAAATTGAGAATCAATGGTTACATGTACTTAAAGGAAGAATGTGAAGACCCAAAATTCATTGAAGTTATACAAGAGATATATTAGTCCAAGTCATGGAGATATATGCTTCAAGAAGAATTGAGGAAGGGATTAAACTATTTCATCCATTGAAGGATCATCATGGGGAGGTGTTCTCTTGGGATATGATTAGAAGTTTGAAAAGATAGGTTAGCTAGTTTTAAGAATATGACCAAAGTTACTTGAAAATATGGGCATGTATGATTTACATAGTGTAATCGGGGTGCCCCGAGTTTGAAATATGGGTATAATCGATGTAATCAGGTAAAGTAAGATTGGTTTATGCATTCAAGGATCCAAGGAAGGTTATATTTTATTAGTTTATATAAGAAAGGGGGTGTGACAATGGTATTTCATAGTAATTCTTGAAGTAGATACCTAGTTGATAGTGTAGTACATGGAAATATTTGTGTTTTGATGGTTCATGACGAATTGTCATGGAGGAAATGTGCATGAACATTTATATGGTGGACTAGTTTGGTTCTTTGGAGCAATATCTTGGGTTGATAATTGTCCCAAATATTTTGGAGTGCTTGTTAGCCTTGTGTGAGTGTATGACTCAAGGGGAGCTTAGTGGCTCTATGAATCAAAGGTTCAAGGTGTGCTTGGTCTCAGGGGGATTTTGATAGCCCTAACCAAGGTATGCAAATATTTATTATTTTGGTTGTTTATGTATATATATGTATATATATTTCTGAGTGCACAATTGATGAAGTATTTGAAGTGGAGGTGTTCTCTAGCACTATTTTGAGAAGATCTATATTAGTTGTATCATGTGGAGAAGTTTTTGATGATTGTATAGTCTCATTTTGGTATCGTTTTGTCTTTGAGATGCCAAAGACTCAGGGGGAGTCAAATAACTGAAGAAGTTATGCATGAGTGAGGGGGAACATGGTCTTATAATGCTTCCAAATGCATCTTCCTAGGAGGAGCTTTATATCCCTATGGTGGTAAAGAGTCAAGAAAATCATAAGATGCATGATGATTCCAAGTTGTCTACATAAACAAGATATGATCCAAAACTATGTTATTTAGTTATTGGTATCAGTTATATGGTGCTTGATCAAGGTTTGAGTCAGATTTGTGAAGGCATGTATCTACTCGGGGGAGTTATGTTTCTCTAAATAGTTTAAACATAGAAGAAGAAGGTGAAATGAAACTTATTTAGTTGATGTTTCCAAACCAAATGGTGAGCCTAATATGGTGACAAAAGAAAACTAAGATGTTGCAAGTTTATTTTTCATTATTGTTAAAAGGGAGAGAATGAGCTGATGACTTGAGAGAAAATTAGTTGTATTTATTTGCCATCAATGGGTTTTCCATCAATGAAAAAGGGGAGATTTCAATATGTTTCATTTACGTCAAAAAGAGGAAATGAACATGAAGGTTGATTGACAATGTCTGTCATTATTGTCATGTTGTGGTGACTTACTTGGTCTAGTTGTCATTGATGAGGTGGCATGGTATCTTGATTTGGTGTAGTGACTTGTAGAGGTATTGCAGTGTTGTGGTGATGTAATGAAGTTTTTTGAAGGCTCTTGTGGGTGGGAAAGAGTGAAAATGTCATGAGGTGGTCAACATGGAAGGTGTAGGCATGATTATGAAGAATTGCCATAAGGCCTAGACAGGTAGGATGGTGTGTCACGGTGGTTCACAGGCATGTAGCATTTAGTTAAGAATTTTCATAGCATGTATTTCATGAGGATGAAGTGTAGGGACACTCACAAGTGTATCAAAATTTAGGTATAAGGATAAGTCATGTTTTCAGTGTCTGCACTAGACCTTGTCTTAAGTCGTGGATGGCCAAATGAGGCAAGATGATCTCTTTCTAAGATACGAATGCAAATATGAGCATGTGAGAAGGTGTAGTAGGTTATCTTATATTTGTGAGTGAATTTTTATGTTCTTGTTTGCAATTTTTAGCATGAAAAGTAGTTTTTACCTCTACCAAGTTCTTAGAAAGTGAGAAACCCAACACGAGAAGGATTGTTTGATGTTTATTAAACATGTGAAGTCTACATGGGAGGATAATATATTCATGGTAGTTGGGTAAGGGTCCTATATCAATGTTTATTTCATTATTTTATGGATTAAGGGGTGGATCTTTATGAACAATTGTTAAGAAGGTAAGGTGGTCTTAAACCCTCCTTAAACCCTAGATAGATAATGATGGAGAAGAACTTGTTCAAATATTCCTAGAATGGATTGGATTGGATAGTATGATTATGATAGGTTTTATATAATTCCTCTATATTTCCTCGGGTGGTATTTAGGTTTCATGACAATGTGTGGATCCCATATAAAAGTGTATGTTTCTAAAGAAGTTGATGTTGCTCCCAGGTTTTGTGTTAGACCAATTGATAAAATGGATGGTAAAGGAATTTGGGAAGCTATAATACATGTATAGATTGGGTTTAGATCAATTTTATCCCTTTAGAGGTCTGTGGAATTCTATTTTACAATATTGGTTTTATGAATTTTTTTTTGCAATTTTAGGTGATCATGGTTGTAGAGGTGTTTTGGGGTATCAAATCCCTGAATCATGATGCTACAAGAATTTAGTGATTACCTTTAGTTCATAATATTTATATTCATATGAAATTAATTCATGATTGAGGTGTTTTGATGGTGTTTCAGCTTCATGGGTGAAGACTAGTTTATGTAGGTCACATACCTAATGAGGATAATTGATCCTATTGGTGGCTTAATAACATGATATGACAATGCAGAGGTATAAAATATTATTAGAGGTTGGTAGAACAATTATACAACATTTATAAATTGCTTTATATGTTTGGTGAAGGTCATGTTAGCTCAAGAAAACTTGGTTTTGGCAAGAGGGTAGTTTGAGTGTATTAGGCCTACTTGTGTCCTAATGAAGGATTTGAGCGTGTATATTCTATTTACGACCTATGTGGTCTTTTTTATGATGTATTCATGTTGTTTTAAGTGTATTTTCCATTTAATTTCTGAACTATATGTATTTGATGCTTAATTCATGTATAAGAACATGTTTTTAGGCCTATTTTTTATGGTTGAGAGAGGATGAGAAAGTGAGAGTAAGAGGGCAGTTTGAAGAGGTGTAGAAGGTCTTTATGACCATAAAGAGAAGGTTGATATGATTTAATGAATTTCTAATAGGTGTAGTGCATATGATGTTCAAGGTTAAATGATCTAATCATCTTGGTGAAGAATTCCATGAGCGAATCGGTTGTTGGTATAACATTTCGGAGGTGACAAAAACTTAGGTGGCTGAGTTGGTGTTGAGTCATCTATGGGCTTTGTGCCTCCATGTAGGGTCGTTGCTCTACTAAATCTAGGGGTTTATGCTCATTATAGGGTTAGTACCTCACTAACATTAGGGGTTGGTGCTCCTTGTTGGGTTGGTGCTCAACTAAATTTGATTCATTGTTGTAATAAAGATTCGTTTTAGTGGGTTTTCTTCCCCATGAGGGTTTCCCACTTAAATATGGTATTTATGTGTTTTTATGTCTCATTTGCATGTATGGTTGTTGTAAAGTTTTTATGATTTATGTATATTTTTTAAAATTAAGTTGAATCGAATGATTAATGAATGCTAAGTGATAAGTGAAATAAGGTTTTAATGGCACACTAATTCATCCCCCTTAGTGGTTGTGCTTCCAACACACTTTTTCTTAACCCTTACATCCTTTAGTGCACTAATTCTCTAAAATAAATAATATTTCATGTTAAATACAATTAGGGTGTAAACATAAACATATTGATAAGGACATAATATCTTTCCATCTATGCTTATCCTTTTTTTTTCTCATTATTTGTGTAAGCTCTATTAAAGGTTATCCTTTTTAGCCACATTTTAATCTAGTTCTACATTGAATGGAATTTTAAAATACCCAAAGTTGAAAAAAAATGAATACTAATTGTATTACATTTGGCCCTTGTTTGTGTTGGTGTGTGTAATTTTCCTCATCATCACTCAACATCTTGTCCACATCACGTGGTGAGTCATCTCACTTAGCGAGATCATAGGTCTTAGGAGTTATATGACACATGGTAGATTCTGTCATAGAATCTATCATTTTCATATGTATCAATGACATCATAGGAGTTACATTCCCTATTTGGAATTGTAACTCCTCTTTCCTTCATGGAGGGAATGATTTTCCATGCATGGGAGTTATAAAACACTCCTATATGTACCCTCTTATTTTGATATATGAGAATGAGTAGACATGTTTACCTTATGCATGATTTTCCATTGTTGTTCGATTCTTGCTGATTACTTGGAGCCATCACATTATTGTTGGAGTATAACTTCTACTATGTGCACAAGCTTTCCTATTGGTCCTTGTAGAAAAATCTCATATGATATCAAAGAGGTTGTTCAATAAATGTGCACTCGTGTATTTTAGTTGCTAATTACTTCCGGTTTTGTTTTTTCTTTGCTTCTCATGCAATTTTTCATTCATTTTATTTGGAATCTTGCTAACTTGTATTTACTACAACTAGTTGTTTAGAGTTTTTTTGTTTTTTAGGGTTTGTGCTATGTGTATGGGTTTTCAAATTTCACTACCAGTTTATCTAGTTATAGTTATATTTGGTGGGAAATCATTTTTAGAGGTTGATTCTTCATTTTCGATATAATTTGTAATTTTTAATTAAAAGTGATTTTTTTTTTTTTTTATTCAAGCCTATCTGATCCTCCCCCTTCCTAGTTTGCACCTTGTTGCCCTTTCTCCCTTTTCCCCCAAAATTCAAGACATTTCTCCTCCTCTCCATGAGAAAGATGACTCTTGCATTGGGAAAGTTGGTCATCTTGCTACATTGAGTTGTGTTCATTTGCATTGTCTTGTGCTGGTTCCTTGTGCATGTGTTGGGGTTGTTTATTTTTTTTCATTGCTTAGGTTACATGTACTCCTCCTTGATTTGTTTACCTAACCTTTACATGTAAGGTCGTGTCTTTGGACCAAGTCTTATCTTCCATTGATGAGCTACCCTTGCTCATGTTTAACCTTGGATCGTCCCCAAGCCATCTCCCTAGACTACGTTTCGAGCCATTGGCCATATTCCTAACCTACATCGTGCCCCACATGTGACCTATGTGCAAATTTCCTTCTTGTCATGTCATTGGTTCCTACACTCTATAGCCTCACTCCACCTTTGTTGGAGAATTACCTCTCTCCACCCCTATTGTGTCGATTCTTTGTTGACTCAACTTGCTTTGATCCTCGGGCTTTCCACCGCTCCTCTCCATGTGGAGCTACCTCCATTTTCCCCCTCACCAAAGAGCCACTTCATTTAACCACGGGAATCAAACTTGTCGTGATGGCCTTGACCTCGTACTTGTTTTCCTACTTTTGTATTGTTTTATATTTCCGGTGCTTTTATAAATTAAGTGGGATTTAATTTAAAGTGGGTATCGGGTTTAAACTTGAATGCGGGGTTGATTAAGGTGGTATTTATATAAGTGGTTTAAATTTTTATAAGCTAGGGATTGGTTATTTAAAGTGGGTGTTTTAATAAAGTTAGGTCTTAATTAAAATTTTAGGATCTAATTTTATTTTTTAAAGGTAGTTAATATAATTAATCTTAAATTTGGAGATTTAATTAAATCGGGCATCTAATTTATTTTATAATCTCTTTTATTATATTAGTAGCAAATTATTTTCATTTAATTAACATTTTTATAGCACTTTTTTGTCCCTTTAATTTCTAAAATGAAGTTAATTGGGCGTTCTAAAAGTGTGATTTTTAAACGTATTAGATGATTTTTTCTACTAATCCTTGTTGGAGTGTGTAGTATCATTTCTAACATTTTTTTCCTTCTGGGAGCCTTCGCTGCATCCTGGAGGTCTTTTGGGATCATTTTGAGCTCTCTTTTGCATTGTATCACCCTTGTTATTGCTTGTGGAATAGTGAGCGCATCTACCACATTATTTTGGCAAGGGGGGATTTTGTATCCGCTCCGACATGAGACACTATTCTCACACAAGACTATATTTTTCCACTTCTTTTGCTTTTATCTTGTTTTGTGCTTTCTTATGGTGTTGAATTGATACGACCAACATAACTTGATTGTTATCTCCAATATTTCTCATTATTACGTTGATTGCAAGGTGACTGACCAACTATTTTACGATGCACATTCGCAACTAATTATAATCAACGCACTAAACTATAACGTTCCAAAATCGGGGGTGTTAATATTTTTCTGGGGTTGTTATGTTTCCTTTTTGTTTCTACATTCCTTCTTTCTCTCTTTGTGATAGATGCTTCTTTTATTCATGTGCTCTCGCCATTAGAATTATTCAAATGGATATCAAAAATAGTAATGAAACTAAGGGGTAAAGGGTTATTTCACATCACTATGGGAGCTGAGACTAAACTTGACGATGAGCCTTAAAAACCTAAGTGGTTGAACCAATGTGATAAAGCCTTAAGTCTTCTTTGTATGTCTATTTATCCTGACTCACTCATCCACATTGATTCATCTGATACACCCAATGAAGCATGGAAAATGTTGAACACTATGTTCGGACAACAAGATGACATGAGAGCGCATGATTTGGAAAACTAACTACTAGGATTAAATCCTAGTGACTTTGAAAACCTATAGGTCTTCTTCTCAAAGTTTGTCCAAACTAGATTGCTTCTAAAGGAATGTAAAGTGGAGAAGAAAGACTCTCAGTTGATATTGTAAATTATTTCTAAGTTAGGTCCTAATATTCCATATTCATTTTAAATTTCCACACTAAAAAAACCACCTTAGGAAGTGCTTGGAAAATTCCCTCATTTGACAATTTTTCATCCCAAATCATTCAAGAATAGGACAAACTCATTCAAATTGGGACTCTTAAATCCAAGTCACATGACCTTGTGGAAAGTAAGGGTAAGGAAAATAAAATTGAAAAGAAGAAAGAGAAAAGGGACCAACCCAAGAAGGAAACAAGACCAACAAATCCCAAACCAAGATTGACACAAACGCTTCTACTCCTGATCCCAAAAAGAAGAAGGAAAAGTGTAAGTGTTCCGATTGCAATAAGTATGGCCATGAAGAGCATCAATGTATGAGAAAAAAATCAACCACTTAAATCATTTAATTGAGAAGAATAAAATAAGTGTTCCTGAGTTTATCAAACAAAATGATCCGAGGGCTAAGTCTTCCAAAAAAAGGAGGCTAAATCGAGAGGAAGAAAAGAAATTTCCTTGTAGATAAAGGAGATCCTTCATCAATGTGGATTATCGAATTCTTATGCCTCACACCACATGGCCTCTTTGGATGCTGAGTTCTCCAACATTGATTCATGTGGCATGTCCCAAATCATGTTGAGTGATGACATTACAATGTTAGTTTCTGGTAGTGGATCAGTAGAGATGGATGGTGGAATATTTAACCAAGTGTTGAGTGTTCCCAATATCTCTACCAATATCCTATCAGTTTACCAAATCACTCATCTTGGTGAAGGAATGTGAGTGTAATTTGGTCCTAACTTAGTAATTAAATGTGAGATTCACAATGACACTATAGTGGTGAGTGAAAGGAAAATCATCGTTTACGGTTGTATACCTTCTCCCAATTTACTTTTGATTTGATGCCCATTTTCTTTCTAACTCATGTAGATGAGGTTAGTAATATATTTCATGAATGTTTCGGTCATTTTAACTTTTATTATCTTAAATAGTTGATCCAAAATGAAATGGTCAACGGGTTACCCAGTGTCGATTTTTTAAGGGTCTTTGTGAGGGTTGTGCCTCGGAAGCACCACGAAAAAAACCTTGACAAGGGAAAGGCCTGGAGAGCTCCTCATCTTTTGGATCTTGTTCATAGTGACATTTTTGTCCCTTTCCCATCTTCTTCATTTACTAGAGCTCTATATATACTTACCTTCATTTATGACTTTTCACGTTACACTTGGGTGTATTTTTTAAAGCTAAAGTATGAATTATTTGAGAATTTTCAAGATTATAAGGTTCTTGATGAGAAAAAATTAGAAAGGTATATCAAGGTTCTTCAAACCGATAATAGAGGTCAGTATGTAACATGTTCAAATATTTTTGTACCTCCGAAGGGATTTTTTTACAATGTATAGTTGCTTACAACCTTCACAAAATAGAGTTGAAAAAGAAAGAACTTAATTATTAAGGAGATGACAACTTGTATAGTTCACTTGAAGTCCCTTCCTCTGTAGTATTGTCTTTGAAGTAATGAACTGTGTTTGCTACATTCATAACTATGTTCCACACAAGTTCGTAAAAGGGATGACACTCTTTGAATCCTGGTTTTGATGTAAGCTTAATGACATGTATATTTTATTTTCTAGTCAAGCTCTGCTATTTTTTAATTTTTTTATATCGACAAGGTTTTTGAATTTATGGTGTTTGATTTGTTAGAAAATTTGAAGACATCACATCAATAGAAAGTAATAAATAAAAAAGTGAGAATTAAATTGTCACACCCAAATAATATATGCTCTTTGTGTTACACTTTATTGACTTAATATTGCTCACCTTATTCACATGAGTGTAATTTATACTTAAATGGGCCAAATAAATAATGGATAAAATTCAATAGGTCTCCATGTTCCAAAGCCAACTGAAATACTTGTTTTGTGGAGCACTTTGTATCCCCCTTTACAATTTTAAGCTCAATTAAGTGACTAAAACAAATGATGTGTAAACAATAACTGATAATTGAGTTCACATTATTCACATGAGTGTAATTTGTAATTAAAGGTGCCAAAATAAAATATGGTAAAAATCCAATAGGTTCCATGTTGGAAACCCAACCAAAATTTTTATTTCTCAGTGCACGTTGTAGTCCTCTTTTATAGTTTTATGCTTGATTAGGTGCAATGAATTAGGTAATGTGCAAACAATTTGCAATAATTATTCATTATTTTTGTTCCATTTTAAGGTCACCTTATACTCCCCATTTATAGTTCTAAATGTGAGTAGGTGGGGAGAAGTAGGAGATGTGAAAATAATCATCGATAATTATCTTTATTTATGTTCCCCTTTATCTCCACTTTATATTCCCTCTTTGCGAGTCACTTTGTAGTCTCATGTTTTATTTTTCGTAGAAACTCCCAACACACTGAGATTTGATTCCTCATGTTGATCAATTATTTTATTCCACTATAAATGCAAGGGTTCTTATAAGCACGTCCAAAAATTTCCATCTATAGGAATTAACACACGCAGGGATCCAATTCTCTACAAAATACTCACGTTAACTAATGATTTAGTGTTTTTTTCCTTAAAACTAGAGGCATTTCCAAATTTAACTAGGGAGTTGTCTCATAAGTATGCTTATTCATTTTGAGGATCTCAAGTTTTTTTGGCTTTCTCCTGGAGATATCCTTATTACACTTGAGATCTAAAATCTAGTTGAGTGATTCCTGTGGAGCGAGAAAAAACCACCCATTAAAGCTAGAGAATTTAAGGAAAATTATCTGGTTATGGCTATGTGAAATCTTACCATTACCCAATGACTTAGATTTCTTATCCATAGTATAAGGGAATCACCTCTATTTGTGATATATGTAATTCCAAGCCCTCAAAATTTAGATGGAAAAATAAAAGGAGAAATACTAGATAGGCACTAACTTTAAATCAGGATAACATGGCATTCGATCATCAAATAGGATAATTTTTAAGACCCCCTAAAAAAACCATAGATATTACTTGGAAAATTTCTAAAATGACTCTCAAAATCTTGGTGAATGCCACAAATTGAAAGGAAATGATGTTAGCCGGTAACAACTATTAGTTGGCAGCATAATGCTATTGGATGGTAACAAATTTCTCTTTTGTGCACATGGTAAAGGCAATTTGAATATAAAAATTTGGCTATTATTGTAAACGCTAGGTGAATCAACCCAAAAAATTAACTTGTACCTAGAAAATTTAGGTGAAATAAAAAACAACCTAACACCTCAAAATTAGCCAAATCAAAATTTCAAAAACCCAAATATTCATGAATTAACGAAGATTAGCCACTAAAATTTACATTGTCATCACATTTTCCCCACATTAATTTTTGCTCAAATCAAATACAAAAATGAAAACTAAGCATTAATTTTTTAGTTTGAAGCTAGATTAAATACATGAGTAATTATAGGAAAACAAGTGATGAGTAAATAATCATTGATAATTGAGCCCCTCTAGTGATTATTCATATGAGTGATAGGCATATTTTAACTTCTAGTTGAGCTCAACTTTTTTTTTTTTTTTTTTTTATGTTGTCAATTTTTAGAATGGTCGGTGTTTGATTTGTTAAAAAACATGAATACATCACATCAATAGAAATTTGTAAAAAAAAAGTGATAAGTAAATACTAGAATGTACAACACCTTTTCCGCGGATCAAATTGTAATACCCAAATAATATATGCTCTTTGTGTTACACTTTATTGACTCAATATTTCTTGCCTTATTCATGTGAGTAAAATTTATGCTTAAACGGGACAAATTAAATAATGGAGAAAATTCAAGTAGGTTCCATGTTCGAAACCCAACTGAAATGCTAGTTTCTTGGAGCTAATTATCAACTTGATTAAGTGAGGGAAACAAATAATTTGTAAACAATCATTGATAATTGAGTTCACATAATTCACATGAGTGTAATTTGTACCTAAAGGTGCCAAAATAAAATATGGGAAAAATCCAATAGGTTCTATGTTAGAAAACCAACCAAAATTCTTATTTCTCAGTGCACTTTGTAGTCCCCTTTTATAGTTATAAGCTTGAGTAAGTGTAATGAAGTAGGCAATGTGCAAAAAATTATCGATAATTATCCATTATCTTTGTTCCACTTTAACCTCACTTTGTGTTCACCCTTACGTTCTAAGCTCGAGAAGGTGTGGAGAAATAGGTGATGTGAAAAAATCATCGATAATTATCCATTATTTATGTTCCCCTTTATCACCACTTTGTAGTCCCTAATTATAGTCATTTTTTAGTGTCCTATTTTAATTTTCGTAAGAAAATCCCATCACACTGAAATTTTATTCCTCATGTTGATCGATTGTTTTATTCCACTGGTAATGCAAGGGTTGTTGTAAACATGTCTAATTTTTTTTGATATGTAGGCATTAACAAACATAGGGATCTAATGCTCTACCAAATAGTCACGTTAGCTAGTAATTTGGCATTTCCTGTTCTTAAAACTGGAGGCATTTCTAAATTTAACCAAGAAGTTGTCTCATACGTAGTATTGAGGAGCCCGAGGCATGTTTTAATCCTTCTCACAAGGATTTCCTTCTTAGACTTGGGATCTAAAATCTTGTTGAGTGGTTCCCTGTGCAGCAGAGAAAACCGCCCATTAAAGCTAGAGGATTTGGGGAAAATTCCTTGGTTATGGCTATGAGAAATCTCATCATGTCACGCCCATAATATTGACACAAAACATGTCGAAAATTCGCAACACTTTGGGGCAATGATAAGGAAAGCAAAGGACCATTGATCTGAATGTGGTTCCTGATAAGACCGACCTTTGCCCACATGACAGCTTTGGGAATGTTCAAATCCACATCAATAGAAATTTGGAAAAACATCAAAACCATCATCGACAAAGCTTCCAAGTAGTTGTAGGCTTCTCTTGTATGTTTTTGTTGTTTTTTTACTAATCTTTTCATCTTTTTTGCATTTTGTTGTTTTGTCTTGATGGGGTAGCTTTTTTGGCTACTTTGGGCTTCATTGTCACATTTCAAAAAAAACTATTTGCCAATAATAATAATAATAAATATTGACACACAAACATAAAAACCATAACACCAAAATAATTTTTTTGACTTTATTTCTATATACATGACACCACATGAGATCACTAAGGATAACACACAACACATGAGACGTTTGCATAACCATGAACCCACATAGATAACATGAAAACACATGATGCACATCAAATCCACTTTCCCCAATTGACAAGGTATATATAATGATCCAACAACAATATACATTTATGGTTAGGCACCGTCCACAAGGATTTCAGAAAAAATCTCAGTAGAAAACTCGCTCATTAAATCTAGAGGATTTGACACACATGGTTATATATATATATATATATATATATTTCATGGTTATATATATATATATATATATATATATATATATATATATATATATATATATATATATATATATATATATATATTACATTCAAATTTCATCATTTGACTTTAATTATTTGTAGAACACTTAACATGTATACCTTCCTTCCCCTTAAAACTAGGTTGCATTTTTCTAATATTGCATTTAATGTTTTACCTAAGATGGTTCCATTTAAAATCTACTTTTTAATAAGTACACTTAAATTTGGTTCATTCTCCATTATAATAATTTCCATAACTCAATTTTTAGTTCTATGCATTTTAAACACGTACAAATACCTTGATGTTGGATCTTATGCCAAGGTTTGTTCCCAAAATAGTTTACTTGAAGTTTAGTTTTACCTTCATTACACAAGAAAAACTGACATGAAGTTGGGAAAGTATTCTTAAGATTTAAAGGAGATTAGGGTCTAAGTTCCCTTTCCATGTAATCTTCCATCCACTAGTCACATCTAACTCTTTTTATGAAGTTGTTATCATTAAAAACTTGGTTTGAGTCTTTGTTAATATTTACACATCCTATGTTTTGTTTTCCTTATGAATTCATTATCTCACGAAATTTTAATTTCAATAGGATCAAGTCTACCCCTCTTTTTAACAACATAAAATAAAGTCTAATTATATTATGAGGAGAACTATGAGTTTCCCTTTTACCCTAACCGAAACCTCACTTACTCATCATCTTATTATACTTATGTCATTAATTTTGTCTTTTGTTAGCATTCTTTTAATCAATATCAAGTTACACCAAAATTTCCCAACATTTAGGGTCTCAAGACTCCAGGGGGAGTGATTTCATGCCAAACATTTCATTTCACTATCATTAACCACATAACATTAAGAACATATTACATGAGAGGACTCCAACTCACCTACACTTCCAAATGCCTTCTAAGACACTAAAACTAATATTGGGTAACATATTTTCAAGGTTTCATATACCGATAATCTCAAGGAGATACTACAATTAATTAAATAATTTTCTCTCCATACTCTACACCCTACTAAGGTCACAACTAGAATAATCGAACACCCTTATCTCCCACAATCTTCATGCAACTAAAGGTAACTCTGATACTTCCTACCAAGCTAAGAATCTTGATTGAGAGGGGTTTAAGGGGTTCAAACTCAATACTCTCATGTGTAGGTAACTAAAAAACATAAGATTCATTCGAGTCACTAACATTCATCTACAAATGGTTTCACTAAGTTTGGTTCATATATCTTATTTAAATTAATTGTATAACCCATTTGTTAATAGGGACATTTGTATGCTCATGAGACTACTAGTTCTTGTCCTAGGGAATCATCTCTAAGAACATGATTACATGGTTTCACATCATACATTCATTACACAATAGGACAAGTGGGAGAAAAAGAGGGAATATTTTGTTTAAAAGATTAAGGTTCACATTAAAGTTTACATGTCATGGATTTCATTTCTCACAACAAGATGGTTTAAACATGTTACAAGAAAGATCTAAATTTCACTTTTCTCCTAACACATCATCTCATGGTTACATTTTCACAAACTAATCATAATTAAAATTTTGATATGTTCCATAATTAACTCTTAGTATTGTATTATAGCAGTAGAAATGATAATTAAAATTGGGTATGGAATTCATTCATAACCCCAACTCCTCAAGATGAATTTCAAAGGGTAGTTAATTATCTTTTCCACCTACAATTCCTTCATTCTACACATGTGCAAGTCCAAGAGTTTTTGCATTAGATTTAAAGTTGGTTTCCCATGGATTACTATCTTAAGAGAACACATTCTCCTTGCTACACACACGATTACCAATCCTAGGAGGAAGCCACATACTCTAGACAAAGTTTAACAATTACTATTCCTAATGGTTAGGTTTGCAATAATGTCGCTAAGTGTACATGTTATGATAATAATCTCTAACTTGGCTTGTATTTCCTTAAGCGAGAAGGTATCATCAAATATAATGATTTGGGTTCACCCTAAGGTTTTAGTTTTCTAAGTTATGAAGGATCACACGAGAAGGGTATTCATACAAGGGTTTTATACTAAAGTTGATTATTTTATTTATATTTATTTTCTACATTTTCAAGGTAAATAACACAACACACCAGAGATTTAATCATTAATTTCACACTGGAAAATGCACTATAAGATGTCAAATTCAATTTCAGTTAACATAAATATCCAACCTTTTTACAATACATAATTTTGAATCAAAATGACACCCATGATTAAATGCACATTTCCCCAAAATACCTAAACACTAGCAACTCATACTTATTTCAAAATTTCAAACAAAAACATTTCAATATATGTTGATTTATCCTCTCTACAATTTCATTGTTCCAAATAACATGCTAATATGAGATTATCAGTAACAATTCACTTCCTCCATGTCTCGGTACCTGCAACCACTACATGGTCAACACAAATGTTAACATGGCATCCACCTAAATCTAGCATAATTAACATTTTTAGTTTTTCATTTACATAATCAAAATACTTCACACACAACTAGAGAGGGCTATATATATATATATATATATATCATATATATAAATTCATTTCTTAAATAAGGGAGGAGAGAGAGATAGATAAGAGAGAGGAGAAAAACTATTTTTCCAAAATTCAAATTTCACAAAACAAGCCACCAAATAGATTTCCATATAGTTATTTATAAGTATCAATAAGTTTTCACGTTGGTTTATTGACTTGACTAGGGTCCTACGACCTTCTTTTACATTTTCCTACTAGTTATGAAAACATCCAATTTTGGCTCGAGGCTAAGAAACCACTTTCAAAAACTAACTTATGATGGGAAAATGCACAATAGGTAAATATTTATATGCTCTCCTATATACCAAGAATTCATAGGTGTTTACAGAACTTAGAAAAGGAAAATACTTACAAATGACAACCGATTTTTCGGGGCCACGATTCATAACTAGACCGGTTATGACTGGTCAAATAACAACTAGAGGCCTATAAAATGCCTTTGGAAATATAGCTAGTGATTTTTTTCATTTGAACTAAGGGTTGTAGGAAATTTTCAAGTAAAAATAATAAAGGTTTGTGAAAGTAGATATTCATTTCTATGCTCAGGGTCAAAATGACAAGCCAAAATGAAAGCCCACTTTTAACTTTAATTAACTACCCAACACTGCAAACATGGTCAATATGCCTTCTAACGCGATATACCAAAAGAATAAATTATCAATCTAGGGTATTGTAGAAGATGTTACGGTATCTCTTGATCACAAGGAACATATTCAAACCACGACATTTTGCATGGGGATTCTAGAAAGGTGTTTCACGGGTCAATGAAAATCATGATTTATTAACTTTTACAAAGGAACGATTGTGAGGTTTAAAAAAAGAACTCAAACACAAATCGTCAAATCGAGATGTTATGGCTATCCAGTCTATGACTAACCAAGAATATAGTCTATTTCAAAGGTTTAAAATTTCTATTAAGTTGCAAATAAAGAACTAAAAGTATGAAAGCTATGAAAAACAGAGGTAAAATACCATGCCTAGAAATAAACGAGATGGTGAAATACTAAACTATATGTTCCACGGCTGATATAGAAAGAGGGACACATTCATCAATTATTGACTCAAAAAATCAACTATACTTTCCCATGCACTCTTCCATATTCCAAGTCGCAATTCTGGGGTGTTTAACCACTCAAGCATGAATTCCCAAAATCCCGAGTCATTAAGTTCATAAAACTGGTGTCACATTATTTCACTTATTTTTCAACTCCCACACATTCATATAGAGTTTTAACACCTTATTCTAAGTGCGATATTCAACCACCACATAAATATATTAATATTAAAACCACATATTAATTGTCAAACCATAAAACATTGCCAAGAGGTGTGAGTGAACCACGGTGTAAAAATTAAAGGGATCTAGGTCTCGGTGGCTATTCAACATAAAAACTCACACTACCTATACAAATTTTAAAGGAGTCCATTGACCACATGCCATACTCACCAACTCCTAAGTGCCAACCATATGATTTCCTCCAAGTCCTATTGGATGGATGTTACAACTTATCACAAGCTCAAAATTCCCCAGGCCGAGTCATCCATGAGAGTGGCTAATGAATTATTTCAATCATCCAAATCTTTAGCCCAATGTATATGACAAAAGCCAAGCTTAACACACAAACTAATTTACAACTCATTTTAATGATCAACACATTCATACTTCCTAATCAGCTAAGCATAGACCAAGGTGAGTCAAGCGTGAAGATGGTTTATTTACCTTTTTCTCAAACACATTTGGTGTAGATCCTATAATCATGGTGATCCACAGGATGACATCTGGATGCGATATTCCTTGTCCCTAGGTGTCAATTTTTGCACAACCAAGGAGGATGCTTGAGAATGGTGTTGCAAAGGTTACATTACACGTAGTAGAGGTGCTCAGAAATAGAAGAAGCAAAATCAATACAGCTAGACATTATGCACCTCCTAATCCTCAATCTTCTTCTTCTCTTCTTCATACAACAAACAAAATAATGGAAAGAAGTAGTTTTACTTCCTCTTAGAGATAATTGAACCCGCCTCAATAATATATATCAATTTAGATTAATCAATTTGTATAAAGTATAATGAGGAGATATTTAGGTTACATATTTGTTTCCATGTGCAAGGATGATTTAACCCATAATGGGACTGATTTTAGGATGGCTATTAGTAGGATATCCAATTAGCATAGTTCCATGTAACGTTCTAATTATTTAATTATGAGAGTACAAAACTCTATTTTACCATTTTTAATAAAGAAGAGCTCGAATCTGCACTCGTTGCAACTATCCAATTACTACTAAATTTACAAATTTAACTTGTGTTTCACTTTGGTTAAAGCCTTTAAATCTCTAATAACATGCTTGTATTATTATGTAAGTAAAATGATAGGTCTAAAAGGTTGTTTAGGATGTACTGCACTTCATGCTCGGTTGATGCATGGCTTTACCCTACCATCCCTACTACATGTTAAACTAATAACCCTACTCTCCCCATAAGCCTAAAAACACCACTTTGCCTTCAATTCTCTCTGAAAATACGTCATGTTATTTCATTTGGTAAAACACTTTATTACATTCACCAAACCTCTTCATCTTGCTAGGTAATCACATGCCTTCCCATGCCTATTCATTTCCTTTTTTAAGTTTATTTATTTCAAAATTTTACTTTTATTATAAGTATTATTATTATTTTGTTTTATCTTATTATAATTGAATTCATATTTCATATTTATTTCTTGATAATTTATTGAATACAATATTATCCTTTTTTGGATTGTTATTATTATTAACACTATTATGTTCCACTGACATAAGAAAACACTTAGATCTTACAACTCAAGACTTAACACTTGTGCCAAGGTGACGAGCTCACATGCTCAAAAGCCACGTACCAAAATATTTACGATACAACCATCACCTCAAAATTATTATATTTCATAACTCACCTCTTTTTTACATTCTATGTAATTTATCGCTCACTAGGGGTGATGAATTGTGTTATCAAACAAGTTAAGTTTGTTCCAATCTCTAGGTATTGTGATTTGTCAATTAGATCCTTGATATAAAAATGGATTTAATTCATTATCCCCCCTGGCCTAAACACTTCCCCCACATCAACACCTAAACCCCGCGTCCATGCCACCTCGAACCGACTCCCCTCCCACACCTTCCCTAGTACCTCCCCATCCATCCCTTGCCCATCCCATGTCCTAACACATACCATGCTCTCACTACCTACCATGATAGTTCCCTTCTGCCACATCCCCACCCACGTGGCCATGACACCATGTCCACCAACCACGTGGAAACCTCCCCACGTCCACAAATCACGTGGACACCTTTGTATTGTTGTAATATTATGCAAAATATGTCTGCATCTCGACCTCGCAGACTCTCTGAACACTCTATTATTCAAAACTCAACCATATAGAACTCATCTTGTCATTCAAACTCCCCACTTGGTGCACAAAAAATTAGGCTAAGATCTATTGATAGTATTGGTGATTTCGTGGCTATAAACATATTGCAAAATGGTAACCTTCCTAATAACCTTATCTCATTTCAATCAACCTATCAGAGCATTCTATCTTCTCTTTTGAAATGTTCATCTCCACAAAAAAACAACACATTTTATTTTACAAGTCCCAGAGGGGAATAATACACCTCATCAAAATTGAGGCCTTTGGATCGGGAAGAATACACCATTTCCAACATCCCGACCTGGATCATATTTCACCCCTCTAATCACCCACTCACCCCATCATGCCTCTTCCCACATGACCTCCCTTGCCCACATAACAAGCTACCATAACTCCCTTCTCTCTGATCGCTTGGCCGCTCCTTCACACCACACCTCCTTCACACACGCAACTCCACCACTCCATACAAACAATAAAAACACCACTTACCACAAAACACACAATCACCCATTTACAATAAAAATCGACCAACCGAACCATGTCCTACCACAAATTTACAAACCGATCCATTTACAAAATGTTTGATTTTCCTCTCCGGCTTTTGAGTTCACTTTTTTAGTCTTCAATTTCTACTATTCCGTTAACTCCTAGTTTTTTCTTTCATATCATTGGTAATAATTACATTATTTACAACCACTAGTTTCTTGTATTTCCAATTATTTATGGTATTTCACATTATCCATCATTTCCTTAGTCTAACCTTTAGATAATCTCACATTTATATTGTAATTCATTTCATTAGTTATATTAATCTATATTAGTTTGAATCATTCCATTAGTCAATCGTTTATATTGTGTATATTAATCTAGCATTTATATCGCTTATCTTCTATATAGTTTATCCTAAGTATATGTTTTGTATCATTCATCATTTATATCTTATATCATTTCTTATTTTCGGCATTCATTTCTTTAGCTTTCATCTTATCTTTCATAGTTTTCTCACATTGTAACCAATCATTAGTCATTTCCACTCACTTACCGCTTTTGCTTTCCTTATATTATTTTCTAGTATATTGTTTAGCTTTCGTAGCTTGCCAAATATCATTAATAGAATGTTGGAATTTTTTAATTAATTAATTAATTTTATTTTTCTACTTCGACATTCTTTCAAAATGAACATTGGAACTTTTAATGTATTTCTCATCATTTAAAAAAAACTAAATCAACTAATCATTTTATTTGCTTTTGTAGGTGCACTCTCCAAAATTGTGACCACCACATTTCATTATCCAACACATATTTTTAAAACTTATACACAACTCCAATACCTTCTCGAGAGATCCCCACTACCTCTCATCATGAATGGTGCCCCTTTAGGTCCTTTCATGTTTCATATATCACTTTACAACACATCATTATTATTTACTCACGTTGTCATCTAACCCTCTTTTTGGTGCCTTTCATCTACACATTTTTTCATTTATTTTTCATTTTTTGAGAAGCTAATCACAACCCATCGCATGTATGCTCTTCTCTTGTGCTTATCAAAAGTGATCTTGAGAACCAGAAACGTGACTGTGGTATCCTTCATCATTTCCTTTTTGTTATTGTGAAAACTACTAACCAATTTTGCAGGATCCTTGACCACATATTAGTTTACTGATTTTAATCAACATCTTCACATCATATAAATCCATATTTTCTTCTATATTTCTATTGTACTAACTTTGCAAATAGTCTACATTGCTTGCTTTCTCGTGTTGTGATTGCTTGGAGCCTACTCTTCACTTACGTCAACTCTGCAGCTAGATAAAAAGGAAAAGTGTTATCTAGGTATTCCTCATTTTTTCCTATTTGCTCCTTTTACATTGCAACTTCCCTTTTCCTGTGTGTTTCCTCATCGAAAGATCACATTTGGATTTGGTTTTAAAATGAACCTTTCTTTTCTACATCCTTTTGATAACATAGCTTAAGTAGGGGTTAACTTGTTGCATCTCACGTCTTATCACACACAACCTAAAACTCACGCATCTAAATAACACATCAAAACATCTCCTTACCTGGTTCACTGTTTGGGATTTCATCACCCAACAGGAAGCCACTGAGACTCTCCCTAGCCAAAACTACTAGAAACCAGCCTTAGACTGTCGTTCCTTAGGTACCTTTGTTATCCACTTTTCTTTTCTTTTCACATCTTCTAATTAATCATGATGATAAGAAAATTGTTGCTTGATTTGTTTGTTAACAAATTACATAAATAAATTTTGTCTATTTCATGCCTATTGTCACTCTTTCTCAAGTCAAAACAACACAACAATCCACTCCATCCAATGACATCCCTTCCTCTAATGATCTCTCCCAACAAGATTCTAAATTTGAGACCATACCTTCGGTTACCTAACCCCATCTCCATGGTCTCACCTCATGAGGACCATGTCATCCAAAATTTTCCCCACCTTGGAACCAATCCTCATGTCCCTCATCAATCCAATCTTTCTAGACAAACTACACCCCCATCTCTCGGCTCCTTTAGAAACTCTTGGACCTCCTTCTAACCCCATTTATGACTTATTCCTTCATAAATCCCCAAAATATCTCAATCCTATCAATCTACTCAATTGGTGGATCCTATTCCACCCACATCACTTTATGTCAACTCTATTTCATCTGCTACTAGTATGCATATCTAACCATCTCAACCTTTTAACACTTACATTCCTACCCACCATATGCTCCAACCATCTCAATCTCTTAACACTCATATCCCCACTCATCATTTACCACAACAATTTGCTCAATCTCAACAATCACATCATGTCGCTATTTCTCAACATCAATCATTGCAGCAATTTCTCCAATATCAACCCATGACATATATTAATCCTTATCAAATAATTCCCCAAACACCCACACATCCATAAATTAATCAACCACTTTATCAAATGGTTCCTCAAACCCCCACACATCCAAAATGTATCAACTGCCTTATCAAGCTACATTTCATGCCACACAACCAATCCAATCCCAACCTAACATCACGTCAAATGATCTTATTCACACTTTTATGAATAGGTTGGCTAGTCTAGAAGCCGCTACCTTGGCACCCAAGGTTAATTTATCCTACAAACAAATCTATAACAAACCGATTCATCCATCGGTTCCTATCAAACCTTACCCTCCTCATTAGGAACTTCCCAAGTTCATTAAGTTCAACAGCAAGGAAGATCCCCAACAATATCTCCACATATTTAAACACACATGTTACCTTATTGCATGTGATCACGACCTAATGCTTCACACTTTCCCCATGTCCTTGGTCATTTTTGCATTAGATTTGTACAATAGTATCCCTCAATATTTGATGTTTTCCTTCACCCAATTCACGCAGTTATTCTTAAAACACTTTTCGATCAACATTTCACATAAAATCACTATCACTAACCCATACACCATTCGAATGTTTGAAGATGAGTCCATCGCTGAATTTGTTGCATGATGATGTGACATTATAAACTAACTATCCTTATCTCTTATGCAAACCAAATTCATCGAGATCTTCTCACGTTCATGTGAGAAAATAATATCATCTACCTTATAAATCCAATCATTCTAACCTTTGAAGAAGCCTTCACCATGGCTCACAAACTTGAAATACGCACCCTTGAGAAAGGCCATTTAAAACTAAAATTGAACAAACCTAAACATGAATTTACTAAACCATCCACACATAATGAAAATTTAAGGGTGTGATAAACTCCGTGGTTGTTAATTTCTCATCCACACCTACATCCAAAGACGTGGCCTCAATAATGAGCCCCTCAACCAACACCCAACTACACTCCCTTAGGGGATTCATATAGTACAATATTTGATAATTTGATGGTGATAAATCTAATCACACTTCCTCCTATCTAACCACTTGATGAATCAAGACCAAAACCCATGTGGTATCATGAAGACCATTATTGCAAATACCACCAAGTCCAAGGACACGACATAGAGAAATGTCAAACTTTTAAAGATTTGGTCCAAAGACTCATTGATCAAGGTGACCTCCAAGTAGAAAACCCCAATACACCTCCAAATCAACCACTAGAGGTCTTTAAACAACCATTCCCTAACCACACACCAAGTCAAACCACCACCACTACAACCCAAGCGCCCAATGCTCATACTATAAACACTCTTCACACCATGGACCAAGATCCTATCCCATCCATAACTTCCCCTCCATCACCGATCACATCCACCTCCTTAGACATTGTCCCTACATCTAAAAACCCATTAACACTTATACCCACAACCGCACCAATCATACCTACATCTATCTCGGAACCTATTCCTACATCCACACCTACCACATCAACCCCATTCGTAAACATATCATTCTTACCCCTTGAGACACTTATGAAACAACCATTCCCACCTACTTCTACACCCGATATTAATCCTACATCTACTTCATTACCTATCATATCTACTCCATTGGTTACCACATCCCCTTCATTGGATTTAACTACCTTACCTACATCCATTACACCTTTACCCATTATAACATCCATAAAGTCTTTCCCAATTCCTCCTTCCACACTTTTTTCTATACCCACCACATCTACTGTTTTGGATATAACTACATTATTGATCAGAGAATACTTGACAGAAAGCATACAAGAGGTCCACGCGGGAAAACATGTCATGTTCAAAGGCGCGAATGGATAGGGAGAACATGCACGTGGAGGATAAGTTCAGATTTCAAGACTTAGCCATTTTCGATCATGAAGGTCTATTTTTAGAAGATGGCGTGTAGAGCACACAAACAAGGTGGAGAATTGCACACCACGCATTTCCTATTTTTGGAGGATCAGCTACAAAGCACCTTGCATGGATGCGAGACTAAGAATAGAATTATCATTGTAGTTAACTAACGAAGTCTATTATTAGCACACTTGCATGTGTGGCTATGTTTGTAAATGGTGCGTGGCTATTAATAACATGCAACCTATTTTGAGAACGGATAAGTGGTGAAGGGAAAGTCCCCACCCTTATAAATATATAGTGAAACTACATAATATACACACACATATATAAAGATGTAGAGATAGAGAGATACAAAAATCTATGTATGTATGCAAGAATAGACTATTGCATGCGCATAAGCATGGAGCACCATTATAGTAAGAGATCTTATGTAATTTTTATATTTAATATATGGAGGGTATTAAATGAATCTAAGTGTTAATCCTGTGTGCAATTGGATCATGTATGTTCTTGATTCCATCATGATCACTGTTTAAATCTATTTTTATTTAGATCTAGATTTGTCATG